>CAWUFW010004087.1:1287500-1600000 GCA_963921515.1 Calotriton arnoldi | reverse complement strand
TATATATCCAGTAGGTAGTTTTAGTTAGGACCAAAGTTTCCATATGGAAAGTGTTTTTTATTTTGCCAATAACATTGGCGCCGCTTGATGAATTGTTCACAAAACTTCCCATTTTTGGTTCAGCTGCCATGTTGAAAGCTTCAGGTGATTTGTCAAGCGGAGGCTGAGAAAAAAGGGAGGGGCCCCGAAATATGTTTTTCCCATGTTATGTCTATGGGGATTTTTCATTTTTTGAACAGGACTACAGCCCGAACCGCTGAACGGAATTACACCAAATTGGGACGAAAGCTAGAAGTTTGTTCAAAAAGCATGCTTTTTGTAATTTGGTGTAAATCTGTTCAGTAGTTTCATATTTATTTTGCTTTAAGAAATATAGATATCTGGGAGCCCAAATCAAACTGAAGTTTGATTGGCAGCCAACTCTTCAACCAGGAAATGTTGGCAGCCATCTTGGGAGCAATAAACATGATAGCACCCTATGGAAATGCATTGTATTGAATGGCAGGTTTTGAGGGTCACAAAAAGGAGGAAGTATAAAGGGTGATAACAGATTTTAGTAACAATATAAATAATTTATTGATGGTATCAAACTAATTTTAGGAATTCTGGTGTGTTCTAAGGTGATTTTACCCTGTGGAAATGCCTTTGGCAGGGATTTCAAGAATAATGTTTGAGAGAACACCGTTTGCTCATGATTTCTCTATAAAAGTTATGGAAGGTGCTCCAGAAGCTAAAATGAGAGCATATTTTCTGTAAATTCACACTATCTTTATCAGCCATATGAAAATGAAATCTGACAGTTGATTCCCTTGTGTTCTACTGCAGACTCCTAGAGTGTTCTAAAGACCAACTAGAGCGCTAACAGTGTTACTTATGACAAAAGCATGACACACCTGAAGACACGTTGATTGAATCAAACTGGTAAAACTTAAAACGTTTAATTTAGAAAGGAACAAAATGAGGGGGTTCAGAGTCTAACAATTCCAGCCGACCGCGTCGATACGGGCCAGCTAAAGCGTCTATAGACTCGGACACAGTACCTTTCTTGTTGCGACCAACACTTCAGTGCGAGTCGGTCGGGGAAAACGTTGCGGTCGCATTGTGAAGCGGAGCGTTGCGGCGGATGATGTCCTCACGATTCGGTGCAGGCAGCGGCTCGTTGACGGAGTCGGTGAGACCAGGGCTTGCATTGAAGGGCGAAACTGTGCTCGCAGCGGTGCTGGCAGGTCATGGTGCGGCGACGGAGCCGGTCGATGTTTGGGTCGGGCAGCGACAGTCAGTGACGTCCTTGCAGAGTGTAGCGCAGCGTTGCGGAGTGCAGTGCCCACAGGACACGGTGCAAGCAGCGGCTCGTTGACGGAGTCGGTGAGATCAGGGTTGCGTTGCGAAGCGTTGCTCTTGGTGTGCTTTCAGGACACGGAATCCTGCGACGGATTCGATGAGAGTCGGTTACCCTTTTCTTCTGTGACGACGATCAGAGACGGTGCCCACAGACACGGTGAGGTCTTTGCTATTCCTGAGACCTCTAGAACAGGGGGAAAGCTCAGTTCAAGCCCTTGGAGATCTTTTCTTCAAGCAGGGGGACAAAGCAAGCAGCAAAGTCCTTTTCTCCTTCCCTTGGCAGCAAGCAGCCACTGCAGGCTAACCTCAGACAGCAAACAGTACAGGGGCAGTATTCCTACTCAGCTTCTCCGGCTCTTCTCCTTGGCAAAGGTTCCTCTTGATTTCCCAGAAGTGATTTAAAAGTCTGGGGTCAGGCCCCTCTTTTTATACACAAAAATCCTTAGTTCTCTGAAGGCAAAGAGTGTCTGTACCCAGCCAAAACCAGTTCTAGCCTCACTGGTGCAGCTTCCTGGCAGGGGGTGGAGACAGCATTGTTGAAGGCAAACCAGGCCCATTCAGGTGAAAGGAAATCTCCTTCCCCCTACACTAAATGCAGCCCAGGTCTATTCAGCCCAGTCCTGACTCAGACTTCTGGAGCCACTGCCCCTCTCCAGCCGCTGTCATCCAAAAGTCAGACATGCAATACACAAACCTAGCAGAGGCACACTGGATGGTTAGGCAAGAAAATACCTACTTTCTAAAAGTGGTATTTTCAAACACAGAATGTAAAATCACCCTCACTAAAAGATGCCTTTTAACATTGTGAGTTCAGGCATACTAAACGTTATTTTCCTACCTTGTTCCCAGGGCCAGTTATGTTCCTAAGATGTTATAAACAAACTCCCCAGTCTGTCCTATGGGAACAGGTAGTGAAAAACGAAATTTGCAGTAATTTACTATCAGGACATGAAACACACCAGGGCATGTCCTACCTTTCACATACATTGCACCCTGCCCACAGGGTTACCTTGGGCCTACCTTAGGGGTGACTGACATGTAAGAAAAGGGAAGCTTAGGGCCTGGCCAGTGTGTACACTTGCCAAGTCGACATGGCAGTACTAGACTGCACACAGGCTCTGCAAAGGCAGGCCAGAGTTACATTTTACAGGCTGCTTCCGTGGGTGGCACAATCAGTGCTGCAGCCCACTAGCAGCATTTGATTTACAGGCCCTTGGCACACACAGTGCAATGTACTAGGGTCTGACAAGTAAATCAAATATGCCAATCATGGAATCAATAATCCTTAACAACAATTTGCAAAGGGAGCACTTGCACTTTGGCACTGAACAGCAATGGCAAAGTGCCCAAAGCATCTAGACCAGCAAAACGAAGTCCAACACACAGCAAAAACACAGGAGGCAAAGGCAAAAATGCAGGGGAGACCCACGAAAATGGTGCCAGGTCTAACGGTAGCCAATGACAGAACTGTGCAAAACACCTAATTATTTTGGGTTTTTTCAGAGTTTTATAAAGCGCAGACTTGACCCAAGGGTATAGGAGTGCTTTACATGAGCATCAGTTAGATTACACAAGGACACATTCATTTTGGTTTTAGGCATGGGGAGATTAAGTGATTTGCCTAGATACACAGGATGTCAAGCTGATGCCGAGACTTGAACCTGGTTCCCCAGTCGCAAAGTCTGCAGCTCTGGCTGTAATGCCACATCCTCTCCCTTAAGTGTAATGTATAATCAAGTAATCAACTGGATAAAAAAAGCAAAGATATCAATTTATTTAAAAGTGCTTTGTTGCTATTTGAGAACTCAGAAAAGATGTCCTCATTTTGGTCGTTTAGAGCACTAACCATAATTTCTATGAGAATAAGACCCTCTCATGGAGGAGGGTGCAGAGGCAACAAGTTGACACTGTGCAGGCGGGAGGGGCAGTGGCGGCACAACAGACCATGGAGGGCAGAAAAAAGGGGGGCAGGGGCAACAAATCAACCTTGCAGTACAGGCAAGAGAAGCTGTGACAATATAAAAAGGCCATCGAGATCAGACGGAAGAGGCAGGGCAGTACAACCATACATGCCAAATGACCAAATTCAGGCACTAGACTCCCGATGTTTTTAAGCCCAAAAGGCCTTTATTTTATTTGCCTCCTGCCTAAAATCTCCTTTTTTCAATTTAAGTCAATGGGGAAAATCAATTCCCAAGGTTTATCTTCAAAATCTCCCCCTTACCAAGTTCAAAATGTTGGCATGTTTGGTAAATTGGATCACGGAGGGCAGGAGGAATGGGATAGGGACATGGACTTGGATAGGACAGGAGGGAGATGGGCAGGGGCACCAAACTGATCTTACAAGGCAGGCGTCGGGGGTTGCAGCAGCACAATACATCACACAGAACAAGCAGGGCGGCAGTGCAGCAAACGGACAGTAGAAAGCAAGAGGGAGGGAACAGGGCCATGCACATGGATAAGAGAGAGCAGAGGGGAAAGAGGCAAGCAGACAATAGTAGACAGACAGAAGGGACAGTTGCAGCATAATGGACCATGAAGGGCAGGAGGGAGGGAGTAGGGGAACGACAGTGGACCAAGCAAGGAAGGAGGGAGGCGATAGGGTCTGCACATGGAAAACAGAGGGCAGGTGGCAAGGGGGCAGGAGCAGCAAACTGACCATTGAGGGCAGGTGGGATGGGCACTGGAAGCACAACACACCATTGAGGACAACAGTGAGACTACAATGGCATAAACAGAGACAACGGGGAAGGTGGGAGGGGGTTGGGGCAGCAAGCTGACCACACATAGCAGGTGGTAGGGGCTGTGGCAGCACAGAAGACCATGCATGCCAGGCAGGAGGGTTAGTGGCAGCACAAGGGCCATGGTGGGCAAGAGGGTGGGGGCAGGGGCATGCACAAAAGTCTAGGAAGGACAGAAGGGAGGGGTAGGGGCTGAACACAGAAAAAAGGGGGCAGGTGAAGGGACTTCACAACAGACCATGCAGGGCAGACAGGAGGAGCTGTTGCAGCACAGAGCATGAAGGACAGAAGGGAGTGACAGGAAAATGAACCATGGAGGACAGGTGGGGGCTAGGGGCATGGAACTTGGACAAGCAGGGTGGAGGTGGCAGGGACAGGCGGCAGCCATCTGACCATGCTAGGCAGGTGGGCAGGGAAGTGGCATTTCAACAGGGCACTCAGAGTAGCTTGGAGGGTGGCAGGTCCATGGAATATGGTGGGCATAAAGGAGGAAGCAGAGGCATACACACAGACATTGGAGGGCAGGGGGAAGGAGAGTAAGGGCAGCAAGGTAAGCACAGAGGCTAAGCAGGAGGACAATGATGCTGCATAGAATTGGGGATTGGAGGGCAGGAGGAGTGGGCAGGGACTTTGAGCTAAATGGCAGGCAGTGGCAGCACATTGGACCATGAAGGGCAGGAGGGAGGGGCTGGTGCATGGACTCGTACAACAGAGGGAAGGGAGGAGGTGGATGGGGCAGCAAGCTAACACTGTTTAGGGCAGGCAGGAAGGGCAGTGGCGGAACAACGGCTACACATGGCTGTAATGAGGGAGCAGGGTCATGGACAATGGATAGCAAGGAGGAGGGGGCCGGAGCAACAAGCTTGGGTGGGGGCAGCACAATGGCAGGCCCTGCATTCAACCCCACCCCCACTGTGCATTGCAATGAGCATCTTACTTCACGTTAAAGAAAACCTTCGAAATTTACTGGAAAAAAAAAAAACAGGTTACAGGGACGTTGCAGTTAGGAAATAAAAAAATTTAATACGTAGAAATTCATATATATTACCTACTGGTATATACCTACAAGTCTCATGATGTGGTTACTGAGGGAACGAACCCACGATCTGCCATTACTGATGAAAGGAATTCAGAGCATCTTTAACACATGGCGGATAAATTAAGCCAACCATTTAAGAACCATAATGTGACAGGGATTAATGACTTATTAAAGGACATCCAATATGCCACTTGCTCATCGGATCACCCGTGTGTGTCTTCCAAAGAAAGCTTTACCACTGTAACAGTATAATCCTGCTACAGTGCATCAATACACTTCTGCACATTTTTTGAAAAGATTATGTAAAAAGAATCAAAGATAGTGAAGGGGAAACTGACATTGCTGAAGCCTTGGAAAGGCACTTATTTGTGCACAGTAATTCTTGAGGAAGATCGAGGGATATTGTACTGTAAAGCAAGCACAGCTTTTCTTGGATTTTAGTATTTGTTTACAGAGCCCTGTTTGGAATTTATAGCAGTGTTTTTTCAAGAAGAATGCCATGCTTTCAGAGACAGTTTTGTCTGCGCTATTTATTTCTGTGCTTTAAGTCAGGGGACATTATTTCATATTTATATTTTTTACATTGTCATGCAATTACTTTGGATACTTTTAATTTGCTGACCCCTCACCACCCCCAAACACCGTCCATCCCTGACCCCACAACACCTAAACATTAATTCCTGTCCCCTGAAAACCCAGCACCATGTCTACACAACACCCATCCGTGAACCCTAAGAGCCATTTCTACCCCTAAACTCCACCCATCCCAGAAACCTAAATATCACTCCCTACACCTAAACTACACCCATCCTTGACGCCTAAATTACACCTATCCCTGAACCCTAAAAGGCAATTCTACTCCTACACTCAACTCATCCCTGAACCCTAAAGCTCCGCTTTACCCTTAAACTCCGCCCATTCCTTAACACTAAAAACTCCTTTCTACATCTAAACTGCCCCATCCCTAAATCCTTAAAACCCCTCAAACCCCCCCTAAACTCCACTGAGTTCTGATTCCTTAAACCTCTTCACCACCCCTAACCTCTACCCATCACTAAACCTTATAACCTCTCAACAGCCCTAAACTCAGGCCATCCATGAACCCTAAAAATTCTCAATATCCCTACATCATATCCATTCCTGAACCCTCAAACACCTCACCACCCCTGAGCTCCACTAATCCCTGAATCCTAACAACCCCATTCTATGACTGAACTTCACCCTTTACTAATCCCTAAAGACCGCTCATCACCCCTAAAGATTGCTCTCACTAGTCCTAAACTGCACCCAAGTTTAATTTAATTTTCCTTTTTCCTTAAAATTATCCCTCCTTTAAAATGTTTCCTTTAAATTTCGATTCATTTGTATTGCCTTAAAAATGCCTTTTCTTAAAACTGGTTTTCCTTGATTTGGTTTCCTCCAATGAGATTTCTCAGTTTTCATTTTCCATTAATTCACATGCATACATCCTCTGATCACAGGTTCAAATCCCAACAGATACTGCCAAGCGTTTATCCTTCTGACTATAATAAATTGAGCCAAATAACAATAGAAGTCTGTTATCTGTTAAGGTCTGCAAGAGACACTCCGGGGTATGCACGCACTCTAACAATATGCTTATGTTAAGAAGGCGATACAAAAGGGGATGATGGACGGAACGTTTGAGCCAATCAAACACTCACCCCCAGTCAACTGATCTGGGTTTAATCCATCATCATTCTTTAGCTCACTCCACCACCCCAGTTCAGACATGGCCATATGCAAATCAGTCTGACCCTGTGCCTCATGGGAACAGTCCAGCCCGAACTGCCAAGCCATGTCTTCCCTGGACCGGAAACAAGCATCCTAGGACCGGTTTCTGGCATTCCAGCCGTCATCAGCCAGGCTTGCTTGAATCCAGTGGCAAAGTGAGCAAGGGACCCACGTCTGGGCATACCCCCGCCAACTTAGGGCGAACAAAGCGATACAAAAGGGGATGATGGACGGAACGTTTGAGCCAATCAAACACTCACCCCCAGTCAACTGATCTGGGTTTAATCCATCATCATTCTTTAGCTCACTCCACCACCCCAGTTCAGACATGGCCATATGCAAATCAGTCTGACCCTGTGCCTCATGGGAACAGTCCAGCCCGAACTGCCAAGCCATGTCTTCCTGGACCGGAAACAAGCATCCTAGGATCGGTTTCTGGCATTCCAGCATCCAGCTGGTATGCCCAGACGTGGGTCCCTTGCTCACTTTGCCACTGGATTCAAGCAAGCCTGGCTGATGACGGCTGGAATGCCAGAAACCGGTCCTAGGATGCTTGTTTCCGGTCCAGGGAAGACATGGCTTGGCAGTTCGGCTGGACTGTTCCCATGAGGCACAGGGTCAGACTGATTTGCATATGGCCATGTCTGAACTGCGGTGGTGGAGTGAGCTAAAGAATGATGATGGATTAAACCCAGATCAGTTGACTGGGGGTGAGTGTTTGATTGGCTCAAACGTTCCGTCCATCATCCCCTTTTGTATCGCTATGTTAAGAAGGCAGCACGCTAAGTGCCTCCTCAGTACCAAAGCAAGCTCAGTAACGAATGACAGATGCTTGTTTTGGTCTAGAATTAAATCAGTTTTTTAGTATACAATATGCATAGATCACCCACAATGAAAGAATTAAGCACATCAGCTATGGTATTGGGATCAGAGTAATACTTTGTGGGTTGATGCACTTATATGGATCATGTGAACTGTTCCATATTTTTAATATCACATAGCCAGATCAATCAATGGTAAAGGAATCTAATTTTCCTGGCTGGCAAAGTCAGTTAAGTGTTTGCTGCTAACATCTGTACGACCGGAATATCACAACTTTGAGATGCAGCAGAGGGAAGTCAGTCTTCCAATCTTCTAAGGCTGATAAACTGAGTACTATTAATGTGGAGGTAATAGTAAGAGCTATTACAACACAACAAAATGGAAAAACTTCAGTAGCAAATAGTGCATAAAATTAAGTCATAAAAAATACATCACCAATTTTTGTTCTTTGGTTATATTTTTCTTTTCTTCCATCTTGCCCTTGTAGTAGGTAAACATTTCTGTGAAATCACATTTGTCCAAATCAACAATTATCATTTTCTCTTCAAGGGTCATTTCCTATAAACATTGGAACAACAGTTCAATAAAGTGCACATTTACATCAACAGAATTTTATACTTTATCTGAAATACAAAATCATCATTGCTTAACATGTGTGATCTTATGGTCTTGTAACAGCACTATTGCTACTTTCCAAAATGTGTTTTGATGTTCAGTGCCTCACAACTTGCCAGTTTAACATATATATATACATATATACATACATACATATATACATACATACATATACATACATATATATATACACAGACATTTAATAAAAAAGAAACAAAGGTTAAAACTAAGTTATGGTTAGGGAAACTATGTATTCTTCATAAACAAACCCAACTTAAACTATACAAACAGGAGAAATCAAAGTTAAAATATAACTTATATTTTGAATGTATGCACCACTAGATGTAACTTACCTTTAGAATTTATGTACTACTTTCAATTTAATATGCGTTGCACACCTCTGTACACATTCTTCTCACATCAGTCACCACACTGCATTAACTCGCCATTTATCTATGCACTGGTTATACCCTTGCGTATTATATAACCTACAGCATGTGAAATCATAGCAGTTACAATAAGACTTATGACATCTAAAATGACATCATTTCTCATAAGAGTACATGGTAGAGTGGTGAGTTATAGTTAATGTAGTGTGGTGATTGATGCAAGGACAATGTGTACAGAGGTGCGCAACATATAGTAAATTGAATGTGGTGCGTAAATTCCACATAGTGGACAGTGGAGTGTTATTGACTGGAGTGTCATACAACGGAATAGCAGATTTGAGTGGCATACAGTGGAATAGCACAGATTTGAGTGGCATAGAACGCACTGCTGTAGAGTGGAATAGCGTAAAATTGAGTAGCGTACAGTCAAGTCGTGTATATTGGAGTGGAGGAGGGCAGATTGAAATAGAGTGGAGCGGCATAGAGTGGAGTTGCGGACAGTGGAATAGCGTAAAATAGATTGGCGTACAGTTGAGTAGTGTACAATGGAGTTGTGTAGACTCAAGTGCTGTATAGCTGTTAGCATACAGTGTAGTGGAGTGGGAACAGGGAAATAGCATAAAGTGGAGTGGCGTAGAGTGTATTGGCGTGGAGTGGTGTACAGTTAAATGGAGTAGACTGCAGTGGCATAGAGTGGAGCAGTGTTCAGTGGAGTGAGGTACAGTGTAGTGACAGTAGAATAGTGTAGAGTATAGTGGTGTAGAGTGGAATAGCGTATTGAGGAGTGGAGTGGCATACAGTGGAGTGATGTACACTGTAGTAGCATACACCTGAGTGGCAAAGATTGGAAAAGGGTACAATGGATTAGCATAGAGTGCTGCAGCGTACAGTGGAGTACTGTACAATGGAATTGCATTCAGTGGAGTGGTGTACAGTGTAGTGTGGACTGCGGTACAGTCAAATAACAGAGTGGAGTGGCATAGAATGGAGGAGTGTACAGTGTAATAGCATACAGTGGATTGTCATGGATTGCCTTACAGTGGAGTGGCATACAGTGGAATACCATATAGTGCAGTGGTGTACAGAGAAGTGGCAGCAGTGGAGTGGCAGAGAGTACAATATTGTAGCCTATAGTGTTGTAAAGTGGAATTGCGTAGAGTGGAACAGCGTACAGTGGAGTAGAGTCAAGGGGCGTACCGTGCAGTGACATAGAATAGAGCATTCTAGTACGGTGTGGCATGGAGTGTAGCACACAGTGTACAGTGGAGTGGTGTAGAGTGCAGTGGTATACAGTGGATTAGCATTGAATGGCACATAGTGGAGTGACGTAGAGTGGCGCGGAGTGTAGTGTGGTGTGGTAATTGAAACAGACGTAGCGTGAAAATGTGAACAGATGTACATGTAATGTGTCAGGAATATACATTGTGAGGTGTGAATGGTAAATTTTTTGTAGTGTGTGTGAATAATGTGAGTAGCGTTAAAGCTATATATTGTGCCAAAGTATACTTCTGTAAATGTAGATGAGAAGTCAGAATGTCATTGTCTAATGGTTGTGTTTACCAAAGGTAAAAGTCAGCGATGCATTTTTTAGCAGAACAAAATGACAGACCGGAGCACACACGCTCAGGCGAACTTTGGAATGCTACCATGGGAGGACTTTCCCAATTTCTAAAAGGATTTTTCACACTGACATTAATATAGAGGCAGACCGAAGAGTGCGTACTGTCGGTGTTTAAAAAAATACTTGATATTGGTTGGAACTGTGAACAACAAAACAGGATACTCCGGGTTGGATTTTCAACCAGAAGTAGAGGAAAGGCTTTGAACAACTGTTTAGCTAGACTGCCCTGATGTAGTACAGATATACCCTAAGACGACGAAACACATGTTGGCTAAAAAAAGAAGGCTAAAAAGAAGAGGCCATGTGGCTGAAAATAAACCATCAAAAAAACACATCAATATTTATGACTATATATTGCATTATTTGTGAACTTTTAGCGTATGCCTAAGGTCATTTGATCAGTTTTAGCAGAGTTAGGCTGCTTTCTGCATTTCACTGCGGCAGGGTTACAGTGTTAGATAAAGGTAAGTAGTAGGTGTTATGGTGGTTCACTACCTATTAAAACTTTATTAAAGTAGTAATAGGTAGAGAATGTATTTAAACATTTCTTTATATTTTTCACCAGCTTAAGAACTGCGCATTGTTTAAACAATAATTAGGCAGCGCTGTCATTTTTAGGTTTTACCACAGTACTACGTAGACATTTTGTGCATATTTAAATGTTAAGAACAGTAAATACGCTTTAACATGTATTTCTCATTTATTTTTGGTACCACAGTACTCCTGAGGCAGTACCACAGTACTCCGCACATTCTTATAAAATACAGAAACTTACAAATATTGTTTCCTACCTATTACCACTTTAATACAGTAGGGGGAAAATATCAAACCAAATACTTACCTACATCTGAATGGGAAACAGAACATAGCCAAAGTGTACCTAAAAACAACATGGCTGCCTTTAACTTTAGTAGAGGCAGTCATTAGACAATCACATAATGACTTTTCTTCGCTATGTTCCACAGTACTCCAGCAAAAGTAAACAAATATACCGCTACTACAGATATCACTAAGTTAAAATAGGTTATTACTTAAAAATACTTACACTACATACCTAAAGTACCAAAAAGGATCTGCGCACCTTAATGTGTAATCCTGCCAAACTTCATTCAAATCCGTCCAGCTGTTTTCGTACTACCCTTGAGTACAAAGTCTATGGAAATGCATTGGTGCCCAAACACGTGTTTTGCTTCATCTTGACGAATCGCCACACAACTTTGCATACTTTACCAATGTAGAAAGAAGAATAGGTCTGCAAAGTTTTGTGGAGATACGCCAAATAGCCGCAAAGTTACTAATGGGGAAAAATCAGAGGAATTGCTCTTCTTTAGTGTGTCTACCACAACTCTGTAATATATATATATATATATATATATATATATATATATATATATATATATATATATATATATATATATATATATATATATATATATATATATATATCTGCCCCTAGGCGAGACGCACCCGTAGGCAGGCAAATTAAGATCAGGGAAGGTCTTCCGTTAAACCACACCTCAGCAGTTTCTGGCGCGTTTCGGGCCCGACGCCCTTACTCATAAGTAGACTGCAACACAGATGACCAACACACAAGGCTCCCAGTATTTTCCCTCTTTTTATTTTTAATCTCGCTCAGGTGAGTAAATAGCAAGGCATTCTGGGACTGGAAGTCTCTGTTATTCCACCCAAGTGGGCTGCTGACATCCCGCAGTGGCAAAGTTCTTTACGTAATTACATTCACCTCAAAGTCACCTTTCCCAGTGCTCACAATCGCCCCCTGCTCCGCATCCCGCTGTCTCGATAAACAGCAGCGGACCCGCTCAATTACGCGGCGGTGTCATCTCACGACCAGGCCTGGCCGTATTTATGAGAAAAAAAGGTTGACCCTAGGCGAGACACATCCGCAGGCAGGCAAATCAAGTTCAGGGAAGGTCTTCCGGTAAACCACACCTCAGCGGTTCCCGACACGTGGCGCGTTTTAAGTTGGGGGATTAAGTCCCCTTGAATCCTGAGGGTCCCCGGAGTCCAACTAGCCCACCATATACCTCCAAAAAGCGCCACAGAGCTGCGTTGCAGAGAGGTGTAAAAAGGGCGTGGCCTCTGTACACCTCTCTGCAAGACAGCCCCTGGCGCATACTGGAGGTACCTGGTGGGCTAGTTGGCCCCCAGGGACCCCCAGTATTCAAGGGGAATTGTTCTCCTCTGCAAACGCGCCAGGGGGCGCGTTTGCAGAGTGGTGAAGGAAAAGGCGGGCCTGCGGGCCCGATCGTTTTTTTTTTCTCCTGAAGGGGGCTGTGTGGCCCCTTCCTTTTTCTTTTTGGGCCCTGGGGACCCCATCCCCAGGGCCTTACCCCTTTTTAAATTACCTTAAAAAAAAAAAACGGGAAGGGGGCCGCGTGGCCCCCTTCCCTGGGCCTGTATTGGCCCCTGGGACCCCATCCCCCGGGGCATGGCCTCTATATTTATTTTTTTGAGGGGGCAGCGTGGCCCCCTCCTCTGGCCATTTTAAGGCCCCGGGACCCCATCTCCCGGAGCCGGCCTTTCCATTTTTTTTTTTTTTAATTTTTCTCTTTTTTGGGAGGGGGCCGCGTGGCCCCCTCCCGGGCCACTACTTGCCCCGGGGACCCCATCCCCGGGGCTGGCCCTCTCCGTTGGGGACTGTGGGGGGTCCCCAATCCCCCACAGTCCCGCCTGGCTCCCCACGTCCCTTGGGAGCCGGCATTGCATGTCCCACATGGGGAGCAGCTGACATGCTGCTCCCCATGTGGAAAAGCAATCGCTTTGGATATTGGAAGAGAGAGCAGGTTTCCCTGCTCTCTCTCCAATATCCAAGCAGTTTAGCTATGGCAGGACGGGAGCCGCGAGGCTCCCGTCCTGCCATAGCAAACTACAGTGTCCCGGGTAGGCACCCCGGGACACTGCAGGAGCCGGCCCTGGGGGTGGTGGTCCCCAGGGCCATCAAGGGCTCCAGGAGGGGGCTGCGCGGCCCCCCTCCCATTCAGTACACAGCCCCGGGAGGTGGTGGTCCCGGGCTCTGGGTCCGTAACGGACCCCATATTAAAATGTTTAGTGCCCCGGGAGGTGGTGGTCTCGGGGCGTGTGGGGGCTGGAGCCCCCACACAGGTTTAATAATTATTTTTAAAAAAGCCCCGGGAGGTGGTGGTCCCCGGGCTGCGGGAGGGCTCAGAGCCCTCCCGCACCATTTTTTAAAAAAGCCCCGGGGGTGGCGGTCCCCGGGGCTTGGGGGCCCTTTGAGGCCCCCACACATTAAATTATCCCCCACCATGCCCCCGGGACTTGGGCCACCCGGGGCCAATTACATCGAGCGCGGGAGACCGCGCTCGATTCTCGGCAGGATTCGCGCACCCTGAGCGCATCCTGCCGATTTTTTAAAAAATGTTGGTTTTTTTGCCCAGGGGTCCTTGTGGGACCCCTGAGCAAACCTAGGGGTCAGGGTGTTTCTACCTGCTCCCTTTGTGCGCTTTGCGCACTTGTTTCTGTCCCTCGGTTCTACCGAGGATAAAATGGCTGCCAACATTTCCTGAATCGGAATGTTGACAGCCAGCTGACAGCCAATTAACATGCAGCTCGTGATCGGGAGGGTACGCGGACCCTACTCGTCCCTAGATATCATTAACTTTTTACTTTTCATTTTCTCAGCAACTACTGAACGGATTTACACCATTTAACAAAAAGGGTTCTTTCTGAACCAAGAACTACCTCTTTGCCAAATTTGGTGTAATTCCGTTCAGCAGTTCGGGCTGTAGCCGTGTCTAAAGTTTCCTATGGGAAAATGCATGGGGAAAATGCGTTTTGGGACCCCCTTTTCTCGGCCCCCGCTTGACATATCACCCCGAGACTTTCAGGGTAGGAGCGGACCGGAGCGCCCCACGAAGTTTGAAAATTTCGCGAAGATACGTCAACCGGCAAGAGAGTTATTTCAAATAGAATGTCGCGGATTTCCTATGGATAATAGGTTGTAACTATAACTATCTACTGGCGACCGCCAGTAGATAATATATATATATATCTCTGGAAAACAACAAAGATAACAGGGAAGTTATAGTTGGTCAGATTTCACTAGTGCAAAACCAGAGAAATTCAGCAGTTCTAGTTACCTGAGCTAACTATAAATTACGCCCTCACAATGCACTGCTTATGACCTCGCATATTATATCACTCATGACCTGATCAGTGACATGACTGATATCACTGATGACATTATCCAGTAATTGTTTTCTAAGAATGAGAGTTAAACATATATACTAAGCTACTACAAAAGTTTAATTAGTATACTAGGTGTACTACTGAGTGATACTACTTTTAACATATGTGAGTGGCTGTGTGTATTCCTGTGCCAGTGGGTGTCTGAGTGGCTATATGGGTGTGTGAGTGGCTGTATGGGTGTATAAGTGGGTGCGTGAGTAGCTGTGTGGATGATTGAGTGGTTGTGTGAATGGCTGTATAGGTGAGAGAGTGGGTGTGTCAGTGGTGATGTGGGTGTGTTCGTAGATTTGTGAGGTACCATGGGTGAGTGAGAGGGTGTCTGAATGGCTGTATGAGTGAGTGACTGGGTGTGTAAGTGTGCTGTATGTGTGAGTGAGTGGCTCTTTGAGTGGGAGTTTGGTTAAGTGAGTTGGTGTGTGAGTGGCTGTATTTGAGAGTATGTGCCTGTGTGAATGGTTGTATGGGTTAGTGAGCAGATGTGCGAGTACTTGTACTGATGTGTGAATGGGTATGTAAGTGATTGTGTGGGTATGTGATTGGTCATATGGGTGAGTGAGTGGATGTCTGAGAGGCTATATAGGTGAATACGTGGGTGTGTAGTAGCTATATGGGTGTGTGTGAGTGGCTGTATGGGTGAGTGACTATATAAGCAGCTGTGTGAGTGGCTATATGATTGTGTAGGTGTGTGAGTAGCTCTATGAATGAGTAAGTGGATGTAGGAGTACTTGTAGGCATCTGCAAATGGTTGTGACTGGTTGGCTGGGTGTCTGAGTGGGCATACGAGTGTGTGAGTGGTTCTGTGGATGATGTCATTTGAGAGGTCATCAGTGATGTCACTAACCATGTCATGAGTGATGTACTATGGGAGGTCATAAGTGGTGCATTGCGGAGGCGTAAGTTATAGCTAGCTCTGGTAACTAGAACTGCTGAATTTCTCTGGTTTTGTACGACTGAAATCTGAGCCCAACTATAACGCCCCTGTAACCTTTGTTTTTCAGTGAATTTCTAATGGTTTTTTAACCAGTAGTTGTGTTTGCAGAGTAGGGTCTCAGACCAGCTCACAGCAATCCCGCTGTGTGGGACTTACTGGAGGTAACAGGAGGGCTTGTTGGCCCCCCTAGGACCATAAGCATCCAATGGGACTTCATGCCCCAACCAGTAGTGCGCCAGGAGGTGCTTTTGTGGAGTGGTGTTGAAAGGGGGCAAGGCCTCTGGCGACTCACCGGGACAACTTTTGTTTTAGATTTTTTTCTTTTATTGGGGTGGGCATGTGGTGTGGGAGACACCATCTCCCGTGGCCAGGCCTTTTTGGAATGGGTGAGGGGAGCCACATGGTCCCCCTCCCAGGCAGATTCCAGCCCCGGGAACCCTATTCCCTGGGGCCCAGCCTTTTTAAATTTATTTTTTATACTTTTACAGGAGGGGGACCACGCGCCCCCTCTCCCCAGTGCGATTTTGGCCAAAGGGACCCCAACCCCCAGCCATTTCTGCTGGGTAGCTCTTGCTTGCTGGAAGTTGTATGTGGCTTGGCAGGAGCGGCAAAGCTCCCGCCAAGCCACACCAAACAGCTATGTCCCGGGGTGTGCAACCCAGGACATAGCAGGAGTTGGCACTGGGGGGGTGGTCCCCAGTGCCATCTATGGCTGCAGGAGGGGGGCTGCACAGCCCCCCTCCTTTCAAATTTATAAGGCCTGCCCCGGGGAGGTTGTGGTCCCCAGGGCTGAGGATGGCCCGGGAGGGGGCCAGGCGTCCCCCTCCAAAACCTGGGAGGTGGTGGTCCCAGAAGCCCAAGGTGTCCCTGAGGTTCCCCCACTACAATTTGTTCATGGCTCCGGGGAGGTGGTGTCACCAGGGCCATGGGGGTCAGAGAGGCCCACCCCATTAAAATGCATTAGCCCTGGGTAGATAGTGATCCCTGAGGCACAGAGGGTCCAAGAGGACCCCAAATATGTTTTTAAAATGTGGCCCCAGAGAGGTGGTGGTCCCCAGGGCAGTGCAGTGTTGGCAGCCATCTTGGGGCTCGGCTTGAAGAGTCCCACAAAAAATGTAAAAAATAAAGAAAAGGGGGCATGGTAGGAATATTGCTGTAGCCCCAGATACTGTGGGGTTAAAGGCATTTTTCAGTAAATTTTACTGCAAATTTGGGGTTGAACCTGCGACAAAGTTTAATTTAAAAAAAGACAAAGTGGGCTCCCACACGGCACCCCCCCTCCGAGGACCACCACCTCCCTGGGGCAAACATTAAAATGATGCATGGGCCAGCACGCCCCCCCTAAGCCCCAGCGACTGCCACCTCCTTGGGGCTATTTCTACAATTATGTCCATACATTCTCCCCCGGTGACCGCCATCTCTCCGGGGTTTTTTTTAAATAGAAATGTGGGGGCTGTTCGGCAACCCCAGTGCCCTGGTGACTGCCAACTCCCCAGGGCTAAAATGAAATTCGTGCGGGGGGCCCCGGGGAGGGGGGGCACATAGCCCCCCTCCCGAATAAATTAAAAATAAAATGTAAAAAAGACTGGCAAGTTGCTGGAGGCCCTGACCCCTTTCTTCACCACTCTGCAAACGTGCCTCCTGGCACACTGTTGGTTGGAGAATGAAGTCCCCTTGGCTCCGGAGGGTCCTCGGGGGCCAACAAGACACCCGGTTACCTCCAGCAAGTCCCAAACAGCAGGATTTATGCGAGGTCGTCGTAGGCCATGCCCCCTTTCTCCACCAGTCTGCAAACTAGCATCCTTACACACTACTGGTTGGGGGATTAAGTCCTCTTGGAAGCTGAGGGTCCTTAGGGGCCAACAAGCCCTCCTGTCCCCTCTAGTAAGCGTGACACAGTGGGATTTGTGAGAGCTGGTCGGAGGTCCCCCTCCTTTCTCCACCACTCAAAAAACGCGACTAATAGTTAAAAATCGATAGACACTCACTGGAAAAAACAAAGGTTACAGGGACATTATAGTTAGGCTGACATTTGACTTGTAAAAAAACAGAGAAATTCAGCAGTTATAGTTAGCTGAGCTAACTATAACTTAAACCCCCCACAATCCAATGCTTACAACCTCACATATTACATCACTCATGACATGGTCAATGACATCACTCATGACATCTCAAATTACATCACGAATGACATCATCCACCCTCACAAACCAACTCACTGATTCATGGAGCCACTCACTCAACTCACCCATACAGCCACTAACACAAACACTAACTCACATATACAGCCACTCATGCACCTACTCACTGACCAATATAGCCACTGACACACCCACTCATACACCCATAGTCACTTATGTACCCTGCCACTCACCCATTCAGCCATTTATGTACCTGCTCAGTCACCCATTCAGCCACTCAGACACTTTCTCATTCACCATTTACAGCCACTGACATCAACTCACTCACCCACACAGATTCTCACACACTTACTCATCCACTCACTCACACATCCACTCACTGACACATCCACTCACTCACACAATCTCACACACCCACTCACTCATGTACACAGTCTCTCACATACCCACTCACTCTTGTATACACCACTTACACAACTAGCCACTAACCTTAGTATATATGTTTAACACTCAGTAACTTTTAAAAAACCCTCACAATCACTGAAGTCATTTGAGATGTCATCAGGGAGGTCAGTGATTCACAGACCATATCATGAGTGATGTAATATGTGAGGTCATAAGCAGTGCATTGCGGGGGCGTAAGTTATAGTTAGCTCAGCTAACTATAACTGCTGAATTTCTCAGGTTTTGTACAAGTCAAATGTCAGGCTAACTATATCATTCCTGTAAATAAAATTTAAAAAAAATATATATATGTCTGGCGGCCGAAACGCGTCTTTGGACAATGATGGTTAATTAATAAACACCTTGCCACTTCAACTGCTGTGGAGTCTGTGTCCTTGTGTAGTGCCGGTGTGACTGGACACTCTTGGATTTTCATGTGGATATATATATATATATATATATATATATATATATATATATATATATATATATATATATATCCTACTGGAGGTTGCCAGTAGGTAGTTATCGTTAGGACCTAGTTTCCATAGGAAAAGCGTTTTTTGATTTGCCAATATCTTTGGCACCGTTGGACAAAACTCCACGAAATTTTCAAAACTAATGGCCCGATCACGTCAGCTCCTGTCTTGGAAGTTTCGGCATGATTCATAAAGTGGGGGCCGAGAAAAAAGAGGGGTCCCAAAACGTGTTTTCTCCATGTTAATTTCCATAGGAAACTTTTGTCACAGCTACAGCCCGAACTGCTGAACGGAATTACACCAAATTTGGCAGAAAGGTAGCTCTTGGTCCAGAGTGCACTCTTTTTGTTAAATGCTGTAAATCCATTCAGTAGTTCCTGAGAAATTCATATATTTAGAAATAATAGTATCTGGTGACCGCAGTGGATCCGCGAACCCTCCCGATCTTGACTCTGATTGGCTGCCAACAGTTCCAACCAGGAAGTGTTGGCAGCCATCTTGTGACTCAGTTGAACCGAATCACAAGAAAAAAGGTGAAAAAACAAGAAAAGGGGGAAGGGTAGAAACACCCTGACCCCCTAGGCCTGCTCAGGGGGTCCCACAGGGACCCCGAGGGCCAAAAAAAGTTTTTTGTTTTTTTAAATTGAAAAATGAAGCTCGGGCTCCCGCGCTTTGTTTTCTTGAAGCCCCCGGGTGGGCCAGGTCCCAGGGGCAATGTTTATGATGCAGGGGCCCACTGGGCCACCTGGGACTACCACCTCTTTGGGGCAATGTTAATGATATGCAGGGGCACGCTGCCCGCCCGCAGCCCCCGGGACCTCCACCTTCTCGGGGCCTTTTATTTTAAAAAAAAAATGCATGTGGGGCTCCTGCTCCCCATGCTGCCCCAGGGACCGCCACCTCCCCGGGGCTATAAGGATTAAATTCTAAGGGGCCATGTGGCCCCTCTGCAGCCCCGGGACCGCCACCTCCCCGGGGCATACTTTATTCAAATATGGGGCTCCGTTGTGGACCCCCGGGGACCACCGCCTCCCCTCCAGGAGCCCTCCTTGGCCCTGGAGACCAACACCCTGCAGGGCCGGCTCCAGCAATGTCTCAGGGTGCCCATCCCTGGGACATTGCAGTTTGCTATGGCAGGGCGGGAGCAGTGCTCCCGCCCTGCCATTGCAAACTTCTGTTTCGCTTCATGGAAGCGAGAGCAGGAAAACTGCTCTCGCTTCCATGAAGCGAAGCAGAATTGTTTTTGGACAAAGGGAGCTGCATGTCACCAGCTCCCTTTGCCCAAAAGCAATGCCGGCTCCCGCAGGAGGCGGGGAGCTGGCAGGGACCACGGGGGTATTGGGGCTCCCCCCACGGTCCCAAACGTCATGGCCATGCCCCAGGGGATGGGTTCCCCAGGGCCGACATTGGCCTCAGGAGGGGGGCAGCGTGGCACACCTCCTTTAAATATAGGGTTAAAAAATAGAAATGGCCATGCCTGGGGGATGGGGTCCCCAGGGCCCAAATCGGCCTGGGGAGGGGGGCCACATGGCCCCCCTCCCCTTTAAAAAACAAAGGCCAAGCCCTGGGGGATGGGGTCTCTGGGGCCGCCCCTTCCCTATCAATTAAAAAAAACAATTGCTCAGGTCTCGGGTGATGGGGTCCCTGGGGCCAAAAAGGGTCAAGGGAAGGGGGGCCACAGCCCCCCTTCCATAAAATAAAAAAAAGAAACCAGCAACTCACCGGAGGCCCGCCCCTTTTTACAACACTCTGCAAAAGCGCCTCTTGGCGCACTGGTGGTGGGGCGATGAGGTCCCCTTGTGTCCTGAGAACCTCAGGACTGAAGTGGACTTCATCCCCCAAGCAGCAGTGCACCAGGAGGCGTGTTTGCAGAGTGGTGGAGAAAGGGGGCATGGCCTGTGTCCACCTCTCAGCAATCCCACTGTGTGGGGCTTACTGGAGGTAACAGGTAGGCTTGTTGGTTTAAGGACCCCCAGCAGTGAAGGGGACTTCCATCCCCATCCAAGAGCACGCCATGGTGTGCGTTTGCAGAGTGGTGGGTATATGGGGCGTGGCCTATGAGAACTTAACAATCCTGCTGTGTAGTACTTACCTGAGGTAACAGGAGGGGTAGTTGGCCCACAAGGGTGCCCTTGGGGGCCAACTACCCCTCCTGTTACCTCCAGTAAGTCCCACACAGTGGGATTGCTAAGAGGTCTTCGGAGGCCACACACCCCTTTCTCCACCACTCTGCAAACGCGCCTCCTGGCACACTACAGCCACAGTGCACTGCAAATATTATGCACTGCTTATATTACTTTGTAATGACATTACATTGTGATGACATACCCGATCATATTACTAAAGACATCATTCAACAGATATGACTGTCGTAAGCTTTTAATACACAAAGCTACTCATTAGGATGTTAGTAGACCCAATTTTCCATAATCCCTGAAGTACTAATGAATGTATCGTTTTGCGGCAAGCAGAACATAAAACATATCCTTGAAACTACCCACAATTAAATATTATACTTTCTTTTTTTTTTTTTTTTACTGGTATTGAGGTACGTAAGAAATGTAATGGCCCTGTAGACATTACTGAGATGGGCAACGTATTAAACCTTGAATATCATTCAAACACAATTTTTTGTTATTTACCTTAAGATGTGTGTTAAATAACCTCATCTGCCAGATTTGTAATCAATTTGTAATTCTTCTATACATTTGCCATTTATAAGGCATGCCCTACCAGGTCCTATGCACAGACTTCTGTATTATAGAAAACTATGCTACACATTGCTGAAATGAGCAGAATGATGTGGACTATTTTAACAATACTTGCAATGATTTGTGACAACCGCCTTTGAGTCAACCATAGAATATACATAAATTATATATTCTACAGTAATGTCTGATGTCTCAATTTCTTCGGAACATTTGGAAATATCTGCACTTTATAAATCCACAGATTATATAGAAATTCTCTATAGCACTACATGACAACTCTAATATCAGCATGTACATAGAAAACCACAAATGAATAATGCATTCTAAGGAGAAGCTTTAATTTTTCTCACATTTTTGCTAACAGGCCTTTGAATTAGGGCACACCTACTTTGAAACGTAAAACTGTAGCTCACATTGGTTGGGCTCAGTCTCTACCTTACTTTAATGAACTGCTGCCTGCACTTAAAATGTTGATGCTCACTAAAATGTGCACCATATAACTTTTACCATACTGGATGAGTCTCGACACCAGTACTACATTGTTTCTATATGAAGAGCAGCAACTTGGATGAGGTCATCAGTAATGTAATTTAACATGTCATGAATGATTAATATGGGAGATCATAAGCAGTACATGGTGGGGGTCTAAGTTAAAGGTAGGTCAGTAAAGTATAACTGGGTAATTTCAGTGTTTATTTTGGATTTTACATGCCAATTTTTACATTACATTACAAGATTTATCTATAATGTAACTTTATCCTTTTCTGTGAATGTCTAGGTTTTTAAGTAAGTTAAAATCCTGTTACCTTACCGTTCACTTCACTTTACCCTTTGTTTTTTTAAATATTTTATTTGTAATGTTTGCTATAACTCCTCACAACAGGTTTCATTTGCCAGGTAGATGAATTCATTAATTAGCTGCTGATTGCCAAATCTTTTAGTGACTAGCTGTTATGTATAAGGAAAGCACGGGATGAATAAATTACCCTTAAGTATTCCAAAACAAAGCAGACTCAGTGTCTAAGCTCTGTAATAAGTCTTTAGTAAAAATACCACATCGCATTGGATGCGAATTCACATTACATATCAGGTACTTACACAGGATACTGAGTCGTACAAGTTTTAAAATTACTGAAACTTGGTAAACAAAACCTCTTGAAACCCTGGTACCGAAAAAAAAACCTTACACTGATAATGCTCAGAATATAAAGACCAAGAAGAAGCACTAGAAACATTACATTTATGAACAATCTAGCCCTGAAGAAGGTCCAACAAAAAAAGCCATGGATAAATAATTGACTTAACTGTTGTAAGTCTAGTAGAGTCTCACTGCCGTAGGTAGTCTAGAAAAGAGGACCCCGTGCCCAGCTCAATGATTTGGTGAGAATGTGAACTGTACTTTATTGACCAACATTTGCTTCTCATCTGTGCTGTTAAAATCTGTGCTCACCTGTTTAAATTGGTTTCACTGTTTTAATAGATCCTGTTAACCTGGATGTAAGCTACTACTAACACTCCGAGATTGAAGGGGATATATTAAACATTTGTATTAATAAATCTGAATGCCAATTACACTTTGATTTAAAACCTCACCCTAAGCAGCAGCTCCCGTAGCAAAATTGTAGTTAGTCAAAGAATTATACTTAAGCCCACACATAGTTTTGAATAATAAATTAGCTTGGACCGTACCCAGGGCCTGTAAATTACATGCGATTAGTGGGCTGCAGCACTCATTGTGCATTGTGCCAACCACTAAAGTAGCACTGTAAAACATGTATTCAGGCCTGCCACTGCAGCCTGGGTGTGCAGTTTTAAACTGCACTTCCGACCTGGCAAAATAAACCTTTTGCCAGGCTCCAACATCCCTTTTTAATACTTATACGTCCCCCATATGGTGGGCCACAAACAGCCCATAGTGCAGGGTGAAGTGTACTTAAAAAATAGGACATGTACTTTGTGAGTTTTTCACTACCAGGGCATCAAACTTAAAATTCATTTTTCACTACTGCAAGGTCTACCTCTCACATATATTAACACTGGGTTACCTTATTATAATTAATTTCTGATAAGAAACAAGTAGAAAAGTCATATTTGGTCTCACATGAGCTGTAATGTAAAATCATCTTTAATGATAACATCGGCTATTAAGTCACAATTCTGAAAATGCAACTTTAAGAAAGTTGGCATTTTATTGCGCTAAACCATTGGTGACTGCAGCCTGTATCACATGACTAGGTGTAGTTGACAGTTGGTCCCTGTGTATTGCTCCAAGACAATGAGACAAAGGGGGAAAAGGTGTTGGCAAGATGGGCAGAGCCGTTCCCTGCCCCACTTACATTTCTAAGGGCTGCCTTCAGAACACTCGCCAAGAACTTGACAACAGCCTTATATCACACTAGACCGCTTACAGCCCTGGCAGGGGGAATAGGAAATTTCCAGAACCAATTTAGGAGCAGTGACGTTTCTCACTCTTCAAAGGCTGGCAGTAGATCTAAATATTGGACCCTCAGATCAAGTTTTCAGTTCACTTCTTGACTTGCGGAGGACTCCTAGAATGACTGCCTTTTACTTCAGGGGACTGCCCTGCTGCTTAAAGCCTGCCTTGCTGCTCAATCCCAGGACTACCAGAGTGACTCCAAGGGCTAGTTGGCTGGACTCCCGATTTGAGCTACAGGGACACAACAAGTCCAAACAACCTTAAACACACATCTGGCCCCCACCTCAAGCTAGAACTAACCTCCAAGTGGCACCCCACCAGTGCTGGACCCTTGGAAGTAGTGCTCAAAGTGTTCAAACGGCCAAGAACTCAAAATTCTCCACCAAAAGGTGGCCTGAGAACCGACAGGAGACAACCTACCTACCTGCTTGCTGATCTGCCAAAGATGCATCGCCGGTCAACCAGACTTCGCAGTAGCTCCCTCAACGTTAGCAGCAGCTAATGCTGTTCAGTGTCTCCTCTCAGAAAGAGTATCCATTCTCGTGGAGCCCTCATTGGCTACAGCCTGCTGCTTTGTACCGCTGAGATTTTCATCTTCAAAAAAAAAGTGAGGAAGTCTGAACGTAGACATCTTCACCGTCGCTTTGTCCAACAGTTCCCCAATGATGGCTACTCCTCGTATACCGCTGGCTGCTTTGCCTCGCTGATCTTTAACTTTTCAGCATTTTCTTAAAATTTCTTCTAAGTTTGAAGGTAAACAGAGACCAGGCCCAATCCACTCCGTGTATCCGAACCGCTCTCCATTGCAGTCATCCATAACTTTTGAGTTTAGTCCGGTCTCGCATGACTTCATGCTCTCTTGTAGGGCAACAAAGTTTCAAACAGTTACAAATGCAGTGGGCGAGAGTGTGAGGACCAAGAGAGGTAGCTCAGCGCATGGAACTCAAACTCAAGTCACCATCATATAGTCGCACAGCTGGTCTGCACACAGTACAAACTGCCCTGGAGTTGCATTTAATGAAGAGCTGCCAGGGAGCCCTACCCAGTCTAAGGGAAGCATTCTGCCCAAGCTTGGCCCACCAGCGAGTGCTCTATGGCAAGCATTGTCAGGGCCGGCTCTATGGCGGTGCGACCGGTGCCACTGCACCGGGTGCGGACTCTTCAAGGGGGCGCCAAGTTGGGAAGTATGTTATGGTTTTAAAAGCTCCTGCTGCTGCATTGTTGGCTCTCAGGCAATTTTCATACAACAATAAAAATGTCAAGATAACTCCGTGATTAATGTTCTTCCTGGAGAGAGAAGGAGTTGTGTCCAGTGAAAGTTATAACTCATTTTATGGTAGCACAGAGGGTTAATATGCCTGCTGCAAAGAACGTCTACTATGCAGATCACAAAGTGCATATAGTTTAAACAGGTCAGTGCTTTTGTCAGAGATCCTTTTGTTGCCAGCAGTGTAGATGTTAAAATCCTAACATGGAACAGTGAGCTAATAACTGTCATCAAAGAGCTGCATGCAAACTGCAAGGTATAGATTAGAAGATTATGATTTTTTCGTCCGTTTTTCTTTATTCTAATGTTTCAAAAAGGGTTCATTTCGGTAAAACAAAATCCTTATTATTAAATGTAACCCCCAACCATGGGGTTATGTTTAGAATTCTGAGTCTGTGCTTCTCCAGACCAAGCACTCTTAAACTATACTGTCTACCAGTATGGATGACTTGTGACTCACCTTGTAGCCTTCTGGCTTATGTAACATTTCCTCTACACTGATTTACACACATGATTAATTGTCTTTGTGTAATGTGTGTGTGATGTAAAGTGCTCTGACACCCTACACTGGTATAGGTGGCGCTATGTAACTAATTAAATACATCTGGGAGAGAGTGGTTATGGAGACTTGAGGGGGCACTGTTAAAGGGTGGTAGTGAGGGAGTCTGTGGTGGGTGCCAACCAACATTGTCGCACAGGGCGCCACCAGCGCTAAAGCCGGCCCTGAGCATAGTCATCAATGGATGCCAATGGAGGCAAATTGTTTCAAATTTTGCAAGTCCGCTTCATTCATGCCAAGAACGGTCGGCACTCAGCATATGCTTTTGGGCCCTGCTACAGGGGCACATGTTGATCATGCTAATATTGACAATAGTTTATAGTTCAAAGTTGTCAGATTTATTTAACAGTCGAGCACAAGCACTCTGTCGGTATTTTTTATGGCATCTATCTTTTATTTAGGACTTGCTCCATGTTTTAATAGACTTATTAAGAGTAATGTCTCGACGCGCGCAAAGTGAATTGAGCAGACATCCCACACCTGCACTGCCAATTTTCAATTTTAATATGGTCAAATTTTAACCTTTGTAACTTGTGCACCGTCCTTCCACCTGCAATGCGCTTTGAAAAGTCAGCAAACACGCACAAGGTTTTAAAAATTGTAATGGTTTTAATTAGCTGAAGAATAAAGATCTTTTTGACTTCATGCCTGTGGTTGGCGCTTCGATCTTTTAGGCGCTTTTTTTCACTAAAAACCTTAAAGATTTATCACTTGGGTTCTAATTACTGAATTTTTGTTTGTCTGGTGTCAAGTTATTATTACATTTTTCTCTATTTTGTAAATCAATTGGAATTTTTCTTGTGTGGTGTTTTCACTTTAGTACAGTTGTGTGCTGCATAAATACTTTGCACATTGCCTCGAAGTTAAGCTTCTGACTGCTTTGGTGCAAAGCTATTGTTCACCCGTACAAGGATTGTGGTTGTTGCTTGAGAAGGGTCATCACCCCCTCATCAAAAAAACCAATTTCATACACTTTCTCTCTCCCAGATGATATATTGCTGTTAAGTGGTCATTGTTGCTACCCCTTCATCCTTCATGATCCATGCAGCAGTTTCATTGTCCTCCAGGAGCCAAGTCATTAACTACTATTAGAACACTGAAATGTTGAGCGCTCCATTGAAGACTACGGAGTAGCTCCGGGCTAATAATTGCTGGTAAAAGCCCAGAGCTCCAACATACCAATGTTTATCTTCGTGTTTCTCCCTTTTCAATTATGAACATTCTATCCTCAGTGGGTGGAATGTTCCAATAGCCTTATAGCCCTTCTGCCTTGGGATATATTGATTGTAAAAGACCCCCACCCTCGTTATGGTTCTCTCCTGCGGCTCAGGCGTATAACTCGGGTTCAGGACCTTTAACAGCCAGTGTAGCCCTCTACAGTGGGCTTTATTAGAATATAGAAATGTTGAGACCTCCATTGAAGACAATACAGCATCACCCCTCTATATAAACTGCTATAGGCCCACTACTCTCAACACTTCAATGTTCTAATAAACAGTCTCTGCCTTTCTCTTTCCCCTGCCTCTCCAAAAATAGATGGAGTTGGCAGGGGAAAGCATAGGCTGTGCTGCAGGGCACACTGGAGCCTTTCCCCTTCCTCCTCCTGTAGCTCAAAGTCACTGGAGCCTCGGAAGGGGGAGTGCTGCTCAGCTCCTGTGCCTCCCTGGCTCGGATGAATGAGAAAAAAAAAAAAACTTTCCCAAGCTGGGAGTACCAGGGGCTGACGTCAGCCCCATTTCACGGCTTTTGCTGTAAATGTTCAACAGCTAACAGCTGTGGCTCTGCACACAGCTGTTGAGCAATCACAGCAACACCTGTGAAACAAAGGCTTCGGAGACTCTGGGCTTTCCTCTCCCTCGGTCTCCAATGCCTTTGTTTTTCTCATTAGGACACTCTGCTCTCTAGGTGCAGAATGTTTTTAACAGCCTTACAGCCCGCAGTAGCGAGCTAAACGGGCTATTAATGGCCTGCTCCCATGATAAAGGCCCTCGCCTTCAGCTTGGGCTTTTAATGTGGAGCGGACCTTCAATGCTGGAGCTGACCTTTAATGACCAGTATAGCTCGCTACGGCAGACTATAAGGCTGCCTTCTGGGATGCGTATTCTAGTCTGTGTAATTGAGCTATCATGCAAACTGGTGCAAAAGAAGTTTGCTTTTCCATGACACCACAATTTACTTTCACCTTTGAACTAGATTTTTAATCAATGAAACAACTTAAAATTATCTTTCTGCTATTTTCCCAGGCTAAGTTATAGAAATTGTTTTTTATTCTTAGTCAGTCCTTTTCCATAAAATACAGTTTTGCCTGCACCTTGACAGTGTTGATGGAGCAGGGTTTCGCAAAAAGAAACCTGCTCGAATTAACTCCCTCATAATACTTATTAACAGTGTGCAGTGTAAACTAACAGGCAAATCACATGAGCTACATGGGAAACCGCTTTGCGCATGCGTGCACTAATGTGAACTAATGCATGAACGGACTAGGCCGCATTTTACATTGAGTTACAAAAGAAACAAGATTAATGCACGTTTAGCCGTATTTAGCATCTTGCATCTAGCTTTGAAAACGATAATAAATAATGCCGCTTTGCATGAAGCTTATGCTAAGAAAAATATATTAACAGCGAATAGTGTAAAGGTGGGTGGTAAACAGTGAAGGATGCATTTCCATGTAATTAATAATGTATGGGTTTATTTCGTCATAGTGAGCCGAATGGGCCTGTATTTTCCTAAGTTGTCCGGATAGATGAGGGGCTGAAAAATGAGCAAAAATGACCTGACAAGACAGACGGAAGTGCTGAGCGCTGCGGATGATGAATAAAAGTTCAAGGATGAACAGCTCAGAGAACATTGTTTGCCTGCCAAAAGATGACTGGCCGTGGGACTCAGGACTTCGTCCGCAGACGTGGCTGAGAATTTAATAAAATGTAACAATAATAAATTTGTATGGACTGGTCAATACATATGCCATGGGAAAGGAAGTAGAACAATGAGTATGAAGAATTTTGAATGAAATCACAGTGGTGTGATGCACCACCTCCCCAAGCATCCAATGAGCGGTCGAATTTTGTGCAATGTTTCAATTAATGTGGGTTGGACATTAGGTTTTAGGGTATAACTGGGGTGCCTTTGGGGGTGTGGTTAGCGACCGCAGAGTTGCAGCGGTAAGAGATTGAGAGGGGAGATGCGTCGCTGTCTGTCGGTTTGCAGAGAGGCCTAGCTGTTCCTGTCCCTGTTCTGTTCCTCAAATCTTTGTTTCCTGACTATTTCAGGAGACCCCCACTACTCCCTTGGCCAGAGGGGTGGTATTTCATTTACCTTTGGGTTTGTATTATCCTCTGACTCGTAATTTGCATAATTTCTTGCAAATGTATTTTTGTCTCTGAAACTTATGTCTCTTCATCCATCCACTCCGTCATAAGTATATTGTTTCGAATTATTTTATGAAACTTATGTCTCTCTTTCTATCCTCTCTTTCAAATGTATATCGTTCATGAATGAGGAGTATGACACTGTTTGCATTTTGTTAATTGATTTTCGCTCCTTTTGTGGGATTCATTTTTGCTTTGCAACCTGTATGCGATGAGCATTTATCAATTACATTATCTGAGATGAACTTTATTAATCTTATCGAGAGTCTGTGATTATTTAGTTGGTTAGATAGTTCTATTATTACCATCAACTTCTCAACTAATTGGTCCGTCGACCGAGAGGAAAGAGAGTTGATACATATAGGTCTAGTTAGGTATTTAGAAATACTAAACGTGAATTTGTGAAGGAAATAATTTTCCACGACATTCAAACTTGACAAACAAGCGCAACAGGGATTTGTGAGTTGGGTGAATGTGTATGGGCCATTTGTATGAAATATTGATGAGTATCGATCCCTGATAAAGTGTTGCACTGGATCAGGTTTTCTGGTAGCAGAAGACGGTTTAAATATTGATTAGTTTGGTAATAATTATTGATTACATGTTTTTAACAAGAAAATTTAGTGTCCTGTTCTATGTTGTCTAGAAGCACAGGTACGGAGGTACCTGAGGAATCCCGGGATGGAAATTTTGCCTGAAGTAGGCAGAAGAAGAGTGTGGTAAGATATCACACTGCAGAAGTACTTTGTCTGTTATAATACTGTAAGGCGGAAGGCTGTAGGTGTTATATTTAGGGAAAATTTCGTATCTGAGTAGAGTGTTTGAAAATAGCGAAGGGTCCACTTCCGAAACTCTGGCCTTATCCCCAGAGGAGTACCAAGACCTCTTTTACACCAAAAAGTCCTCTTGCGAAACTTTGGCCTTATCCCTAGAGGAGTACTAAGTCCACCTGTAGCTTGTTTGGGTGTAAAATAACGCTGGTCGTTGTTTTACTGGAAGTGAAAGAATTTCTTGCTTTGAAGTGAAGAACTATCTCTTTATTTAGAGGAACAGACAAGGTAGCATTGTTTTGTGTTGTTACTAATAAGAATTTTGATTAAGAAACTTAGAAATACATCGCCGTATTATTTTGTAAAGGGATGGTCAGTAGAAGGAGTAATACTGACGTCACAAAAAAGGCCGCGCTGGCATTGGTCAGGCAGCAAACATGAAGTAAGTTGTGATTGGCCGGTTGGTGTGAGCCGCGCTAGTATTGGTTGAAATAGCAGATACTTAGAGAGCTGTGATTGGACGGTTGGTGTGAGTCACGCTGGTATTGGACAAGAACTGACAAATAGAATAAGTAGAATTACGGCAAAGTTTGCTTGTTGTTTTACTGAGAGACATTAGCGTAAAGGGTCAGAAAAATGAAGCTGCTTATGAAAATAAAGAATTTCTTTAAAAAGGACAAACCAGTAGTGACTAGAGAGGGAATTCCTATTCCACCGCCGAGAACGCCTGCTTCCTATATGATGTTAGAGCGAGGATACCATACGTGTACTTGGTTAGAGAATTGGGTGGAATACACAAGGGATGATGGTGTTATAGCTTTCCCACAGCATGGTTCGTTTAATGTAAGGATTTTGCAGAATTTTAGAAATCAAATGAATTCATTAGAGCCAATTCCCAGACCTACCCAGTATGAAGCGCTAGAGGAATGGGAAGTAGAAGCTTTCGAAAGAGAGAAATATCGAGGTGGTAGGAGATATAGAAATTTAATGACTAAATATCGTTTTGAGAGAAGAGAAGATACAATGATAAGATGAAGGAGAGCAGTGGTATCTGAAGGTTTGTACCCAGTTTTAGTTGCTGAAGATCAGACAGGAGGCAAGTGTAAAGAGAAAAAGAAAAATATAGAAACTTCAAGTTTAGGACAGGACCCAAACAAATCTGATGATGAGTTATTAGAAGACATTATGACCAAAAGACCTCCGCCATATCAAGAAAATTCAGTTGAGGTAACCCCGAATGCACCAATAATGGGAACTCCATTAACTCCACAGATTGCGGACATGGCTAGAATAGTGCGAGAAAAAGAATTGGACATATTAAATAAGGCAAGAGTAGAGCAAATCCAGAAAACAAATCAGTTGAGTCTAAATACAGAAGCTTTAACGGCACCGGTAACAATTGGTCCCGTAATTCTATTGTATGGAGAAAAACAGAATATATCAAAAGTACATACATTGGTAGTTCCAAGGAGTAGCGACAGGAGTAGAATGGTGACGGTAGTCGATGAGGATGGACAGGCTGACACGAATACTACATTGTTAAGTCTTCCGGTTTCCCCTCGAAGAGGTATACAAATAGATCCAAGGAGAATAGGGACAAATGTCATTCCAACGACAGGGAATTCAGCAGGCCCTTCACCAGAGAAATAGAGTGATTGGATAAAGGGAATGGAGAAGCAAAAACCTCAACCACAGAGTATAAATGTGAGCCAATTGAAAGTGGATTTAGAAGAGATGATTATTGGTACAATAAGTCTAGATAGATTAGGGACTTACCGAGATGAAGAGCTGTTGTTTTTGTGTAAAAGTATCACTTGGAGAGCAAAGAATCTTCATGAGAGAATAACAGAGGCGGCTAGTGAATATGGAGTAGATATAGAGAAGTCAAAGGTGCTGCAGAAAGCGTACGGATTGGCCTTTACTGAAAAAGATTTGGAGAGTTTGAATGCATCTGGAAAAAGATTACAGATAAAGGAGTTGTTGAATATTCTGAAAAAATGGGGAGATGTAGAACGGTGGAAAGGTAGATGGACTAAAGACAGAAGAGGCAACTGGCAAAGGAACGTCAATGTTTCCGTTAAGAGAGACAGAACAAGTTGATAGGGCGTGTCCGATGAGAGAAGTCCCAGGTGGTGGATATGTGCATGTTCCCTGGACAAGACAGGATATATTGTCCTTTACGAATGATTTTCCCAGATTAAGAGAGAAACCAGTTGAGTGGTACAAACAGGTAGAGCGGTTTGTGAAAGTTTCAGAGGTTTTGTTAAAAGATTTAGATGGTTTGTTTGAGATTGTCGTACCAGCTGATTTGTGGACAGAATGTAAAATTACTGCTGATTGGCCAAAAGAAGAATATCCTAGAGATCCTAAAACAGGAGCACCATCTGATGAGGTGATGAGAAAGTATAATCTGGTAATCAGCTTTTTGAAAGGGAAAATTTCTCCAAAGGAAACAGATTGGGTTAAGATAGACAGGACGACCCAAGAACCAAAAGAGTCAGTGCATGCCTATTATGAACGATTGTATCGTTTTGTGTTTTGTTTGAAACCGGAGATTAGTAATATGATTCAGCAGCACTTAATTTGTTGGCAGAGCAAAACATTTGACGAAATTTTGAGGTATGTGAAGTATTGTAGTGATGACATTGAATCAAGGCATAAAAAATTAAAGGAGAAAATGATGTCGGCACAAGTGAAGGTAGCAGAGCAACAAGAAGTAAAAAATAGTTCTCAAACAGGTAATCAAATGAATGGTCAGAATCAATTTGGTCAGATATCCAGTGGAGGTAGAGGTAAATTGAGCAAAGAAGAAGCTAAGAAGAAATTTCCATGTCATGCGTGCGGAAAGTATGGACATTGGAAGAACGAGTGTAGATCTGTTCAAAAGAATAATGGGGTAAATCAAAATTTAAATCCACAGATGCAGAATGAGGTGGATGTGAATCAACAGCAGCAGGTAGTTGCTCCACAGTTACAGGTGCCACAAGCTCCTATGCCAAATAATGTGAATGCTCAAGTGCAGAGGTGCAGTGCGAACACTGGATTTCACGGAGGAGATCAAATTCGTAAGAATCAAAGTTTGCAAATGGTTCCGCAATACTGGTTGCAGTACAATGGGAGTGATTCAGACTCATCTCAATGACGGTGCCTGAGGGGGGAGGAAGAGTGTGTACTTGGCGCATCCTTGGCAGTAGATCAGTCAGGTCCATTTGTTGACAGAAAGGTGGAAGGTAATGATATTACATTCCTGGTGGACACTGGTGCTACCTGTTCTACTGTGAGAGCAGCAGAAATTCCGAACCTACCCCTCTCGGGAGAAACTATCCAAGTTGTAGGAGTCTCAAATAAGCATATTAGAACACCAGTCACAAATCCGATAGAAGTCCATATTGGGAGTTTCAGAGACATGCATTGTTTCGTGGTATGTGACTCAATTCCAGCAAATCTCTTGGGAAGAGATTTATTGTGTAAAATGAATTATACCATCTATTGTACGCCAGATGGTATTGCGTTTCAGACACCTGATGAGGATGTCGAATTCAAGATGATGTTAGCGAAGCAAGGGACAGAAGTGGATGAGTTACTTTCACTTCTCACAGAAGAGAGTCTGCCTGAAGAATTAAAAAGTGCAGTAAGGATGGATGTATGGGATTTTACAGGAAAGGAGATTGGGCTAATGTCAAATGTAGATATGATTCAGATTACGGTGAAAGAGGGTGCCATATATCCAAACACTCCTCAGTACAAAATGAGTCTGGAGGTAATTGCAGGAGTCACTCCTGTGATTGACCAAATGGTTGAACAGGGAATTCTGAAAGAAATAATGAGTAGTCCTTGTAATTCACCTATTATAGGAATTAAAAAGCCCAGTGGAAAATATAGAATAGTGCAGGATTTAAGATAAATTAATAAAATTGTAGTACCCTGTTGTCCAGTAGTGCCGAATCCAGCAGTAATCCTTTACCAAATCCCATGTGATTCTGAATGGTACACAGTGATTGATCTGTGCCAAGCATTTTTCTCAATTCCTTTACATTCGGAAAGCCAGTATTTGTTTGCATTCTGGTTCGGAGACCGTGTTTTGGCATGGTGCTGAGTTCCTCAAGGGTACACAGAGTCCTTCAATTTTTAATCAGATCCTGAAAAGTTGTTTGGAGACTTTAGTCATGCCAGAAAATTCAGTTCTGGTTCAGTATATTGATGACCTACTGGTGGCATCAAAGACACGAGAGGCATGTGTGACAGATACCATTGCCTCACTGAACCATTTAGCAGAAGGAGGACACAAAGTATCACCAGCAAAATTACAATTTTGTAAACAGGAAGTCCAGTACCTAGGTCACAAAATAGAAAAAGGATTCAGAAAGGTGACACTAGAAAGAATTAGTGTAATTAAACAGATGAGTCCACCAAAAACTCAGAGAAGTTAGATTGTTTTTGGGAATGGTTGGATACTGCAGGCAGTGGATCAGTGGGTTCTCACTGATTGCAAAACCGCTACAGAGGTTGACACGAAAAGATGTGAAAGATCCAATTGTGTTGGATGATGAAAGCATGGAAGCTTTTACTTCGTCAGCACGCCCGCCCTGACCTCCACAGACTACATCCTACCCGGAGACCTGAACTTCCACCTCGAGAACAACAACGACACCAACTCCACCACCCTGATTGACAACCTCAGACTCAGACAGCTCTTCACAACGCCCACCCACTCCGCCAGCCACACGCTTGACCCCATTTTCTCCGCAAGCCCCCACGTCACCTTCAGCCACACCACCGAACTGCACTGGACCGACCATCGCTGCATCCACTTCACCTTCTGGAAACCCACCATGCACCACCGCACTCAACAGATCCCCCGCCGCAGCTGGAGCAAAATCACCGAACAGCTAAACACCACCCTCGCCCGAAGCCCACCCGCCGACCCCACCGCCGCCGACACCGCCGCCGCCCGCAACCTCAGACGTTGGATCGACAACTGCGCCAACACTCTCGCTTCGATCAAGAAACCCTCCAACAGACACACTAACAAGAAAGCCAGCTGGTTCACCGCAGACCTCCAGGCCTCCAAGCAAACCTGCCGTACACTAGAGAAGAAATGGCACCGCGAACAGACACCAGACAGCTACGCAGCCCACAAGAACGCCATCCGCAGACACCATCACCTCATCATATCCGCCAAAAGGGCCTCCTTCAAGGACCGACTCGACAACAACGCGCACAACAGCAAAGAGCACTTCAACATCGTGAAGGAACTCTCCAACCCCAGCTCCAACACCAACGACATCCCACCATCGCAAGACCTGTGCGACTCCCTTGCCACCTTCTTCCACCGCAAGATCGCAGACATCCACGACAGCTTCAACAACCTGACCACCCCGACAACTACCGACACCTCAGACCCCGCAGCCACCACCCACATCTATCCCTTGCTCGCCTGGACCAACATAAACGACACCATCAAAATCATGAACACCATCCACTCCGGCTCTCCGTCAGACCCATGCCCACACCACATATTCAACAAAGTTAGCGCCACCATCGCACCCCATCTCCGCAAGGCCATCAACATCTCCTTCGAGACCGCAACCTTCCCGGAGAGCTGGAAGCACGCAGAGATCAACGCCTTACTAAAGAAACCCAAGGCAGATCCAAGGGACCTCAAAAACTTCCGGCCCATCTCCCTGCTCCCGTTCCCAGCAAAAGTCATCGAGAAGACCGTCAACAGACAGCTGACCCGCTACCTCGAGGAGAACAGCATCCTGGACCCGTCCCAGTCCGGGTTCCGCAGCAACCACAGCACCGAGACGGCCCTCATCGCCGCCACCGATGACATCAGGGCCCTGCTGGACAACGGCGAAACCGCGGCCCTCATCCTCCTGGACCCAACAGCCGCCTTCGACACTGTCTGCCACCACACCCTTCGCACATGCCTCCACAACGCAGGGATCCGAGACAAGGCTCTGGATTGGACCACCTCCTTCCTCTCCGGCAGAACACAGAGCGTCCGCCTCCCCCCTTTCCATTCCGAAGCCTCCAAGATCATCTGCGGCGTACCCCAGGGATCATCCCTCAGCCCGACATTGTTCAACATCTACATGGCACCGCTCGCCCACGTCGCCCGACTGCATGACCTCAACTTCATCTCCTACGCCGACGACACCCAGCTGATCCTCTCCCTCACCAAGGACCCCCTCATCGCCAAAACCAACCTCCAGGAAGGAATGAAAGCAGTCGCCGAGTGGATGAAGAACAGCCGTCTGAAGCTGAACTCGGACAAGACAGAGGTTCTCATCCTCGGCTCCACCCCCTCAGCCTGGGACAACTCCTGGTGGCGCCCCGCTCTTGGAGCAGCACCGACACCCACCGACCACGCACGCAACCTGGGGGTTTATCCTCGACTCAACACTCTCCATGACCAAGCATGTCAACGCCGTCTCGTCCTCCTGCTTCAACACCCTCCGCATGCTCCGCAAGATCTACAGGTGGATCCCCACCGAAACAAGAAGAACGGTCACCCAGGCCCTCGTCAGCAGCAGGCTGGACTACGGAAACGCCCTCTACGCAGGAACCTTGGCCAAACTCCTGAAACGACTACAACGCATACAGAACGCCTCTGCACGCCTGATCCTCGACATCCCGCACCACAGCCACAGCACACCACACCTGAGACCTGCACTGGCTCCCTGTCAACAAGAGGATCACCTTCAAGCTACTCACCCACGCACACAAGGCGCGCCACAACACCGGACCGGCATACCTCAACAGATGACTCACCTTCTACACCCCGAACCGACAGCTCCGCTCCGCCGACCTCGCCACAGTCTCCCGCATCCGAAGAGCGACCACCGGCGGCAGATCGTTCTCCCACCTCGCCGCCAAGACCTGGAATACCCTCCCCATCCTCCTACGGCAGACCCAGGACCTACAAACCTTCAGGAGGCTTCTCAAGACCTGGCTATTCGAGCAGTAGCAGCACCCCCCCACCCCCTCAGCGCCTTGAGACCCTCACGGGTAATTAGTGCGCTCTACAAATGTATTGATTGATTGATTGGATGATGAAAGCATGGAAGCTTTTACTAAATTGTGAAACAGTCTTTGTCGAGCACCTGCATTGGAAATGCCAGATTATGGAAAGGATTTTGCATTGTATTGTTGTGAAAGAGATGGGTGTGCACTCAGTTTTAACTCAAAAACATGGAATGGCACGACGTTCAGTAGCATATTTTTCTGCTACTTTGGATTCAGTGGCTGCGTTGCCAGGCTGATTAAAAGCAGTAGCTGCTACTTGCGTGAGTCTGGAACAGAGTGAAGCAATTGTGATGGGACATCCAGTCAAGGTGTATGTGCCACATTCAGTTGAGATCCTTTTGACCCGTACAAGGACGCAGTATATGACCTCTAGTCGGCTGACTAAGTACAAAAGAGTGATCTTGGGTGCCGAAAATGTGACTGTGGTAAGGTGCACAACCGTAAATCTGGCAACCCTGTTGCCGAATTCATATCGTGAGGAAGTAAGAGAAGAGGCGGATCATGATTGTTTGGATGTGACTGAGTTATGCACGAAACCTAGGCCCGATAAAGGATGTTCCATTAGAAGAACCAGACTGTGAGATGTTTGTTGATGGATCAAGTTTAAGAAATGAGAAGGGAGAATTATGTACTGCTTATGCTGTTTGCACCATAGCGGGAGTTCTAGAAGCATCCTGTTTAAAAGGGATAAACTCCGCCCAAATTGCTGAATCGATAGCTCTGATTAGAGCGTGCAAAATTTCCAAAAGCCGGAGGGTAACCATATTTACTGATAGTCAATATGGTTTGGGTGTTGTCCACGACTTTGGTCAGCTATGGATACAAAGGGGATTTCTGACTTCTTCAGGTTCCCCTATAAGAAACAGCAAAATTGTAAAAGATTTATTGGCTGCTTTACAATTGCCCAAAAAGATTGCAGTGGTCAAATGTTCCGCACATAAATCAGGAGATGATTATGTGACGAAGGGCAACAGATACGTGGATCAAGTAGCGCGTTTCTGTGCACAAAATGTATTTGCTCTAAACAGAGGGATGGAAAAAGACAATACCAATTGCCATCTTATGTTTTCTTCTTCATTTGAAACTTGGGACGAAATTAGACAGCTGCAGGAAGAAGCAAGTGATGAGGAAAAGGGAATTTGCATAAATTCAGGTTGCAGAAAGAGAGCAGAGGACGAAGTGTGGGACGAAAGACCAGTCATGCCAGGCAGTTTACTATCCCAAATGGCAAGGGTATACCATGGAATTGCACATGTTGGAAGGGATGCTATGATCAGGCACTTCAAGCAATCATTGTATAACCCAAAGTTCAGGGCCATTGCAGAGAGTCTCTGCCAGAGGTGTGTTACCTGTCAGCAGCAAAATCCAGGCAGAAAGACAGTTGTTAGTTGGGGACGAATTGGAAAGGCAGCAGGACCATTCACCCAACTCCAGTTGGATTTTATTGAGCTCCCCCCATGCAATGGGCTGAAATATGTGTTGGTTGTTGTCTGCTTGTTTTCTCGCTGGGTGGAAGCCTATCCAACGAGAAGGAATGACAGTTTAACAGTCGCGAAGCTACTTCTAAGAGAACTTATACCTAGATTCGGATTTCCAGTCACTTTAGAAACAGATAGAGGAACCCATTTTAACAATGAGATAATTCGGATTATTTGTGCAGCATTACAGATTGAGCAGAAGCTGCATTGTGCCTATCGACCCGAAGCATCTGGAGTGGTTGAACAGTTAAATGGCACAATAAAATCTAGGTTAGGAAAAGTGTGTGCATCCACAACACTGAAATGGCCTGATGGTTTACCCCTTGTATTGATGAGTCTTAGAAGCATTCCTGATAAAAAGACGGGTTTGAGTCCTCACGAGATACTAATGGGAAGAACAATGAGACAAGCATTTATTCCAGCGAACAAACTGATTAATATATCCGATGATCTAGTGCTTGACTATTGCAGAGGATTGGCTGATCTGGTGCGTTCTGTGTCTCACCAGGTTGGAGAAAATGCCACTACGACACAGCCGAATCAAGCTCATGATCTGAGTCCGGGAGAGTGGGTTCTCGTGAAGAAACACGTGAGGAAATAGTGTTTAGAACCCAGGTGGAACGGACCTTACCAGGTGATTCTGGTGACGACGACAGCAGAGAAGTGTGGTGGCTTGCCAAATTGGATACATGCAAGCCATACCAGACGAGTCCCAAGTCCACTTGAAATACAAGAAGAGCAGCAATTGGTAAACCAAAGCCAAAGGCTGAAGTGTGTGAAGATGAAGAATCTAGAGTAACAGATTCTGAAGAACAAACAGGTGATGAACAGCCAAGCACAAGTCAAGTAGAGTGGGCACCAGTTACTGGGTCTCATGAGACTGCTAAAAACCAGAAGAAAGGGAAGTTACTGAAAGTCAAGAAGAAGAACAGATAGAAGAAAGGCCAAATAAAAGAACCTATGAACCAGATGAAGAAGGTGAAGAAGTAGTTCAAACTAAAAGACCAAGAAAAGGTGACAATTGGCCAAGTGGAGTGAAAAGACTGAAATATACTCTTGTGAGGAGAAATTCAAAAAGAAGACCAGAGCAACTTAATGAGGTCTCAAGTCAAACCGAACAAGAGTCAGGAGAAAATTTAGTACGTAAAACAAGGAGAGTAAGAATTCCAAGCAAGAAATACACAGCACCGGAATGGACGTACGTGATCTTGGAAGAAATTGAAAGATCAGATCCAAGTGAAGAAAAAGACGATACTGGCGCTGAGCAAGTGAATTAAAGCAAATTAAAACCACCTTAAAAGAAACTGTGGAAAAAAAAAATTAAGGTGAAACCTTGCCAGATTAAATAATTGGAACGACTCAAAAGATTTAAAGAAAAGGAAATAAAAGAAAGGGGTAAAAGAACAAGGCCTTGAAGTGTAGGATTACACTATTTTTCAGAAAATTATTTTTAGTAAATTTAGAGTTTATAGATTTAGATTTTTTTAGTAGAATACAAAATGGCCGAAGCAAAAGTGACTAGACATCCAAAATCTAGCCTAAAACGTAGATGTATTAAAGCTTGCTTATGTAGTGTTTTTTACTGACATTTATGTGGCTATTATTAACTGTCATTGTACCTATTCTAATGGTAACTAAGAATGCAAACAAAACTAATGATGTAATAAGTGAAAGAGTGAGTGATGTTACTAAAGAAACCCTTAATACTAACATAGAACAATTAGATGGAAGTATTTTCCATCATGATAAATCAATTAGTAATTTCTCGTTAAATGTTTTTACAAAGTTGTTGTACGAGTATGTTAATACAATGAATGTGAGTGATTGTTGTGTGCATGCAATTACCTTCGTCTGTCTCAGAAAGGGTGACCTATCATCACCTACCTTTAACATATGGTGTGTCTTGCAGTGTTTTAACCAGCCTATTCTATGTGACAGGGAGGCTGGAGTATCATTATTCCAATATAGATTTAGTATTTTCAGAGATACCTATTATAAAGGAACTAAACAAGGTTTTAAGTAGTAAAAATGCACGTTATATGGGAGAATTCTTCCATATTACTAAGACACTAGATATAGGATATGCTTACAAAAACAATCTAACATGTAGTTTGCGGGTTGAAGAAAAAGTGTTCATAGATATGGTAGAATATAGAAGAGAAAGTTTCCAAAGAAAAGCTGCTGAACAGAAGTCACATGTACCACCCTGTGCGTTTAGAGAAGGGAATTATGAGAAAGGCGAGACATATGCTGCAATGTCCCTGGACTGGTATAAAAAGGGAAAAATCTGCTTGCTTAGAATGAAAACTAACTATAATATTTATTTCATTGGTTCTAGCGAATGTGAGCATACTTACCAAATTACTGGAGGTTGGGGATTGAAGGGTGGAACTGATCCTGTTTTCCCAGGAGTCTATTATGTGTGTGGTAAGAAAGCCTATTACAGGCTGCCTACACATTGGTATGGTAGTTATTTTGCAATTGTTTTCCCAAAGGTTTACCATGTAGACAAAAGTAATAACAGAATCAATTAAATAAAACAAGGACTAACACGAAAAAAGAGCTCGTTTCTCAGAAATAGAAGGTGATATTTTTGGTGCACTGATACCATCAGTTGGAGTCATTCTGAATTCGCATAAAATTCGAAAATTGGCCACAGTGGTTGATCGTTTATCGACAGATACTGCTGGTGGCTTCTTGATGATTGACACCGAAATGGTTGCCATCAGATGAATGGTTAGGCAAAATCGACTTGCCCTTGATATCTTATTGGCAAAAGAGGGTGGAGTCTGTGGCATGTTGAAAATTCAACACTGCTGTACTTATATCCCTGACAAAAGTAAAGGTATTGAGGGATATATTAAGAATATTACGAAATTACATGAAGACTTGACCCAACTGGAGGTTGACAGTGTCTGGGTGAGACTTGGTAAGAGTTTCTCTTCGGTAGGTAAATGGTTTACTACCTTTGGAAGTAGTTTATTAGGAAAAATAATAATGCCAATGGTTTCAGTAGCTGGAGTAGCATTAGCAATGATAATATACAAATGTTGAAAGTGTCAATGTGGAAGAAAAGAAATGACAGAATCAAATAAACGGAAAGCAAGAAAAAGAGAAAGATGAAATAGAACTAGAAGATATGAATGGAGATTTCTATGACGAGATGAAGGAGTTAGATGAGAAGATGATGCAAAGAGAAAAGAATACTGATCTTTAGATAGATAAAGTTGGCACTGGGTATGGTGAGTATTTTATGATGGCTCCAGGAAGCCATCAGAGGAGGGATTGATGGAGCAGGGTTTCGCAAAAAGAAACCTGCTCGAATTAACTCCCCCATAATACTTATTAACAGTGTGCAGTGTAAACTAACACGCAAATCACATGAGCTACATGGGAAACCGCTTTGCGCATGCGTGCACTAATGTGAACTAATGCATGAAAGGACTAGGCCGCATTTTACATTGCGTTACAAAAGAATCGAGAATAATGCACGTTTAGGCCGCATTTGGCATCTTGCTTTGAAAACGATAATAAATAATGTCGCTTTGCATGAAGCTTATGCTAAGAAAAATATATTAACAGGGAATAGTGTAAAGGTGGGTGGTAAACAGTGAAGGATGCATTTCCATGTAATTAATAATGTATGTGTTTATTTCGTCATAGTGAGCCGAATGGGCCTGTATTTTCCTAAGTTGTCCGGATAGATGAGGGGCTGAAAAATGAGCAAAAATGACCTGACAAGACAGACAGAAGTGCTGAGCGCTGCGGATGATGAATAAAAGTTCAAGGTTAAACAGCGCAGAGAATATTGTTTGCCTGCCAAAAGATGAGACTGGCCGTGGGACTCAGGACTTCGTCCGCAGACGTGGCTGAGAATTTAATAAAATGTAACAATAATAAATTTGTATGGACTGGTCAATACATATGCCATGGGAAAGGAAATAGAACAATGAGTATGAAGAATTTTGAATGAAATCACGGTGGTGTGATGCACCACCTCCCCAAGCATCCAATGACCGGTCGAATTCTGTGCAAGGTTTCAATTAATGTGGGTTGGACATGTAGGTTTTAGGGTATAACTGGGGTGCCTTTGGGGGTGTGGTTAGCGAGCGCGGAGTTGCAGCGGTAGGAGATTGAGAGGGGAGATGCGTCGCTGTCCGTCGGTTTGCAGAGAGGCCTAGCTGTTCCTGTCTCTGTCCCTGAAATCTTTGTTTCCTGACTATTTCAGGAGACCCCACTACTCCCTTGGCCAGGGGGGTGGTATTTCATTTATCTTTGGGTTTGTATTATCCTCTGACTCGTAATTTGCATAATTTCTTGCAAATTTATTTTTGTCTCTGAAACTTATGTCTCTTCATCTATCCCCTCCGTCATAAGTATATTGTTTTGCATTATTTGATGAAACTTATGTCTCTCTTTCTATCCACTCTTTCAAATGCATATCGTTCATGAATGAGGAGTATGACACTGTTTGCATTTTGTTAATTGATTTTCTCTCCTTTTGTGGGATTCATTGTTTGCATTGCAACCTGTATGCGATGAGCATTTATCAATTACATTATCTGAGATAAACTTTATTAATCTTATCAAGAGCCTGTGATTATTTAGTTGGTTAGATAGCTAGTTCTATTATTACCATCAACTTCTCAACTAATTGGTCCGTCGACCGAGAGGAAGAGAGTTGATACATATAGGTCTAGTTATGTATTTAGAAATACTAAACGTGAATTTGTGAAGGAAATAATTTTCCACGACATTCAAACTTGACAAACAAGCGCAACAGGGATTTGTGAGCTGGGTGAATGTGTATGGGCCATTTGTATGAAATATTGATGAGTATCGATCCCTGAAAGTGTCGCGTTGGATCAGTGTTTTGCAACTTTACAATGAGAAGACATCATTTTCCATAATGTATAGTATGTCGCACATATAGTTTAAGTATTTATCCATGTGGGTTTACAAGGCACACAGAAGTAACATAGCTAAAAGTAGTTTTTCTATATTGCAAATAACTTTTTCTTGCTATGTGTCACTGCAATGGTTTTCAAAGCCTTCACAAGATACCTGGGCAGAACACTTTCTGCACCTGCGGAAGTACAGAAATGTTCTGAGCCTTTGTTGGACTGAATGTGTGTTACCCACTTTAGATTTATTACAGGGGAAGTGATATCTCAAAAAGCTTAGGATAGCCCCTGGTTCATGTAAATTTATAAAGAATTTGATAACCTTAGTAGGCATGATCGCATATTTTTATGGACAGTAAGGCAGTGACAGAGGAAGAAAGCAGGGACGAAAAGAATCTTCAAAAATTAAATTGAGATATGAAGCATAGAGTACTGGAAAAATTGAGCATGAAACAGAATCAATACTGGGCAGATTTGGTATTCGACAACCCCAACAATCAGCAGTACAAGCAACAGGCTCCCAAGAACAACTTTCAGGCTCTGCACTCGTTTACATTACAAATGTATTTGTACACAGATTTGTAGACCATTCTTAAAACTCTTGTCCAATCAGATTCCATACTTTGGACATCACCAAAGACGAAGAATGATTCTTGATGGATACTCCCTTGTAAAGCCATACAGCCAGCATATAAATTGTACCGGGATTCCAACCTTCATGTTAAGCATTCAGACCTTTGGGGTTTGTATCCCGATAACTCTCTTGCATGGGCATGAAGTACTGTGTTGTATTACTGTTACACAACAGCATTGAGCTCCAGTGACCTTGCACTTTCTTCCTTCTTTTCTAAAACACCTGTATAACTTAGAACATCCTTGGTGCTCCTCTAAAGGTGGTAATCTGTAGTTGATGAGTGCTTCGAAAAGAAAGAGAACAGTACAAGCACTAAGAGCTGTAATGGCTGGTTTACATGTACTTCTATTGCTAGGCTTCTGCTGAGCATCAGTCAACTTTATTCCTGGATATATTTACATTACTCCCATGCGTAAAGGGGACAGTGCAGGACGTGAATGGAGTAGGAGTTAAAATGAATCTCAGACAATTTTTGACCCTGTGCTATCCCAGCTAGAAGGCCTTTTTAGGAATGACCTACTAGTGGTGTGCATCTTCCTCGACTCTAGGATCCACTGGACAGGTTTACCCTGTATTTTGCTTGGTCAATGTATTTTCTTTGCAGATTTTATATGGTGTCATACCACTTACCAGCCAATATCATGCCTGTTAAAGGGAACGGTAATGGGTTTAGACCAGGTGGCAGAAATGAGACAGGATCAGGCAGGGCACAATCAGCCAAAGTTAAATAGGTTCTAAGCATTCTCTGAAGCCAGATTGTAAATTTCAAGAGGGGTAATAGACTGTAGCAGGCTAACCTTTAACATGTGGCAGGATCGAGAGATCTTTGAGAGGTACCCAGAGTACAACACTGAATTACTACATAGATATCTTTATTTAAAGGAGAGCTTGTGCAGGATCTTCAAGGCATGCGTGATGTGGACCGATAAATGCAGCATGTTTTCTGTATTGCGAGTCATTTCTGAGCTGACGGTATTAGCCAACCAAGCAAGACATTACAACTGCAAGGACTAAGCAGATTTTGTGAGCATCTTTCGGAATTGGAGAGATGCTGCACAGCAGTTTTAAAAGATGGAAGTAAATTCTGATGGTGTTGCTCACTTGGAATTTAAAAGACCGACAGGGATTGAATAGCACTTCAATGATGCACACATTCTTAACTCAACTTGGGGTATGATGTGAAATGTTGATGCCAGTACTGCCACATGATTCTTTTTCAAAGAGCAATGCCTCAGTTGTGGGTGCTTTTAGACAGAGGGAGCTTTGGTCTCCTAATATGTAGTGTAATCCAGGGCCTGGAAGTTAAATGCCACTTGTGTACTGCAGCACCTTTTGTGCCATCCTCTACAGTGGAGGTGCAAACATGGCTACAGGTCTACCCTGTGCACCTCTGTAGTGTAAAACCTGCAGTGCAACCTATAAAAATAATGTTTTTTGACAGGTTAAGACCTCCCTTTCAAATATAAGTCACTCCTATTTAGGCCTGGTAGCCCACAAGGCGGCAAACACCATATTTAAAAGTGGGACAGGTAGAAATGTAATGTTACCATATCCAGACAGTGACAAGGCCTTAAACTCAATTTTCACAGTGGCAGGCCCAGCTAAAAGATTTTTTTTTTTTTTAACTATTTTTTAATAGTAAGTACATATCCAATTCAATGGTAAAGTCAGATTTTTAATATGTATTAAGGAAAAAACATTTAAAAAGGAACCATTTCCTTGCCTGAAATTCCAGGAAGCTAATGTGCATTAACTTCAGCAACTCCCAGCATGTGCTCAGCCAGGGAAGAAATGTGAAACGTTTCCCAGGAGCATACAATAGGCCGATCTGAATGGGCAGAGAGGATTCCTCTGAGCTTGATAGAATACACATGATGGGGGTCCTCGGCATTCTCTTAACACCAGTGTGTCAAATCCTGCCTGACGGGTCTGTTGAGCCACATGTAACACTTTGCCGTACATGAAAGGGAGAGACCAGAATGCCAGAACAATTCTGGTGAATCTCCTTACTGGTTGCTGAAGGACGCTGATTTTGTCCTACAAGACGTTTGTCTCTGGGTTTGTTGTGGGTACGGTGACTGCTTCAAAATCTATTTTTGTGTTGGGGGAGGACACTAGTGATTATCATAGTGCACTACCCTACACACCCACAACCCTCAGAGCCCAAGTTTATTGTGAATGAAGACTTTCACCATCTTGAAAATTCCCTGACCTGGGATTTTGGGCCTGTTTGCAGAAAGACAAATAGGAACTATGGAAAAAGTGGGTAAGGTTTCCCTTTCCTCGTTGGTTAGGGAGTGCCCAGGAGCCAACCACACACACTAACTGGTACCAGGCATGAATGTGGCATCCCAAAGCACATGGGAAGAACACTTTCTGCACCTGCGGAAGAACAGAAATGTTCTGAACCTGTGGTTTGCTAACTGAGAACAGCCCTATAAGACAGAATCTGCTCCCCCTTATACCCAGGACACAGAGGTGGATGGCAAGGGTCAGCTGACTGATGACCTGTGTGGACACAAACACAAGCTTCAAGAGGCCTTTTCCCTGGAATGCCCAGCTGACCAGCAGCAACTGGACATGGACTTGATCTTGCTGGTGGCCTTTGCTGGACTGACTTCTGGCCTTTAAGTATTGCCTATTGGGTCCTGTGGCCTTTGAAGTGAGACAGAGGAGCAGATACAGAAACCCGAAAATGTTAGCACTTTAAAGACTATGTTGAAAGGTAAAATCTTTGACCAGGGTAAAAATGTTGGTGTATCTGCCCCGCACCCAGGTCCAGAACCTAGGTCCTTGACTACCGCCACCATAGATGCTTTTAGGCTCTACTGCCACTTAAGCATTCTTTTATAAATCATCTCTCTAGTTCTCTTTATTGGATTTTTGTTCTTTTGGTCTCATTTTCTTTAAATTTACTTTTATTTCGTTTGGGATACTTCTTGTTTAGTGTTTTGAATTTAATATTGTTTTTGTACTGCATACTTACTTCACACATTGCCCTAAGTGAATTTTTTCTGCTCTTTACTATACCTTCAGGGGGTTGGGGAGGACATGGGCTTGGGATTTAAACTCAGGTTAATATTGTGATTAGGGCTTCACCTTTACAACAACTATGGTAATTCCTTGAGGTGGGCAGTGGCTCACACCAAATAATTCAATTTCTTACAGGTGTGCTTTGGTAATGGCAGAATCGGACTGACCAAAACGCCACTCTGTATTTATGTATGCAACATAATGCAGCATTAAGAAGAGCTTCTGCTGTGAACATGTACTTGTGTTAAAAGTGAAACAAAAAAAGAATAATGAAAAAGGAGTCATTCAATCCACCACATTTGAATTGCATTTAAGTATTTAAGATATTTGTTTCCTGCTTCAGAAAAAAAGCTCTTCTACTGGTCATACTACACTATATGGAAAACCTAGACCGCCCCTGTCAAATGTTACAGCTCAAACCAATCACTGATTAGGAAACTCCTCAAAAAACAGAGGGTTCAAATAGATAGCCGCTGACTTATCACTATTTGAGAAAGTCCTTAGATGATGAAAAGGTACCAACATTGAAATGAACTTAAATTTGCAAAGCAACGCATAGAAGTCCAGTGATCTGTGGTGGTAGATTAATTTACTATCAGTTTTAGCCAGGAGTTTAAGGAAATTTTACCAGCTCAACCCTTATGGGTTTTTGTGAGATTGACAAACAGCCGTGGCCCGTGCAGGTAAGGGCGGTGGGGCCGGGTGGGGTGGAGATTTCGACAGACGACCGCTCTTAGCTGCACAGGCCGTGGCTGCTGACAAAAGAGGTTCTGAAAACCCCCTGCTACTATGAGCTGACAAGGCCAAATACTGAGCTGGACTTGGTCATTTGATAACATTGAAAAGTCAAGACCCACTGAGCTGATTCTTAAGCTTCAAGCTGCCTTTTAATCCATCAGTGAAGTTTTTTTAGTCTAAAAAGGCAGCTTCAAGTTGAAATATGATCTGTCACTAAGTTCTTCAAAAGGACTCCCACCAGCTAGTTTTAAAGAGCTATGCTTGGTTTAGCCACATATGACCAGCGACCATTCAATATAACTGGATTTAAGAACCACCTGGGCATCACCTTGTGCATTTAAACTGATGCTAAGCCTATAGCTTTCGAGGCCCCTTCTCTTGCTTCTCGAGTTTGCTTCACTTAAGACTCTACTATCAAGCACCAAATCAAAGATGTCACCTGCTACTTTTTGAAGAGCTACTGTCGAATTGATGTGAAAGTCAAGAAGTAACTGTTGCCCCAACCATAGGAGTTGGAAGTAGGGGTGAATAAGGTACTGCAGCATCTACAGAAATAACCATGCTGGAGCTCAGAAGGCGAATGAGCAATACAGATGCCTTTAAATTGAGTTTTTATCTTGTCATGCTCGTTCCCCCAAGACAAAGGTCAACAGTCAGGCTATGTCTTTTGACAAATTGCAGCTTATTCTGAAACTGGTATCATCTTTTATTTCTCTAACTGCAAAGTGAGAGGATTTTGTAAAAGTGACCAAGGTGACAAACTTGCTGGTGTACAGGAAGAGAAAGGAATGGCTGGAAAATGTTAGTTTTTTTTTCTCTAACATTTAAATATCTGTAAACTAACTATCCACATTTCAAAATATATCAGTGATTAGGAAAGCACAAATGAAGCGCATTTCTTTAAATTCAGAAGTGTGATGGAAACAAAGATTTTAATAGGATCAAAATACTTTAATTAGTGATGCACAAATGTTATATATTTGCTGAAACTTTATTTCCACACATTGTTTGTCCACTATATAGCTTCACCAGTAAAACGCTGTGTCTGTGCAAATTTAGTGGTCATTCCGATGGAAAATGTGCTGTCTGTAAATAACAGTGTACTACCTACCCAGTGATCCAAAATGCACCACCAGCTACATACCACACTCTTACCACTGCTGACTGGGCGTGGTACATTTGCCATGCTTGTAGTTTGTGTGACACTTGGATTTTTTACAATCCCAGTGCCTTTCGTGATATAACCTTAATGGCAGCACCCACACTTTGAAAAGTGTTTCAGCACCACTGCCTCCGACAGAACTTATGTATGTAGCGGACCAGGGGCCATATTACGGTAAATGCACATTTTCATTGTTTGTGCCGAAAGCACCTTTAAAAAGGTGTGCTGGGCGCTGTTAGAAATGGGGTTCTTTTGTTGGCAGAGGTAGGTACCTTTGTCCAAATAGGGACCCTTGCTTCTGGTCAGGGTAAGGGGGATACACACTTTAGATAACCCCTGCTCACCCCCTGGGTAGCTTGGCACGAGCAGACAGACTTATCCAAAAGGAAATGTGAAAAGTTGTTGTACTCAAAACACAGTAATACAGTGATAACACCACAAATGGACACCACACCAGTTTAGAAAAATAAAGAATTTTTATCTAAACTCAAGACCAAAACGACAAAAATCCAACATGCATGTAATAAGAATATGACTCTAGGTCTGTACTGTGGGGACTGGGACGCTATTACTGCTATCTCCTGTATTTTATGTGAATTTTATGTATTTTAAACCTTTTAACTTGGCTCATTAGATTTATTCATTAGATTTCTGTGGTCACTTACTGGTATATTGCCCGAGCAACTTTCTTTGCACTCTCTGCGCATTTTGCACATTGTTCTTCCGATTCCACGGAGTCTGAGTTGCCAGTCTGCCGCAGCATTCTAGTTGCTGATTGTGCAGAGCAACGTAGCTCCACCCACTGAGGTCTCTCCCACTTCCGGCAGGTGACGGGCCGGAAGGGGTTACTGGTGGATAGAAAAACGATATGCTGCTCCGGATGCGCCACCGGCGCACCAAAGGCAAGCCCATCTGCGCCCGTCCGCGTCCGTACCGCGGCCAGCGCCAGCCATGCAGCCAGTGGACCCTCCGGGGATCCAATATACTGGTCTAAGGCTCAACTACTTAATCTGAGAGACGGACACCAAGTCCCCGGTCATCCATGAGCTTTCAGGACCCATTTCCCATTTTAGGTGTGATTCCTGCCTATTTACTTTTACGGCAGACTCCTCATTACTGCTTTCAGTTACGCCTACTTCCCCCATCACTCCTAATGGGAACTCTAATTATCCCCCTCCTATTAAAGCTTGTTTACTCAATTGTAGATCTCTTTCCCGCCACTCAGACGATATCTGGCTCTCCCTGGAAGACCATGCATGGGACTTAATGTTTCTAACTGAAACATGGGTCAAGGACCACTCTAATCCCAACCTCTCCCGGGCCATTCATAATGATTATCGGTTTGCCGGGATGAATAGGGCTGACAACAAAGTGGGAGGTGGAGTTGCTGTAGTCCTTCGTTCAGGTTGGGAAATCTCACATAAGAAAATCCTGAATATTGGACTCTTAGAAGCCATGTACTTTAGCATCACAATGTCACCAAACGTAGCAATGGCCGGAATATTGATTTATAGACCTCCCCCCCCCCCCCGCCCAACGCCCCTCCACATCACCTATTAGAACTCTATAATATAGCGGCTGACCTCTCGCTTAAACACTCCCACTTCACGATTCTTGGAGATTTTAACGTACATGTGGACGACAAACACTGCATCAAAGCCCGTCAGCTTGTAGAGATGCTGGAGGGCCTTAATTTGATCCAGCTGGTTAGGGGCCCGACGCATCGAGCCGGTCACACGCTTGACTTACGTTTTACTAACAATCCTAATTTGGCTATAGCTCCCCCCTTACCACTCACTTGGTCTGACCATTTCTTAATTCCTTTCAGTTTAGTACTACCTCTTCGTACCCCCAATACTCCCATTAATTTGGATTACAGAAATAAATTGTTTAAAGTCACTAGCAACTCCATGACTCCTATGCTTTCCTCTACCCCCCCTTCAGCTGGTAGGAGACCCGGATCATGACTCCTTAAATTTTAACAGCTGGTTCTCTTCGGCCCTAGACACTATTGCCCCCCTTAAACCCACTAAATCCTTAACACAAAAACCGTCTGCCCCATGGTTTACCTCTGAGCTCCGTGCAGAGAAAAGCCGCTGCAAGAAACTGGAGCGCAGCTGGAGATCTTCCTATGATCCCAAAGCCAAAGCGGTCTATAAAACCGCCATAAAAAACTTTCATAAACTCAAATGTTCTATGATGAGAATATTTTATCAACAAAATTCATACTGCTGGCAATTCTACAAAAACTTTTTAAAATTGTTAAAGATTTCACTAAGCCGTCCGCCATCTCGAGCGCAGTTTCCCCTACCCAAGATCTATGCAATGGGCTATCTGATTTCTTTCACGATAAAATTCAGGATATATATATTCAACGTTTACCCTGCCCCCTCACTCCCCGATCCCCGGTACCGGGGCGGTTAACCCTGATGCGCTGACCTCTTTTCTCCCTATCCCTACCGACACCTCACTACAGAAACTCAACTTGTAAATCCGGTTCACCTAGGGATCCTTGCCCAGCTCAGTTCTTCAGCACCCTAGCCCCTCTCATCAATCCATCATTGAACCAGATCTGGAATTCTTCTCTTTGTACGGGTATCTTCCCCACTGCCTGGAAACAGGCGCTTCTAGTGCCTATTCTTAAAAAATCCGAAGCAGATCCTGTGGTTTACAAAAACTATCGACCCATCTCTCTTTTACCAGCACCAGCCAAAGTTCTGGAAAAATTAGTTCAAGAACAACTTTCCAGTTATCTGGAATCTCGACACCTCCTTCATGACTCCCAGTCCGGTTTTAGGTCCGGTTATAGTACCAAGACCGCCCTACTAGAAGTCTCTGAGACAATCCGGGAATGCGTGGATTCTGGCAAAGCAGCCATGCTGGTGCTTCTTGACCTATCCGCGGCATTCGACATGGTCTCTCATTCCATCCTTCTAGAGAGACTATATAACTTAGGGATCCAAGGCACTCCCCTGTCTTGGATTAGGTCCTACCTTAGTGGCCTGACTCCACTAGTCTCGCTCCATCCTTTTGTTTCCGAGGAGAAACCATTGAGATGCGGGGTACCCCAGGGCTCTGCTCTTAGCCCTCTCTTTTTCAATGCCTATCTTTCCCCCCTTGCGGCGCTGATAGAGTCTTATGGGGTGAGAGTGATCTCATACGCCGATGATACTCAATTAGTGTTTTCCTTTGAAGATCACTCGGAAGCGGCGTTCGCTAACTTCAGACTCTGCCTGTGTAACATCTCGTCATGGATGGCACTGAATACACTCAAGCTCAACTCGGACAAAACTGAGGTTCTGTTTTTTAACCAAAAAAGCCCCCTCTCTCCGTCACTCTGGTGGCCATCAGTACTGAATCCCCCTCCGAAGCCTGTGGACTCAGCTAGAAACCTTGGCTTCCGGTTTGATAATGAGTTGTCATGTAAATCCCAAATTAGTCAGGTGTCCTCCTCTTGCTTTGGTAAGCTGCATACGCTTCGAAAATTCCTCCACTTTCTCCCTCTAGAGTCCCGCCGGACCGTGGTCCATGCCTTAATTACCTCACATCTTAACTATGCAAATAGTCTCTATCTTGGGGCACCAGCCTATCTGATAAGACGTCTACAGATCATTCAGAATGCGGCGGCCAGGCTGATTTGTAATATTCCTTACTGCCATTCTATATCCCCTCACCTGAGGAAGCTTCACTGGCTTCCTGTAGCCAAACGTGTGCAGTTCAAGGCGCTTGTTCTGGCTTTCAGGGCTTTCCAAGGACGGGGCCCAGCTTATCTCAGAGCTTGACTCAAGCACTCTCAACATACCCATGCCCTCAGATCTAATCACCTTCACCTTCTGGCACCACCCCGCTTCCGCCGTACTAGAGTGGGTGGCAGAGCCTTTGCAGTGATTACTGCCAAGACTTGGAACAGCCTGCCACTCGCTTTTCGTACTGCTGAGTCGGAAACCATTTTCAGACGTATTCTTAAGACCTGGCTGTTTTCCTGCCCTTAGTCCCCTTCTGGTTCCTACCTTTGTCGGCTGACCTAGTGCTGGGACACCCCCGTCGGGGGTAGCTGTGCGCTCTATAAACTTCTAAATAAATAAATAAAAAGTTTTTAAGCAACTAGGTCCATAGAAAACTATGGATGCATGATTTCTCACAAAGTACCTGTAGATGCGTCAAAATTCACAAGGCCAAACAGCCGCAGAGATGGGAAGCGTCGAAAAACAGATGCGTCAGTTCCTGAGGCCATGGGGAGGCGATGCAACAGTTCTGATGCACGCAGGAGAAGTGATGCCTCGAATCCGGTCTGTTGGGGAAGTGATGTCGACTCCAAGACGGTTCTGGTCCACGGGAGATGCATCGGGGGGGGAAAAGTTGCCGCACAGGTACGATGCGTGGAAATCCAGAATGCGTCGGTGATCGATTGGGCGGCATCAGGCAGAGTTCAGGGGAGCTGGGGGTGAAGTCTTTGTGGCCCTGAGACTTCAGAACAGTAGGCCAGCACACACAGGCCCTTGTAGATCTTCAAGCAGGTTCATAGCAAAGTTCCCGTCTTAGTCCTTTCCTTGGCAAAAACAGCAACTGCAGGCCAACCCCACACAGCACATAGCAAAGGGGCAGTAATCCTCCTCACAGCTCTTCAGCTCTTCTCCTTAGCAACGGTTCCTCTTGAGTACAGAAGCAATCTAAAGTTCTGGGATTTTAGGCCTAATACTTATTTCCCAAAATGTCTTTGTTCTCTTTGTGCAAGGGTCTCTGAGCCCAGTCCAAACCAGTTCTGTCCTCACTGGTGCAGTATGACCACAGGGGTGGAGACCGCATTGTGCAAGGTAGACAGGCCCTTTTCAGGTGCAAGGAAATCTTCTCCCACTACTCTAAATTCAGCCAAGGTCTATTCAGCTCCGCTCTGAGTCATCCAGGAAGGGCCAGGCACACCTCAACCCCCCAGTGACGGTCTACAGTGAATGCACATCCATAGACCCTGTCACTTCAAAACCAGACAGTCAATACACAAACAGGCAGAGGCACACAGAATGGTTAAACAAGAAAATGCCTACTTTCTAAAAGTAGCAAAACCAAAGGGGATGATGGACGGAGTGTTGAACATTGCAACTGATCTGGGTTTAATCCATCATCATTCTTTAGCTCACTCCTCCACCCCAGTTCAGACATGGCCATATGCAAATCAGTCTGACCCTGTGCCTCATGGGAACAGTCCAGCCCGAACTGCCAAGCCATGTCTTCCCTGGACCAGAAACAAGCATCCTGGGACCGGTTTCTGGCTTACAGCCGTCATCAGCCAGGCTATCTTGAATCCAGTGGCAAAGTGAGCAAGGGACCCACGTCTGGGCATACCCTGCCAACTAAGGGCGAACATAGCAAAACCAAAGGGGATGATGGACGGAGTGTTGAACATTGCAAGCACTCACCCCCAGTCAACTGATCTGGGTTGAATCCATCATCATTCTTTAGCTCACTCCGCCACCCCAGTTCAGACATGGCCATATGCAAATCAGTCTGACCCTGTGCCTCATTGGAACAGTCCAGCCCGAACTGCCAAGCCATGTCTTCCCTGGACCAGAAACAAGCATCCTGGGACCGGTTTCTGGCTTACAGCCGTCATCAGCCTGGCTATCTTGAATCCAGTGGCAAAGTGAGCAAGGGACCCATGTCTGGGCATACCCTGCCAACTAAGGGCGAACATAGCAAAACCAAAGGGGATGATGGACGGAGTGTTGAACATTGCAAGCACTCACCCCCAATCAACTGATCTGGGTTTAATCCATCATCATTCTTTAGCTCACTCCGCCACCCCAGTTCAGACATGGCCATCTAAAAGTGGCATTTTCAAACACAATTTAAAAACTATCTTTACTAAAAGATGTGTTATTAAATTCGGAGTTCAGAGAGCCTAAACTTTATTTCTCTATCTTGTCCCAAGGGGAAGTTATGCTTGTAAGATGTTACAAAGCATTTCCCATTCTATCCTATGGGGCAAGATAGCCTTTCAATAGTAAAAAACAAAATTGGTAGTATTTCACTATCAGGACATGCTACACACAAGTACATGTCCTACCTTTCAAATACACTGCACCCAGCCCAGGGGGGTACCTTGGGCCTACCATAGGGGTGCCTTACATGTACGAAAAGGGAAGGTTAGAGCCTGGCAAGTGGCTACACTTGCCAGGTCGACGTGCCAGTTTACAAACTGCACACAGACACTGCAGTGGCAGGTCTGAGATACCTTTTCAAGGCTACTCGTGTGGGTGGCCCAATCAGTGCTGCAGGCCACTAGTAGCATGTGATTAACAGGCCCTGGCACACTCAGTCACTTTACTAGGGGCTTACCAGTAAATCAAATATGCCAATCAAGGAGAACCAATTGTAATCACAATTTACACAGGGAGCACATTAACTGACACTGAGCAGCAGTGGCAAAGTACCCAAAGCATCTAAGTCAGCAAAAACTAAATCCAGCACAGCATAAAAAATACAGGAGGCAGAGGCAAAAAGTCAGGGGAAACCACACCAAAGATACCAAGTCTAACACGTGTCCCCTCCAGCTGAAAGATCGGGAGAACTATCCACCCTCTTGGGAGTTCTCATCACTAAGGCAGAAGAATCTGGACAAACCATCAGCATTGGCGTGTTCTGTACCAGGGTGGTGTTCCACCGTAAAGTCCATTCCCTGTAGTGAGATGGACCACCTCAACAGTTTTGGGTTCTCACCTCTCATTTGCATCAACCAGCTGAGGGGCCTGTGGTCTGTCTGAACCCAGAGGCGAGTCCCAAAAAAGTAGGGGCTTAGCTTCTTCAGCACCCAGACCACAGCAAAAGCTTCTCTTTCAATGGCACTCCACCTCTGTTCCCTGTGAAGTAGCCTCCTTCTAATGAAAGCTACGGGTTGGTCCAAGCCCTCACCGTTCAATTGTGAGTACTGCTCCTACACCATGCTCTGAAGAATCTGGCTGCACAACAAATTCTTGTGAGAAGTTGGGTGCCTTGAGCACTGGCGCTGTGCACAAGGCAGATTTCAGGGCATCAAAAGCAGTCCGACAGGCATTGGTCCAGATCACTTTCCTTGGCTGCTTCCTTAAAGTCAGCTCTGTCAAGGGGGAAACAATGGTGTTGAGCTTAGGCTGTAGGGCTGCCACCTGGCCGCTTCCTAACTGGTGCCCTAAGTCACCACAGATCCCTGCCCTATCTGGCACTTACTGGCCTTGATAGTGAGGCCTGCCTTCTGCAGAGCCTTCAACACTTCACAGAGGTGTTGCAAGTGTTCCTCCAAGCTGGAGCTGAACACTGCAATGTCATCCAGGTAGGCGGTGCGGAATTTCTCCAGCCCGGACAGTACCTGGTTGACCAGTGTCTGGAATGTGGCAGGGGTGTTCCTCAACCCAAAGGGCATGACATGGAATTGGTAGTGCACCTCTGGCATTGAAAAAACAGACCTCTCTCTTCCCTATCAGTCAAGGCAATCTGACAGTACCCAGCCCTCAGATCAAACGTACGGAGGTGCCGGGCAGCTCCCAGCCGATCAATGAGCTCATCAGCTCTGGGGATGGGGTGCGTGTCAGTCCTGGTGAAGGTGATGAGCCCACGGTAGTCCACGCTGAACCAGAGTTCAGGAGTGGAATCATGTGCAGCACATTTTGGAACCAAGACCACTGGGCTAGCACAGGGGCTACTGGAGGGCTCTATCACCCCTAACACCAACATCTTGGAAACCTTTTCCTTGATGCTGGCTCTGACTGTCAGTTACTCTGTAAATGTTATGTTTAATAGGTAAACTTTTCCCAGTGTCCACATCATGGACACACCAATTGGTGATTCCTGGAGTCAGGGACGCAAACTGTCCCAGCAACTGGCGACATACCCTCTGCTGCTCTGGGGTTAGGGTGGGAGAGAGGTTCACTCCATCCACTGACCCATCATGTTCCTTGGCTGACAGGAGGTCAAGAAGAGGCTCACTATCCTCTTCCATTTCATGACCTGTAGCCATAAGCATTGTTACTTCAGACCCCTCAAAGTGAGGTTTGAGGCGGTTCACGTGCAGAACCCTCAAAGGGTTGCTAGGAGTCTGCAAGTTGACCAAGTAGGTCACATCACTCTTGCGCTCCACCACCTCAAATGGCCCAGTCCACTAGTCTTGGAGCGAACAAGGCTCCACTGGTGCCATCATCCACACTTTTTGGCCAGGCTGAAACTCAACAAGAGTGGTATTCTGGTCGTACCAATGCTTCATCTCTTCCTGGCTGGCTTCCAGGTTCGCCTGAGTGATTTCCTGAAGCGCAGAGTCTGGTTTCTGAAGGCCAGCAGGTAGCTGAACACATCTGTGGGGGGGAGGTGGGGGTCTTACCAGGGGTTTTCTCCCAGCCCTCCTTCACCAGACTCAGAGGTCCTCTCACAGGGTGCCCATACAGCATTTCAAAGGGACTGAACCCTAAGGATTTCTGCAGTACCTCCCTGTAGGCAAACAGGCATGGTAGGAAGACGTCCCACTTACATCTCATGGGTTCTGCAAGACCCTTTATCATGCCTTTCAGGGTTCAGTTGAATCTCTCAACCAACCCATTCCCTTGGGGATGGTAAGGAGTGGTGAATTTGTACATTACACTGCACTCCTCCCACAGTGACTTCAAATACCTGGAAATGAAGTTTGTACCACGGTCAGAGACCATCTCTCTGGGGAACCCCACACGGGAAAAGATACCCATCAATGCACAGCTCGCCACAGGGGCCGCGATTGCCCTGAGAGGGACAGCTTCTGGATACCGGGTGCCATGGTCCACCAAGACCAAGATAAACTTGTTGCCTAAGGCTGTCTTGGGTTCCAGTGGCCCCACAACGTCGATGCCCACCCACTCGAAAGGGGTTCTCACCACAGGAAAGGGTTGGAGGGGAGCCTTACACTTCCCTCCAATCTTGCCGCTTGCCTGGAAAGTCTGACATGACCTACAATGTGTGACAACGTGCCTCTGCATTTGGGGCCAGTAAAAGTGGGTGACCAGCCTGTGATAGGTCTGGTCTCACCCTAAATGTCCTGCCAAAGGCACGTAATGAGCCAGACCCAGTAGGAAGGTCCTGTAGCACGCAGCAACCTTAGGCTCACTGTAAAGGAGACCATTCTCCCAATGGATCAAATGTGATCCGGATGGACCACCTGCTGCCCGGTCTGCAGCCTGCTGCCGCAAACCAACAAGAGTAGCTAGAGTAGGGAATTCCATCTGTGCCTAGCAGAACTCCTCCATGGAGGGATCTCCTTCCTGCTGCCAATGGGTCAGCTCAGGCAGGTTGCCCAGTTCGGTCACTTACTCCCCTGTAGGCTCAGGGCATTCGCCTCAGGTTCTGCCTCCTCCTGGACCGTGGAAACTTCTGGGGCTGTTTTCCCACACCCCCTGCCCTTTCTCTTTCTGGCAGGCACCTGGGCCACTCTTTCAGGCTCCAGGTCCTCTTGATCACCCCTACTGGCTGTAATTGACCAAGTAGTCACACAGGCCCACTCAGGTAGTCCCAACATCTTTAACCGAGCCTGGGACTCCACCTCCCTCCAAGGTGAGCTCTCCAGGTCATAACCAAGCAAACAGTCAACAGGCATGGATGGACTTACAACGACCTTCAAGGAACCTTAGACCCACCCCCCCACTCAAAAGGGAACCTGTGCCACCTTACACAGGTGCTCAGAGTTGTCTGCAGCAACTACAGGGTGAAGTACATTGGAGATGACCTGCTCTTCAGACACCCATTGACACCTGACAGATGTCATACTGGCTCCTCTGTCTCTCAGAGCCTCCACCCTCCTCCCATGGATGGTCACCCACTGCAGGTACTTTTGAGTGTTATCCGGCAGGCAGGTTGCCTGGACCATCTCTCTATCTCCTAAGGAGATAAGGGTCATCACAGCTGGCTCTCCACCCTCACTAGGAACCAACTCCTCCCCCAGCATTACACTTACTAACCCCAGTGATGGTGCACCAGTGGGGGCTGGTGGTGCCTTGGGGCACTTGGGATCATTCTGCATGTGATTCTCCTGACCACATGCATAACACTTGCAGGGACCCCAATTGTCTGGCCTACCCTTAGGGGGCCATGGCTTCTTAGAACTGGGGGGCTGGGATACTTTACCCTGGGAACAATTGTGGGGTCATTTAGAGAACTCCTTTTTGTTAGCCTTGCCCCCCCCCCTCTTCTGCTGGGGACCCTGCCCACCCTTGGCTGGGTTTCCCACATACCCCTTGTGGACTCTGGAACTTGTCCAGCGGTCCGCCTCCTAAGCAAGCTTCCTGGGGTCAGTCAGCTTACTATCCATCAGATGCTGGCGCAGCTCTGGAACACAAAGACTAGTTAGGTGCTCCCCAACAATCAGATTGTAGAACCCCTGTTAATCCGTTACCTTGCTGCCCTTTATCCAACCATCCAGTGCTCTGCAATAAAGGTTCACAAACTCAGCCCATGTATTGGATTCAAGCTTCTTAAAAGACCTAAACTTTTCACAGTACTGCTCTGGTGTGAGAGCATACCCGAGGCATAGAGCCTCCTTCATATCAGTCAAAGCACCCGCCTCCTCCAAAGGTGTCAGGGTGTTCCTCCCATTGGCCTAAAAGTATCTCCACAGGCCTGCCCTTCAATTCTTCAGGGACCTCATTCATTCGCAGTGTTGCCTCATAAGATGCAAACCATGCCTAAATATCCTCCCCCTTCTGGAAATTCTGTACTAGGTCTTTAAAAATGTTAACCTTACCCACTTGTACTGGCCGTACGCTACCACCATTTGTACTGGACTCTGCCTGTTTGGCCATGATGTCCAGCTCTATCATGCTCAGCTCATGTGCCAAAAGCAATTTCTTTTCCTCCAAGGCACAAGCGTTCTTGCTCTCCTCTGCCATCTTTTCCTTCTCTATGGCAGCTTTTTGGTTCTCCTTTTCCAATTGCTTCATCTGGAGCCTCATAACCTCCGATTTAGGATCTCTGGCCCTTTGCCTGTCCTCCAATTCATCTGGAGAGGGATTCCTAGAAGAATTACTGCTGCCAGCCACAGAGGCTGCTCTCCCAACAGGCAAATCCTGAGATCTGAAGCCACCTTCTGGCACACCTCCATCCACATCTGCATCATCTGTCTCCTCAGCTTGTCTGGCCTCCCACCAGGTCCCTAAGGCCTTCTGTAGCTCCTCTTTCCTAGAGTGACTCTTCATGGGACAACCAAAGTTCCCGCAGAACTGCTTGAGTTGCTCTACTTTGTAACTACTTAACATTTCAATGTCAAACTCCAATTCTGCTGCCTCACTTGCTGATTTACCATTCAGAGACATGGTGCGTGGATACTTCAAGGGTCAGATCAAAAATAAAATACAGTATGTAATTGCATAATGGTCTGCACTAAACTAATGATGTACACCAATCACTGTGGGTCAAGCACAAATACAAGTTCAAATCCTCACCGCTGACCTCCAATGTTAGAAATGGGGGTCTCTAGTTGGCAGAGGTAGGTACCTTTGTTCAAACAGGGACCTTTACTTCTAGTCAGGGTAAAGGGGATATATACTTTAGATAACCCTTGTTCACCCCCTGGGTAGCTTGGCACGAGCAGACAAACTTATCCCAAAGGCAATGTGTAAAGTATTTGTGCTCAAAACACACAGTAATACAGTGATAACACCACAAATGGACACCACACCTGTTTAGAAAAATAAGGTATCTTTATCTAAACTCAACAAGACCAAAATGACAAAAATCCAACATACATGTAATAAGAATATGACTTTAAAAATGTTTCAAGCAACTGGGTTCATAGGAAACTATGGAAGCATGATTTGTCACAAAGTACCTGTAGACGCATCAAAATTCAAGAGGCCAAACAGCCGCAGAGATGGGAAGCATCGAGAAACAAAGATGCGTCAGTTCCTGAGACCATGGGGAGGCGATGCAACAGTTCTGCTGCACACAGGAGAAGTGATGCGTCGAATCCGGTCTGTAGGGGGAAGTGATGCGTCAACTCCAAGACGGTTCTGGTCCGCGGGTGATGCGTCGGGAAAAGTTGCCGCACAGGTACGATGCGTGGAAAACCGGGATGTGTCGGTGATCGATGCGGCGTCATCGAGCAGCGATGCGTCTGTTTCTTCAGCCACAATCACTTGATGCGTCGGTTCTTGCAGCAGCGACAGGCGCTGCGTTGGTTTCGGCAGCGGCACAGCGATGCATGGAGATTCTTCTCGCACAGCGGTGCTGCGTTGGAAAAACAGCCGCAAGAAGAGGGATATGTCAATTTTCTTAGTTCTTCCAGCTCCCAGCAGCAAGCACAACCTCCAGAGGCACAGAAATGGAACAGGCACCTCCTGGCAGGTCAGAACTCTCAGCAGCAGAGTTCAGGGGAGCTGTGGGTGAAGTCTTTGTGGCCCTGAGGCTTCAGAACAGGAGACCAGCACACAAGGGCCCTTGGAGATCTTCAAGCAGGTTCAAAGCAAAGTTCGTTTATGTCCTTTCCTTGGCAGAAAAAAACAACTGCAGGCTGGGGTTTTAGGTCTAATACTTATACCCCAAAATGTATTTGTTCTCTTTGTGCAAGGGTCACTGAGCCCAGTCCAAACCAGTTCTGTCCTCACTGGTGCAGTATGACCACACGGGGTGGAGACCGAATTGTGCAAGGGAAACAGGCCCTATTCACTTGCAAGGAAATCTCCCACTACTGTAAATTCAGCCAAGATCTAGTCATCTCAGCTCTGAGTCATCCAGGAAGGGCCAGGCACACCTCCACACCCCCCCCCGTGGCCGTCTGCAGTGAATGCACATCCCCAGCCTCTGTCACTCCAAAACCAGATAGTCAATACACAAACAGGCAGAGGCACACAGAATGGTTAAACAAGAAAATGTCTACTTTGCAAAAGTGGCATTTTCAAACACAATTTAAAAACCATCTTTACTAAAAAATTTGCTATTAATCAAGTCAAGTCAAGATACGCTTTATTCGATTTAAAATGTCAAATCATAAAAGCACAATACAATACAAAAACGAGAATATATCAATTCATAAAATTTGACAAGTATATATTAAAAATAGCATCTGTTAAAAATTACAAAAGAAGAACTGTAAGGTAGTTTCCGTGCACAGCCATGACAGATAAAAACCATGATCATTTAATTGAAGGAAGGACCTTGCATAGTTTTCCTAGTTCTGACCACCCCTTTCAGGTATTTTACAATGTGGGAGGTAAAAACTTCATCTAGGATTTGTAGCTTAATGAAAGCAGGTCGACATTGTCTCAATCCTTGCATTTTCAGATAAGGCAGAATCCATCTTTTCCTGATTAAAATATAAAACTTGCAGAATAATAAAATGTGGATTGTTGACTGTGCAGATATTTCATCGCAGGGGCATGGGCAAAGAGAGCGTGACCAATCATTTATCTGAGGGAATGTAACCAAGTTATGAAAGTTGCCTAGACGTAGGTGCGTCAATAACAACCTGTCGTAATTTCTTGGGGTGAATAGTAGATAAGGTTGTATCCCCGTTTGGGTCAAGAGCAATTGGTTGACTCTGACAGATGTTTTCATAATATTAGAGGACAATCTAATCGTCTGCAAGTGATTGATACATAAAACCTTTAATCCCTTCCTCGTGATAAGGGAAAGGCTATCGGGGTTAACAAAGTACTCCGAGCGATCTAAGTCGTGCATAAACTTTTTTACATATGCAAGCCAAGGAATACATTGTACCCGTTGCAAGTTCAAGCAGTCTTTTATCACGTCCCGGTTGAGACCAGTGGTATTGCCTGTCCAAACCTTGTGCCATAATAAGATTGGCTGAATTTTAATTAGGTCGGACAGGTATGACAGTCCCAGTTCGGCGTGGCAAATATACGTGGCCGTGCTATTCGGGACAGCTAGAAGATATCTTAGAAACCTATTCTCAACTTGCTGGAGGGATTCTACGTTTACATAACCCCAAATACCAGCTCCATACAGAGCAACTGAAGTACATTTGGCTTTGTATATTGTCAACAGGTCGTTAATAGGACGCTTTCCTAACTTCCTGGCAAAGTTAATCAAAGCACCTATGGCTTTGGCGAAAAGCAATTTTCTACAATTGATGGCTTTTGCCCATGAGCCCCTTCTATCAAAGGCAATTCCCAAGTATGAGAAGTGGTTAGCAAATTCAAGGTTTTTGTCATTTATAAAAATGTCACGACACTGGACGCTGGGCTTGCTACATTTCATGATGAAAGTTTTGGTAATATTAACATTAAGGTCTAGGCTTGACATATAAGATGCAAAGCTCGACACAATTTTCTGCAAGCCGATCGGAGCGCGGGCTAACAAGACCGCGTTGTCGGCGTATAAATGTGCACCAATTGTCCTTTTGCCTAAGCTAGGTAGATCTTGGCATTCCCTCGATAGAGTATCGCCCAGACTATTTATGTAGAGGGAAAAGAGGAGTGGGGCTAAGACACCCCTGCCTTACCCCCTTCCTGACAGGGAAGCTGTGACTAAGTTCACCAGTTCTACCATAGCGGACCCTGGCCCGGGCACCAAGGTAAGACTGTTTTAAAAAGTTAATTAATTGCGTTTTCACCCCTATGTCCTCTAGGATGCGCCACAGCTTCTGGTGATTGACGCAGTCAAACGCAGAGCTCAGGTCAACGAAACACAAAAAGGCTCCCTTTTTTTTGCCTGAGTATATTTTCCCAGTATGAGGCTCAGGATGTGCTATTAAATTCTGAGTCAGAGAGCCTAAAGTTTATTTCTCTATCTTGTCCCAATGGGAAGTTATGCCTGTAAGATGTTTCAAAGCATTTCCCTTTCTATCCTATGGGGCAAGATAGCCTTTCAATAGTGAAAAACGAAATTGGCAGTATTTTACTATCAGGACATGCCACACACACCAGTACATGTCCTACCTTTCACATACACTGCACCCTGCCCAGGGGGGTACCATGGGCCTACCATAGGGGTGCCTTACATATAAGAAAAGGGACGGTTATGGCCTGGCAAGTGGGTGCGCTTGCCAGGTCGATATGGCAGTTTACAAACTGCGCACAGACACTGTAGTGGCAGGTCCGAGATACCTTTTCAAGGCTAGTCATGTGGGTGTCCCAATCAGTGCTGCAGACCCACTAGTAGCATTTGATTTACAGGCCCTGGCACACACGGTGCACTTTACTAGGGACTTACCAATAAATCAAATATGCCAATCAGGGAGAACCAATTGTAATAATTTACACAGGGAGCATTTGCACATCAGTGGGAAAGTGCCCAAAGCATCTAAGCCAGCAAAAACAAAATCCAGCACAGCATCAAAAATACAGGAGGTAGAGACAAAAAGAGACAAAGTCAGGGGAAACCACGCCAAATATGCCAAGTCTAACAGGCACAAATAGTGAAAATGCGCCCTATTACCATGAATGCGCTGCCCCTTGGCAGCCGCGACTCGTGCTGCCTTATGGGCAGCACATTCCTTTGAAAAACAGAGTGCTTTATAGCCGCTCAGTGTTTTCACAGTGCAGGGGGCAACCCGCCTGCACTTTTGAAGGGGATTAGAGATCCCCTTGCAGGAGGTTGCAATCAGTGACTTCACCCACCTGCAAGCGGATGTCTGGGGGTCCATGGGCTGCCATTAGTGGGCGCACTGACAGTGCACCACCTTTTAGATGGCAAACTCTCAGTGCGCGTCCTGAGGGCTTCTTTGCCTCTGCAATACGGCGCGGGCACAGAGGCAAAGGGACTTCCTCATTCCCATGGGGCACGCCCCCTTGCAAATGAGGGAACGCCCCCTGCAGATAGCGCTGGTGCTTTACGTGCGCCAGCGCTATCGGTAATACAAAATGGGCTGCACAAGCGTCTGCTGCCCCTTCTGTAATACCAAAATGCTCCAGGAGTGAGCAAAGCGGGCGCAAACACTTGTTGCTCCCTCAAGGCATTCTGTAATACAGCCCCTGGTTGACTCAGCCAGATCGACCCCTTTGCTCCCCGCATAACAAAAACTTTCACTAGATTGTAAAATGCTTCCCTTGAAAAAAAATATTACAAGGCTGTGTAACTTAATTTATGAAGTGATGCAGCCTCTTATTTCAATTGCATGTATTTCCACCCCCTCGTGTCTCATTGTCTGAATCTTTAGACAATTATTGCTCAACTTGATATGAATTGTTCTGCAGATTCCTGCTTCTTCTCACATATTTTGCCAATTTAAGTCTGTTTGGCCATACTTCTGAAAGTAAAGGAGGGTAGCCTTGCAACACCAAAAGAACCTCTGCGAATGGACTGATGTTGCACATGCTCAGTTAAACATTTACGCCACATTTTTTCCTTTTTAGGTCTCGCATAGACTCTACGAGGCATCAAGTAATTAGTATTAGTGGTGAAACTCCACCCATTGCGCTTCTATTTGTTTTTTCGCTTGCCATTGGTTAAATCTGGCATTGCTCTCCTTATCTCGCTTATTGTTGGCTGGTAGTCCGATACTTCACTTGCGTTTTCTTCCGTGTAGTCCGGAAGCAACAGCTCCTAACTACTGTTTTCGTCCGCTTTTGTGCTTTATGTGTGTTTAAGGGGAACTTTCTTTTACGTTTTTTGCAGCCCAGCATGCTGAGTTGCAGCATAACATACTTATTTGCATACATAATGAGCACAGCGCTCGTGACGAGCGCCGCGCTGGTAATCATACATATTCAACACGGCGCTCGTCATGAGCGCCGCGCTGTTAATTGTTTCTTTGTTTTTCCACTCCTCCACACTTAAAGCGTTGTTTTTTTTTTATTAATAAAAGGGACCCTTCGCTCACGCTTCCTGCATGCCTGTTGTGGGTTGATAGGGTGGGCTTGTGTTGTGTGATACATGCTCCGGAGTCCAGGTGCGGAATGAACGGTGTCATAGCCGAGAACATAATGACTGCAGCACAAGATGGCGGTTCGTGTGTGTCCGTCCAACTACCTGCAGCTTCCCCCTTGCTCTAAGTCAAGGCACCCTGACCCAAAAGAAGTTAGCGCACTAACGCACAAAACACCTGAGCAGACAGACTTCGTGACTGCAGAGTTCTCAGGAACACAGCTGCAGGCAGCTCATGAGGATGACTGCGGCACACTTTTATTACATAGAAAGACATTGCCAACTACCAGAATACCGGATCTGTCAGGCAAAAGCATACCGCAGCCCTCCTGACATCCCACTGCTGCCATCAGCCTTGTCTCTCATTTTCTCAAACGCGTTATCTTTCGCTATTACTAAATGTATGTTCCCACGCACACAACTCCTTCGGCTTAAGCGCTGTCTCCCCCATCCACAAAGCAAGGAAAGGGTGCATTACCACAGGCTGTTACTAGGTGTCCCTGTGGAGTTATAAACAAACCACTATTAATAAACATAAGGCACTGCACCCACAGGGACACCTAGTAACAGCCTGTGTTACTGCACCTTTTCCTTGTTGTTATTGTGACTGTTACGGTTTATCCATAAGGTTTCCCCAGTGCTATAGGACAGAAAGATACTCCGATTGGCTCTTACTTTTTTTAAACCAAAGGGATTTGGCAAGAGCAATCATTAAATCCAGAGAGTGAGCTTTGCCGCATACAATGTATGTTTTCACGCGCGATAATGGCACGCAAAAGCTTTGTATTAAACAGCAATAGGAACCGTTTCTGGCTCGTAGGCTGTGGAGTCCGCAGTTGCATCTGCTAAATCTTTCATTTTAATAAGGGTGCCCACCCTCGCTCTCCGTCTAGTGCACTTTTTTTTCCTAAAACGAGGAGCATAATTTTCTTACCAAGTACGAAGCCTCCCAGCTCTGCGTACACTTTTCAAATGGCATAAGACGAGACCAGCCCTCCGTGTGCACACTCCTATCAGGGAAGACCACCAGAAACCGTACTCAAGTGTCTCGAGAACAGAGACCTTCCCTCTGTGCACACACCTCTCATCAGATGCCGTGCTCCTGTGTTCATGAATCATCTCGCTGCTCATTCATCTCTCATCCTAACAGATTATAGCTCCGTCTTCACTTCACATTTCTCTGCATGTACATTTCTCATCAGAGATGCAGTCTCCCATCGTTCACTGCACATACATCACGCATCAAAGGCTTGGTCGCTGTCTTCATTTAACCTCTTTCCGCATTCACCTCTCAAAGTCTATCTCACCTTGCCTTCTCTTCACATCTCTCTGTACTATTAGAGGCTACACCGGTTTGTGTCCACTTCACATCACTGTGCATACCTCTATAATCAAAGGCTATGTCTCCCCTGATCACTTCAGTCACTGCGCACACAGCTTGTCTTTCCTTGACTGAGATCAGCGATTCCGAGGTGGGTTAACATCTAACCAAGACAGTGGTGTGTGAGGCCCTATGGGGTTGGTAATTTTCTTATTTGCACATTACGATTTATCAGCTCAGCAAAGTTACTGCAGACCAGCAAGACAGCCCACAGATATTTCAGCTTCTCAAACTAGCAGAAATCCTGCAAAGAAACTGCGTAGGAGAAACGGCAAAACTCTCCTTAATAAAGCTATAATTGTACTTACTGCTATTCATTTATGAATTAGGGAGTTACATTTAGCCCCAATATATTACGTTGGCTTACAGTAGTTAGTGCCTCACTGACATCAAAACATAATTTTCAGGTCTCGCCTAGGCACGCATGCGCGGTCTTCCAGATGTGGTATTCAGTCTACATTTATTTTTACAGCTGCAGCTTTGCTGTATATTGCACTGGGAGCAGTGCGGTGCAGAACGAGTTGTCGCTCGCCGCTATCTGCAGCGATCTAAAGGTCATGGCTCATTAACCTAGTATTTACTCCATACGCCACAAATTGAAGGGCTGCCATCAACTGCAATAGAGCCAGGCCTTCATTTGTCTTTAAAAGGTTATTTTATGCAGCACCACAGTCCCATGTGTAAACATGCTTTTTAGGTCAAACAAAAATATGCAGCAATTGTGAATGGACCCTGCCCATTCTGCCCCTCCATGTTGTGGTCTAAAAAATGTTTCCAAAATCGGAGTTTACTATGTGCCCAAGGGACTACTCTGGAAGCACTTATGTATAACATGAAACAGCCCTACATAAAAGACTGTACATTATACATTTATTGCATTAAGCAACCTCCTAGGAAACATGCTAACATTAATGACCTCAGACCATGAAAACCATGCCAAGAACATAGGGAGGGGATGTGGCATAGCGTCACAGTTCCCACAGTTTACCTTATGCACTTCTACTGCGTCCTTGGATGCTTGTTTACTTATAGTCCTTGCTTACGAAGCACGGCTGGCAGTAAAAGAGGTGTAGTTACTGCCAGCGTTGCTTCTCGTAAGCAACAACTGTAAGTTCAAAGTGCGTGTTTACACACCATTTGCAGGTTTTTAAAATACATAAATAAAAGGCATTGGTATTTACAATGCCAATAGCTCAAACGCTCGCAAATGCGAGACCTATTGCATTGCAAATGCTTGTTTAGATAGCCGTGTTACTCTAGATCTGTAGGCATGGAAAGATTTTCACTTCTCTGAGAGGCTTAATAAAAACGCTCTATCAAAAAAAACAAAAAAACAGGCCTTGCTCTAAAATAATTAACAACCACAGACACAATATGCCGGTTTTAGCTCGAGCAATGTCCCAGTGAAACCAATGGAACTCCGTGATGAGATATATATATATATATATATATATCAGCAAAGTGAATGAGTATTTCTAAAATAAAGGACTAAGAAACCACCAAACACTTTTGCAGCAGCAATCTGGCTCAGGAACTGGTTAGATATATTATCAAAAGTAAATATCAACAATGCCATTTCTTCCATTTGCTACCCGAGCTGTGCTATGCTTTAAAATTACTAAGTACTCACCCTCCACCGAGACTGCTTCGCCATCTCTTGGAAGCCAGCAGCTGTTAAACGCGATTTCACACATTTACACGCCGATCACGCGCTAACACTTGTTAAGGTAATGGCTTAAAGAATAGGGTCTGAAACTTTAAGAAGTCACTTGTACTAGGAGAAAACAGAGAATAAAAGGAAACCTTGAAAAGGCAAACCGCAAGCCTCGTCGCCACTAATAACAGAGACAAACCCACCACTCCAAGGCCTAATTCGCATCACTGAGCGGCGTCCAATAACGTACCTTTCAAAATAACAGAGTACCCCGTCGAGCTAAAAAATAGGAACAAAATGATTACCTTAAAAGAGAGAAGTAGCCATTGGGAAGGAAAATGGGAAATGTGATTAGTCAAAGAGCAGGGAGGCGGCATAGGACGCTGTTGTGGGGCGAGAAAAAGCCGCAACGAACGAGCAAAGTGCCGCCCTCGGCCCCTAATGGACTCGTTCAAGGGGAGGGATGTTAGTTGGAAATAATTTCGGAACTCTACTTACCGGCCCAATTTACAAGGCTTGACACATGGATGCAGACCAGCATGGGTCTCTAAAACATTCAGAAGGATCGAGTGGTTTCAGGGTTTTTTACAGTTATTTTCTGCTACAAAGCACGGGTCAACAGGACCTCTAGGTACAGAGTGCCTTCGCTATGCCATCGTGCTCATGAAAGCTGCAAATTAAAACTGTCATGCTATAGACTGGTCGACGCAGTGGAAGGAAAAGATTATTCCATATTTGTTAGGAAGTTTTATAAAACGCTGCGCGTCGCCTTTCTGCCACTTCAGAGGCAGTAGTAAGTATAGATGAGACAGCTGGAATCCGGCTGGAGGTGGCTGCCCGTCGTCTTCATGCAATTGCCACGTACAGGGTCCAAGTTAGCGCACACATTGTTCGTTCGTGTTCGGCCAGTGGAGCCCCATCACCATGCCTGAGGCGGCCGAGCCCCAGAGCCCCCCTTGCCTGAGGCAGCCAAGCCCCAGAGCCCCCTTGTCTGAGGCGGCCGAGCTCCAGAGCCACCTTGCCTGAGGTGGCCGAGCCCCAGAGGCCCCTTTCCTGAGGCAGGCGAGCCCCAAAGCCCCCCTTGCCTGAGGCGGCAGAGCCCCAGAGCCCCCTTGCCTGAGGCGGCAGAGCCCCCTTGTCTGAGGTGGCCGAGCCCCAGAGCCCCCTTGTCTGAGTGTCTGAGGCGGCCAATCCCCAGAGCCCACTTGCCTGAGGCAGCCAAGCCCCAGAGCCCCCTTGTCTGAGGCAGCCGAGCCTGAGAGCCCACCCCTTGCCTGAAGCGGCCGAGCCCCACAGCCCCCACGTCTGAGGCGCCCGAGCACCACAGCCCCCACGTCTGAGGCGGCCGAGCCCCGGAGCCCCCACGTCGGAGGCAGCCGAGCCCCAGAGCCCCCACGTCAGAGGCGGCCGAGCCCCAGAGCCCCCACGTCAGAGGCGGCCGAGCCCCAGAGCCCCCACGTCAGAGGCGGCCGAGCCCCAGAGCCCCCTTGGCTGAGGCGGCCGAGCCCCAGAGCCCCCCCTTGGCTGAGGCGGCCGAGCCCCAGAGCCCCCCCTTGGCTGAGGTGGCCGAGCCCCAGAGCCCCCCCTTGGCTGAGGTGGCCGAGCCCCAGAGCCCCCCCTTGGCTGAGGTGGCCGAGCCCCAGAGCCCCCCTTGTCTGAGGCTGCCGAGCCCCAGAGCCCCCTTGCCTAAGGCAGCCAAGCCCCAGAGCCCCCTTGCCTGAGGCGGCCGAGCCCCAGAGCCCCCTTGCCTGAGGCGGCCGAGCCCCCTTGCCTGAGGCGGCCGAGCCCCAGAGCCCCCCTTGCCTGAGGCGGCCGAGCCCCAGAGCCCCCCTTGCCTGAGGCGGCCGAGCCCCAGAGCCCCCCTTGCCTGAGGCGGCCGATACCCTTTGCCTGTGGCGGCCGAGCCCTTTGCCTGAGGAGGCCGTGAGCTTTGCCTGAGTAAACCTTGCGTGTGGTGCAGTTAACTGTGAACTTTGTTTTAGAGGATAGAACATTTAGAGCTGGTCGTTTGTGGTTACATTGCGCTAGTCAAAAAATAACTGCTTGATTGTCAACTATTTGTTCAGTTCTAGATCGATGCCTTGACCACTGCTTGATCTAGACAAAGATTGATGGACTAACCTGTGCGACTCCCAAGTTCCTTACACTCAGAGCGGAAACTTGTAACCATTCCAAGATAGGGGGTCAATAAAGGCGGGAAGCGAGTTATCATCTGCCTCTATTTTTTTGTTGTAGTTTTGCGAACTCAGTCCAAAGGCTTTGGAACACTTTACATGAGCACAAGTTACCTTACACAATGTCAGATTCATTTGTTTAGCCACAGGGAGATTAAGTGATTTGCTCAGAATCACAGAATGATGAGCAGACGCTGGGACTCGAACCTGATTTCACAGTTCCCAAGTCTGGCTAACGACACATCCTCTCTCATAACTAGTTGTAACTTTGATGCACAAGATAGCGAAAACCTGTCCAATGTCTCTGGCAGGCCTGAATGCAGACATGAACTTATTTACATCCTCTGTAACCATCGCTTAGTCTTAGGACCTTATTATGAGATTGGCTGTGCCGGAGCAGGACCGTCCCACTCCCGCACCACCAAACCCGTGTAGGACCACCCGCCAGATCAGGAGTTTTCTCCTGGTCTGGGGGGGCGGTTCTTTGGCATTCCCAGGGCGGTACCTATGAAATAGGCGCCACAATGGGAACGTCAAAGGCAGTACCTGCAAGGCATGAACTGCTGCAGTCCATGCCGTGAAGGTACTGGTGTGCATGAACACAGGGGGGCACATGTTGTGCCTCCCTGTGTGCATCCACATGGCATGAAGCACCACCTTTGTTTCTTCACCAGCACACATTTTATGGCAGACGCACCGCCATGAAAAGTGTGTCAGTGAGGAAACTCATAATATGCTTAGCAGGGCTGCAGCGGCCCCGCCAAGCATATTGCAGCCTCAGGACGCCAGGGAACAGAAGTTCCCTGGCGGCTGCAGTGATCCCAGGGCAGACTGACCGCCCTAGTCATAATAGGGTGGTTGGGGACCACCACCGTGAGTTTGGCAGTCCGTGGACCGCCAGACTCATAATAAGACCCTTAGACTTGTAACTTTTTTTTTCTCCAAAAAAACCATACTAGAACGGGTAAGGTTGGAAATTGCTGAGCAGGGAGTTAACTGCAAAGTCACTGTTGTCTTCAACACAGCATGATTATAGTGTATTTCAGGGGGCAGCACAACTCCATTGGGGGCTGATCGTGGATGTGAGGTACACTTTAACAATGGAGAGTTACTGGACATGGTTCTGCAGGTAGGCTGACCACTCATTTCTTGGGATAGAGCTGACTGTTCCTCCTTGGTCACTGTGGGGAAAGGCAATGAAAGAAGTTAAAAGAAAGGGGGTAACTGGTGGGTAAGCAGAAGTTATTTGTTACTTTAGATAAAACTCCAGATTTTGGGGATTTGTGACTCGAACACCTCGAGGTCATCACAGTCTTGTTTAGTTGCATAGAAAGCTTTTCAGGTCGTCCAAGTAGACGTTAAAAATACCTGTAGTTTGGTTTGTGGCTTCCCCAGTGCAGTTAGCAAGGTAGTTTTTGTAATTCCTTTCACTTGTAGTTTCTCATGTGTCTTTTAGAGCAGATCTCGTCAATGAAGACAACTGATCTGTACCACTGGTGATGCACTTTTATATACCCTGGCCCACACCAGGTAGACCACAGACTGCTTTGCTATGTATGACGTAGGCATATATACAAGGAACCCTTTTCAACCTTAAACAAAAATTTGAGATCATGGCTAGTTACCCATTGTACCGCTTATTGCTGTACTTGATGCCATTCATTAACGTCTTTGGTATCAGTAGGAACATGGTCAGGTGTGTTTGAAATTCTCCAGGAGAAGTTTTCCAGGGGGGTTTGGGTTGGGAGGAAATCAGTGAAATTATATTGACAGTGCTCTAGGTTGAGTCAAGTTTAAAAAAAGGTTTGCAGCAAGTTGTACCTATTGCATTTGTTGGGTCCATAACACTGGATACAGCTAGATAGGCTTTAAAGGTATCTTCGCACAGGATTTGATGTGTTGTAACATATAAAGTAATTGTTCATGAGAATAGAAGAAAACTTGCACTGCAAGACACCGCAATATGCCCCACAGCCTTGAAGCTGGGGTTGCATTCCATCTCCTTACTGCCCAGGTGATAAGCCAGTCAACAAGGGCAGGTTCCTCGGATAGCAACGATTAAACAAAGGTAATCTGGCACACACAAGTGGGGTAGCTTTCCAGTCGCGGCAATGGTTTACTGATAATAGTAACTCAGGGAACCGCTAGTCATTTACAGACTCTCTAAACCTTGTTGAAATTGTAGACTAACTTTCAGGGAATCTTGAGTGCCATGGAGAGGATTGTGTTAACTGTGTATCTTTGACATCTTCAATATCTCCTTCTCTTTGGAACTGACCACCTAATTCCCGTTTATTTTTTAAACCCTAGTGTTCCAACTTGATTGCGACATTTTTGGATCCTGCTCCTCACTTTACCTTTTTTACTGTTTGCACCCTGTAAAAAACCCTTCCAGCTTATACTTAAGGTTGTCCATTTCTCAGTAGCGGCTGGCAGGGAATGAGGGTGGTGGGGCAGGAGGGAGGGATGGCGGGGGCCAAAAATAAATAAATAACACTTATCTGTTCTGCCGGCTGTGTCTCTTCTTTGCTTCTCGAGTCCTGGAACCAGGACGCACCCATGCTCCCTATAGCCAAACAACGCTGCAATGCAGTTGTCATTGGTCTGAGCGCCGTGGATCGGGCCTGGGCATGTTCCCCACCAGGCTGTGTAATGCAGCCTGGTGGGGAACATGCAAAGTGCGCATGACTGTTTGGCCAGTCTAAGACGGCCAGCCAAGCAGTCATGGCCACTAGGAGTGGGCAAACCACTCCTCCCCCTGTGCCTCCAGCCCAGGGCCAGACTGGCCGTAGCGGGCACCAGGCGTTTCCCCGGTGGGCCAGAAGGGTGGGGGCCCTTTTTGTTACTGGGGGCCGGTTTTGCAGCAGTGCTGCAAAAATGGCCCCTTGTAACAAAAGTGCAGCAGCGTTTCCAATTAGCAACCCCCGATATCTCCCTTCCCCCCCCCCCCCCCGAGCCGGTCGGACAATTGCCAGGGCTGGTTTGCGATCCCAGTCCGGCCCTGCTCCAGCCCCGCCCTAATCCAACCCTGAAACTGCGAAAATTAAAATGAAAATAACTAAGTTATCATTTTATTTTTCGTGCTCAAAGAGCAGTGGGGCGACGCTCCTCCGCCTAAGCAGAGGAGCCACCCCTGCAGTTTCTTTCAATTTCCTGTAACCATTGTTAAGCGTTACTTTCTTATTGCATGTTGAGAAATTTAAGCTGTGCAAGTCTACCTCAATGCAAACCTCCAGTCACTGGCTTCACCTCAAAAAGAGGAAATTGCATGTCTCAGGAAACACTTTTCACACAATGTGCACAACTAACCCATGTTTCATGGTCCCAGCCACGGAGAGGAATCTGAGTTTAAAGAGATTGTAAGGAACGGGGTTATTAGTTGAGAGGGGTGGAAGACCCACTCATAATATATACAATCCTGGTCAGGGTGAATAACAAAAGTCACTAAATAAACCGGAGCTTAACCCTCGGATAGCTTGTCACAACTGAAGTGAATACACTACAAAATAAAAATCCTAAACCAATTTAGAAAAATAGAGCGAAATGTAATAAATAGAATGACACAAATGTTATCAATGGAACCGTAGATGTGAGTTTTTAAAGTTTTATGTGAAAATAGCACCAAAATTGCAAAGTGCCACTCGTTAGCTGGTTGAGTTGGACTGGGGGAAAGTCACAAGATCAAGCCAACTGTGATGGGGCAGGGCTGGGATACAGGAACCAGGTTAATCCTACTGAAGAGTTGCCTTCCCAAGTCCGTGTGAGCTGCTGTTCGTGTTGGGGGCTGCAAGGAGGTAGTTATCAGCACGAGGTGCCGGTCCGACATTGCGGACAGACAGCATTGTAGTGCGAAGAGCAGATTGTAGCTGGAAATTCACATTGGCAGTCAACACAGGCTGCAACTGTGAAGTCTCCCAAGAGTCTTGTGTTTTCGGTCATCGCAGACAGTCGGACCAAAGAGCACGAACCACTGAAGCTTCGTGTTGGTGGTCATCGCAGAAAGTCTATTCTCAGTACAAACATGTCACTTCACGGTCACAAGGGGCCCATGCCTTCTGTATCTTAACCTATTCTTCAAGAGGAGTACACTTTGATGGCAGCCAAGGGTCCTGGGGCACTTCTTGGAGATCAGGTTTTCAGCAGAGGTCAGCAGCAGGGCTCAGGCAGGTCCAGTTGCTGCTGCAGGGAGGTCTCTGTACGCTGGTTGTGTCCCTGTAGCTCAAACAGAATGTCAGCCAAATTACCCTTGGAGTCACATCTAGGGAGCCTGGGTTCAAGGCAATTAGGTCCAATCATCCTTCAGACAGCAGGGCAGATCTTTTGAATCTTCCACAGGTCCAGGAGTGTTCTGATGAAAGGTTCTGAAGTTATCACTTTTATACCTGCTGCCAGTCTGTCTGGGAAATCTCTGGCTTTCCTCCAAAACTGGTTCTTGTCAGTTCTCTGCTTTCCTGGTTCAAAACCATCTAGAGTGACTAAATCAAGGGCAGGCCTGGTGTCTGGTACCGTTGTGTGTGCTGCAGGCAGGGCACTTTGAAGTGTAATGAGGACAAGGGACAATTCCTTCCCAGCAATCCTGTCAGGAAAACCCTCTCCCCTCAGACCTAGGCCTCTTGTCTGGAAGCAATACACAACCCACAACAGGAGAGCCATTCACAGTCAGATGAGCCCAGATACCAGCAGAATGGCAATTTGTTTGGGCACAGAAATACCACTTTTAGGAAGCCGACATTTTCAAAATTGTAACTCAAAATCCAAACTTATTATTAAAGAGAAATGTAAATTACAATTCATTTGAGTGAAAACACCACATCACAATCTGGTCCCAAACTGAATTTATCACTTAAATGTAATAAGATAACTGACTTTTAGTTGATAGGAGAGAGAGCTTTACATCCGTGAAAAACAACTTAAAGGTTACATGTCCTGGCAGTGAAAAACTCCTAAAGTACACTTTCTACCTTTTAAATACCATGCACCCTATCCTATGAGCCTTTAGGGCTTACTTTAGGAGTACCTTCTATGTTTTAAAAAGGAAGGTTTAGGCCTGGTGACAAGTTTATTGTGCCAGGTCGAAATGACAGTTTAAAACTGCACTGTTGCTGCAGTGGCAGGCCTGGGACATGTTCTATAGTGCAACTTTAGCGAGTAGCGCAATGTGTGCTGCAGCCTTCTGGTACCATTTAATTTACAGGCCTTGGGTACATATAGTACCATGTACAAGGAACATAACTAAACGTGGCAATTTTACCATGTTTTACGGAAAGAGCACAAACACTTTTCTACTGGTAGCAAGGAGAACATGCACATATTCCCATTGCCAACAAAAATACATTTAGAAAAAAGGAGGTAGTGACGGCAAAAAGTCTGTGGTAGTACCACACCAAGGACATCAGGTCTAATGGAGATCTGCTCAACTCTTCACAAAATCAAAGCCACCACTCTGGCTAAAATGCAATCTGTCACTTCACTGCTGCCAACAAGAAGTCTGGTGAACCTCCACCACTGAGATGTTTGACTCAAGAAGGAACTTTGAAGGTGACCTCATTCAAAAATCCTCCTCCACAGAGAGCACAGCAGCCCGCCTGAACAGCTTACTTTACTACTACTCAAGTCTGAACAGAACCCTCCCTGGACCTACCCGGGCAGTGTTCCCTACCTTTCCTTGAGGGAATGGAGACATGATTATCCTAAGCATTTTACAAAGCCAATACTATGACTGACCTAAATATCAGTCAGAATTGCATTGCCTCAGTATGCCAAAGCTAATCAAATTCATTCTTCTAATAAACAGGGGCAGAACACATGCCATGGTATTGTAAATAGTCTATCAGTGTTTTATAGTTCCAGCATGGCCACCACATTGAGAACCAATGTGTGCCATCTTGAAATGCTAAAATAAGGATACAACATGGACAACAGCATTCCATAATGATCTTCTTCTGGCTTTGAGGAAGTAGCCATTTGAAATGCAGTACATTGCAGATTAAATGAGCTGCAAGCAACCCATTAGCTCTGCCTGGAGAGCTATAGTATACTCTTAAACACTAAAATAAAAAGAGAAGATGCAAAGAAATGAAAGGGAAAATATAACAGGAGAAAATTCAAGGGGCGTTGCTGGAGCAGCCAAAATTGCAGACTAGTCTTAATGACTCTCCCAGACCTCCCCCACCATCGGAAGGCATCCTGCACCCCGGACCCAAGGAAGGCTGCCGGGACTGATCACCTGGCCTGCTGATCACCCGCACCGGCACAGGGTTGCTGAATTGCCGGATTGTCTGTAGACGTCGGTGTGATGGAGGGGTGAGGACTCGCTCGGCAAGGCAACATGGTGCCTGTTCAAGAATAGCGGTGTGTATGGCGAAAATATAGGGATGCGGGAGGGGTTCTGAGGAGTAATCATGTACTTGTTTACCCACTTGTGTACTGTTGTGCTAATTTTCTCTGTTCACCACGATGCTATCTTCTGATTTGCCTATTGATCATTGACTATTGTGACTTGGTACTAAGAGCTATGTTAAATAAAAAGAATAAAAAAATAAAATAAAAAAAAGAATAGCGGTGTGGTGCCGTTCGACTGTCAGATATGTGGATGGCCATAGGCACTAACTGAGTGAGGTGTGTTCGATGGCCGCCAGAAGGGCTCGCGGCTGCCTGATGGTGGTATTGGCTGCTGCTCCCTCGAGTCTGGGAGTCGGGCCGTTAAACTCTGGGGGACAGCAAGGGGTATCGGAACTGGGGTGGTGAGCCTTGCACTAGCCTGCTATTAGGTCCCACGCCTGGGCCCTGACTTACAGATGACCCAGGGAGCATGATCAGATCCGACTGGGGCTGCTGCAGGGGCTGTGGGTACTAGAAATAATAACAAATGGCCTGCTTGAAAACACCCCCCACATTATGGAAGGCCAGAGGGGTCTGAGGAGGCAAGTGTTGGGGCCCTTTGGCTCGTCAGAGGTGGGAGGGGAGCGGCCGAGGTGCCTCTTGGAGAGGTCTCAGGCTGGGGCCCTACATCACAGCCCTGCTGTGCATGGTAAGTGTCTCGTTGCCCCCTCCCGGTTGCTCATGCTACCTCTGCGGGGTCTCCGAGGCAAGCTGGGCAGGGGTTAGGGTGAGCCGCCTCCTCTTGGCCTTCCAGGGTCGCCGTCAGTGAAAAGGGTTGACAGAGCTGCCATTACTCCGAGGGTCAGAACTTGCAGTGATTTGCCCCCCCCCCCATTGCCCTAGTCATCGTGCTTATGCTTGGCCCAGCCTTGCATGCTGAACTATGAGAAACAACAAGGCCCCACAGGTGGGGGCCCAATTTAACATAGAAAAATGTGCTACCTGCCTCTCAGACTTAACCAGACAGCTGGCGGCCAGGCTCTCAAGTCCACTACCACCACGAAGGTGTCTTAGATCATGCAGGACATTAAAACTTCTCTGGAAGCCATTGAGACGCAGATTAATGAGATGGGGCTGATGTTGGCCTCCTCTGCCCAGACCTTTGCAATGTGGCTGGGAGGGCACCCACCATTTAGTGGCCAGGACCCAGCGGATGGAGGCCCCGGGGCCAAATTTGGCCCAGGGAGGGGTGCTGCATGCCCCCTTCCTTTTGGTGTTTGGCCAAGTGTCAGGGGATTGATTCCCTGGGGCCAATATTGGCCTGGTGGGCTGCGTGCCCCCTCCCACTTTAGTGTCTGGCAAGGCACTGGGGGATGGGGTCCCCTGGGCCAAATATGGCACAGGAGGGGGCCACATACTCCCCTCCCCTAAATAAAGTGGCAGGCCACGGGGGATGGGATCCCCAAGGCCGAAATTGGCTAGGGGAGGGGGGTGGGTGCCCCCCACACAAGTAAAGTGCCTTTGGGGGACTTCGGCCATGCGCAATGATGGCTGCATGCAGGGGGTTGGCAGCAGCCCAGGCCCTGCGGCCAAACTCCTGTGCATGGCAGAGGTTGGATTAACGCATGGTAATTAAATATTACTTTACATTAAAAAGCTATGGAAATTCACTGAAAAAAAATAAAGGTTACAGGGACAAAATATAGTTAGGTGTCCGTTTCAACCACAGAAAACCATAGAAATTCAGCAGTTCTAGTTATACTTATAGTTATACCTATCTAAAGAAACTAAGTTTGTGCCGTTAAGTAACTTTAGGTCATAAGTTAGTTTCTTCACATAAGTATAAGTATAAGTAAGTATAACTATAACTGCTGAATTTCTGTTGTTTTGTATGGGTAAAGCATGAACCTAACTATAACGTCCTGTAACCTTTGTTTTTTTCAGTGAATATATATGAACAAAAACAAAGGAAAGAAACAGTCGCAAATAAAGTGTAATCCAGCAATGGTGATAAATCTGACAAACCTGGTGCTATCCGAAGAAGAAAACAATATACTATCATTAGGATTGTCATACTGTAGAAAAACCAATTTCGACTATTGCCAAACACGCATAGATTTCTTTAAGTTTACAAGGAAACTAAAATTAAAAAAAATTATTTTCTCAAAAAAATCAAGCAAGAAAAATGGAAGAGACAACAGGAGATATTTTAAACTTTGAGGTTGGAGATTTTCAGATGCTACAAGAGATCCATGAATTAGAAATGGAATGTGAAGGATTGCAACCAGAAGGAATGTTGAGAGATACAATGGAGACCCTGGGAATTGATACATGTAAAGGAGTGAAAACGTCCTTTAAACCAACATCTACTTTTATTCCAAATGTGCCAAGAGATTTGATCGACTCGTTTTCAGAAGCAGTGATAAAAGATTTGAAGGATTTAGCATTAACATCAAACAAGAACTTTGAAAAGGAAATCACCTCTCAAGACAAAAAGTACATAAAAGTCATGGACAAGATAAAAAGGATAAGAACATAGTGGTCCGAGAATCGGACAAAGGAGAAATGTGGTCCTCTGGCCACTAACAATGTATAACAAAGAGGCAACAACACAACTCAGTGATAAAAATTATTACATTAAGATCCCTTACAGCAACTTAACGGAAATTAAGAACAAATTGCACAAAGAATTGGCACGTTGGAGGGGATTAGGCCTGTTATCTCAAGGAGAATATCTATTCTTGAAGGTAGACAACCCGGTAACACCGATCTTATATCTAACCCCTAAAATTCATAAGAACAAAGACAATCCACCGGGGAGACCGATTATCTCCGCTATAGGAAGTTTATTTGAGACAACCTCAATTTATTTGGATCACTTCTTACAGGATTCTGTTGTAAAACTTTCAGCTTATATACAAGACACTAGAGACTTTCTAAATAAGATTGAAACATTAATTTGGAAAGATAGCTACTTGTTAATAACCTTGGACGTTATCTCGTTATATACGAGTATCGAGCATGAAGCAGGACTAAATGCTATGCGTCATTTTTTGGACTCACGTCACATTTCTTTGTATCAACATTCTAGAATGCTAATTGAGATGGGCAGAATGTGCCTAGAAAACAATTGTTTTTTGTTTGGAAATGAGACGTACAGACAGGTGCGTGGTGCGGCGATGGGCACCTGCTTCGCCCCCAGCTATGCTAATTTGCATATGGGCTGGTGGGAGGAGCAGGTGCTCATGACTGACTATGCAGAAGAATGGAACGAAAATGTGGTAGTATGGAAAAGGTTTATAGACGACCTGTTTGTAGTGTGGGAGGGCTCAGAGGAGTCAGCAAAAGATTTTATTAAGAAATTAAATAACAACTTACTGAATATCAAATTTACACACACTATAAACAGGACGTCAGTTACATTCTTAGACCTTGAAATATATATAAAGAACAACATATTGCATACACGCACGTTCAGGAAGGACACTGCAGGAAACTCTATCCTGCACGCTGATAGCTTTCACCCCATCAACCTTAAAATGAGTATTCCAAATGCGGAACATCTCAGGATGAAATGAAATTGCAGCGAGAGGCAGGTATTAGAGGAAGCTCAGGATAGCTTAACGCAAAGGTTTGAGGAAAGGGGCTACAAAAAACAGGTCCTGAATCAAGCATTACAAAAAGTTAATAGCATCAAAAGAGAAGACTTGTTGTCACCTAAAAAAGAAAGAGCAGCAAATAAAGGACAGGATAATGATGAAGTAAGACTGATCACAGGATACAGTGCCTACCACACAAAGGTGAGAGATTGTGTGAGTAGGCACTGGCATCTGATAAGGAGTGATCCCATACTTGGTGCAGTGGTCAAACGGAGACCGCAGGTAACCTTTAAAAAGGCAAAATCAATGAGACAGGAGTTGGTGGACAGCAGCCCGGTAGTAATCAAATCGGGCAGCTGGTTAAAGGAGAATCCAGGTTTTTACAAATGCCAAAAGTGCAAAGCCTGTTCTATTGCCCAAAACACTAAGCAAATAAACTCTCCTTACATGGTGAACCCATGGAAAATCAGGTGTTTTTTAAACTGCCGAAGTGACCATGTGATTTACGTTTTGAAATGCTCCTGTCCAAAGTTGTACATAGGAAGCACCATTCACATAGTTCACGTCCGTATTTTACAACATATGCGATCGATAAAAAATAATGACAAGACATATCCGGTGGCTCGCCATATGAATGAGATACATAATGGCAAGTTACAAGATTTTACTTATTTTGTTATAGATCAGATACCAAAAATGAGAAGAGGTGGAAATAGGGAGAAAAGACTACGACAACTGGAATCTAAATATATAATGCTTTTTAACACCAGAATCCCGATGGGAATGAATACAGATGAGGATTTGCATGTACACCTGAGCCACTAGCCGTATCCATAGAGAAAGAAAATATGGCTGTTTTTAACAAAGTTCCGAGAATTCATAATTTGAAAAAAAAAAATTAAAGAAATTTTTTTTTATGATCAAATACTGCCGTGTAAAGATAAGAAAATAATGAGATTGAAATACAGAAAAGCAACAAAAATTTGTAGCAATTACAGTTTAGACACCAATAGGAGGAATTATAGGTATCAATTTGATTTAATGGCTGGTGTAGAGGGCCCCAAACTAGTAAACATATGCAGAATTCCATGGAGAAAATTGGGTTCACATTAGATTCAATGATGAATTTCAGTTAATTCCGGTAAAAAGCACTTGCACTTTATTACTTGTTGCACTGAACTATCGATGTACTGTATTGAGAATGTTTGCACATTGCAATTTTTGCACATTGTACTAGCACTTTAGAATTTGACCGTACATTGTTCAAATGTTACAACAAAATGTGATACCCGTTTGAACATGATTATGCATATAAATGAATGTGCTTTTAGATAAGAAAGTCTGAGTTACCAAATCATGGTGTGTTTATATTTGACCCAAACTGCAGAAGGCAATTGTTAATGGATAAAATTCTCCTTAATAGAAAGAATATATTTTTATAGAGGTCTTTTTTTAAAAATGATTGCAGTATTTATAGAAATATATGAATTTTAATATGTTTTTATAAAGATAATTGCACCTTTTGCCTGTTGCCAATTTCTGCATGTCATAGAATCTCAAGGAACATTAATAATGAGCTCAAACAAATTAAGGCACTTGCCGAGAAACACATTGGTTGCCAAGGAAATATAATCTTGAGCATTGCCAGAAATTTAGAGAGTCTTATATATGTAAAACATGAAGATGAAATGTTTTAAATTGTTTTAAATCTATTACACGGCAAGTATTTCTTGTTGATTGAATTTAACACGGTGTGTGATGTAGTCTGTTTTCCATTGTATTGGAAACAGCAAACCACGTGATCGGATACTCGTTTTTTAAACTGAAGGAATGGCAATGGCGTTATTGGTGTGAGCAAGCCTGTGGAAACAGGCGAAACGCGTTACCAGAACTAGAAATAAGAGAATCTTTTTAAACTACGACTAGAGTCCTTGTGTTGGCATCCAGGGAAATGGAAAACTGGAGTTGGTGTATATATATATATATATATATATATATATATACATACACACACACACACACACACACACACACGTAGATGTACATATTTAATTACAGTTTTTCTGCAAGATCCTAGCAGACATCAAGAAGCAATGTATCAAGATTTATTACAATGCACATCTTCTCCTCATAGGGTTTGACTGAGGCAGTAATGAACACCAAAATCCTTCCCTGAAAAGGTTTTCTGACATTTGTTATAGAAAAAGTAAATACCATTGAAGGATTTAATACACAGAAATACCAATCCGCCCTTAAAACCCTGCTAATTTAAACCTGGTCACTAATAATATATCAAGCCAAATGTGTTTATCATAACCTTTCCTAATAAACCTATCAGACCTATTGCAACAGATATATTTTTCCCAGTAAACCAATCAGGCCTGTAGCTGTTATCAATGGCTTATCACCATAACCAACTGAGGTCTCATGTGCTGAGCATAAGCTTTCCTACAAGGCAAACATCGGGCGTACAGTCACAAAATTACATAGTATACAAAATTACAGTTGGCAAAGAAAAATTCTATCTCCCCTAAGAGGACTTAACAAGGATTCTGACAGTGCAAATCTTCTGTACCCACGGTTTGTCTGAAGGGGTAGCTTGCACCAAAATACATGCCTAGTATGGTAACCTGTGAGATTCCATGTAACAAAATGCCTATTGGATTGGATACACAGTAATAACAAATTACCCTTGTTGAACATGGCCCTGTCTGCAGGGTCACCACCAAACATTTTGCCTTCACCCCTCCTGTTTTCTGAAGTTCATTTTTATTGGCATTAGGACTCTGTGCACTTTACTTACCACTGCTAACCAGAGTACTGCTCTGCTGCTTGATGCATGCCTTGTTTCCCAGAGGACTGTCCTGCTGCTTGAGACCTGCCTTGTTCGACAGAAGACTGTCCCATTGCTTGAGGCCTGCCCTGCTCTCTGTGAACGAAGACTCGGCCTGCGCTCTCTTCATCGCAGGATACCAGAGTGTCTCCAAGGGTCAGTTGACTTACCTCCTGTTCTGAGCTACAGGGACACAAGTTCCAGAGGCATCCGTGCAACTGCCCAGCTGACCTGCTGCAACTGGATCTGCCTGGTCCATGCTGGTCTCTACTAGAGTGAGTATCTGATCTCCCCCCCCCAGGTTCTGAACCCTTTGCATGCATCAGAATGCACCCTTCTGCAAGAAAAGGAGAAATCGTGAAATCCTGGACTCTTCGCACCAGACTTTGAGAAGTCCACTTCTTTAGTGGGACTAACCTGGTCCCTGTATCCGGCCCATGCTCCATTGTAGTCGGCCTGAACTTGTGACTTTCTTTTTTTTATTTTTATTTTTTTTATTTCATAATACAATACAATGGCAGTTAAGACAAAACATACAGTAGCTTAATCGCTGAAAACTCAATACAGGAGAGAATAAACAAAGAAGAAAAAAAAAAAGAAGAGGTATATAAGAATAAAAGCACAAGCCACTGAGCAAAACGGGGCTCCATATATCTAAACAAAACTGATTATAGCAAATATCATAACAGAGCAGCATTTTTTTTACCCGATCCAATTGGTTATTGGTGCCCACAACTTCTTACCCATGTCCTGTCTTTTACGGCCTTTCAGCCTATATAGAGCTGACTCCATGTTATATATGGCGAGTAACCTAGATCTCCAATTTATAAACGTGGGAGGATCCGGGTTTATCCATTGCGATGTTATATTAGCTCTTAAGACAGCCATTGCGAGGAACACTAAACCTGTTTCCGATCTAGTCCATCCCACCGTGTCCTGAGTCTGATCTATCCCCAGGATCGCTAAACCAGGGGTTATCACAACCATCTTGCCTAGGATCTGGCCCAGGAAAAATTTGATGTCTTGCAGATATCTAGCAAGTTTCGGGCAGGAAAAAACATATGAGTCGTATCGGCCGCTAGTGTCCCACACCTGCTGCAAGAATTCCCACGTGCCCCGGACCATTGAGCAATTTTACCCGGGGTGTAATATAGGTCGAAAACAGACATATAGTGCTGTGCTCTCAGGCTACCAGTTATCAGAATCTGGTTTGCCAGTTCTAGAGAAGCCTCCAGATCTGTACCCTCCTGAGCAAGTTTCCTGTCCCACCTAGCTTTCTGAATTGACAAATCATCCGGAAAATTAGACAGGAGATTTTGATAAATTATACCTATCCTAGACCTTGAAGCTATACTACCCACCAGTGATATCTTAGCAAAATTGGCCCTTCCTTGGGCTATTGCCTTGCTCAAGTAGCTTCTGATCTGTAAAAACTTAAAAAATGTCTAGTAGGCAAACCAAATTTGGTTTGTAATTCTGAGAACGACATAATTTGGCCATCATCAAAAAAATCCCCCAAAACCTTAATTCCAAGAGCCCCCAATTTATAGTTATCTGGTCCTGAAATATTGACGGAAGCAGACCAACTGACATTAGCGGGGGTGTAAGCGTTATTATTAGAGATCCCAAGCAAACGCCTCATTTTTTTCCAAATAGAGAATGCAGATAGAGCAACTTTAAACTTAGTTTTCTTGTAATAACTTGGTTCGATTACTCTTGTTAGACAATATTGTGCATCCTCCCCTAATATAGCTTCGTAAATAGTAGGTCTGACTGGTTCTGGGAGGTGTGCCTTGTTTCCCACCAGCAGTATCCCCATTTGCTGTACTTGTGACTTTCTGCCCGTCTAGCACGACCCAATTCCAGAGTGGAGCTTTGTACTTTTATGAGATGTATCTACTTAAAACTTTAAAAATTCATAACTGTGGTTCTACTATTGGAATTTAATTTGTTTTGGTGTCATTTTATTTACTAACATTTTCTCTATTTTACTAAATTAGTACGGGATTTTTCCTGTGTTGTGTTTCCACTTTATTACCCATTTGTGTGCTGCATAAATACCTCACACAGTGCCTCTTCGTTAAGCCGGACTGCTTTTGTGCCAGTTTTGACAATTAAATTGTCATACATGTGATTGTTGACTCAGATTAAAAATTGCTCTAAACATTGGAGGAATTTGGAAATAAACATACAGAAAAAATGGATAAAACGGAGTTATCGTTTGTTCAAGGGAATCAGCTGTGCGTCCGTTAAGGAGCGTCAACACGCTCCATTCTTGACAGATTTGTAACCCTGTGGTTGGAAGGCAAAACCATAATTCTCGGGCTGCACGCAAAAAAGGAAAAACTGAAAAGTGACTTTCAAAAAACTGGATAATCATGGTGTGCATTTTGTCATTCGTGTATGTAATTGTTTCAGTCTACCTTTCACATACACTGCACCCTGCCCACAGGGGTACCTTGGGCCTACCTTAGGGGTGACTGACATGCAAGAAAAGGGAAGGTAAGGGCCTGGCAAGTGGGTACACTTGCCAAGTCGACATGGCAGTCCCAGACTGCCCACAGGCTCTGCAATGGCAGGCCAGAGTAACATTTACAAGCTGTTTATGTGGGTGGCACAATCCAGTGCTGCAGCCCACTCACAGCATTTGATTTACATGCCCTGGCACACTCAGTGCACTTTACGAGGGACTGACAAGTAAATCAAATATGCCAATCATGGAAACACAAATCCATAACAGTTTACAACAGGAGCACTTGCACTTTAACACTGAACAGCAGTGAGAAAGTGCGCAGAGACACTAAGCCAGCAAAAACAGAGTCAAAACCGGGAGGTCAGAAAGCAAAAACTCAGGGGAAACACGCCAAAAGATGCCAAGTCTAACAAGCCCCCTCAACCAATAACCCAGTTTCTTTCAACCCTTAAACAGAACTGCATCTTTAACACATACTTTCCACAATAACTATGGCCTATTTGCATTGTCATAACTTTTCATTATAAACAGATCACACCTAAGAATCTGACAGTGTTTCCCAGTGGACGCATAAGGCCTCTACAGTTTAATGACCTAATACTACATATAACCAGCAGGTATGCATTTATAAAAGTATAAATATGTACAAAATTACAGTAAGCAAAACAATATACAGCCCTTCTCAATAGGGCCTAACAAGAAACATCACATTGAAATTCTACTCCAAAAGTTTGTAAGAGTAAGTAACAAACACCAAAACCCTTGCTATTATGGTAATCTGTAAGAGTACATGTAACCAAATAACTTTCTCCGACTTCTAAAATCATGAGAAAACAATCTACTACTAGAGTCCTACTGTCTTTACCATATGCTGTTCACAATAAATAGGCCAGGCTTACTGCCTTTATAATACTTTTTCATAATAAAACAGGAGTTAGAAATTGGGTGGCTGGTTGACTGGGGTGTGAGCCCTGGTCAAGCAGTAAACACAATCCTATTCAGGGTAAGGCACCAGCAAACCCTAAATTAACCTGCGCTCACCCTCTGGTAGATTGGCACAGGGCATTCAGGCTTACCTTAGAGGCAATGTTTAAAGTATTTGTGCAACACTTCAAAAGTAAAATATTGAAAACACTAAACAAACAGATCCCAAACCAAGTTAGAAACATAGAGCTTAATTTAATAAACAAGACCAAAACGAAAACATCCAGTCAGTAGAACAGGAGTTATGATTTGTTAAAGAATAAACTGCAATATAGTGCCTAAAACAATAAATCATCAATCGGGGATATCTGTTCGAGCTAGACCTGGTCAAATCCAAAAGTTTAAGCTAACAGCGATGGAGCACAGGTCGGACACACTCCCAGATTAGTCCAGCTGAAGATTTACCTTCTCATGTTTTGTGCTAAGAGTCCTGTTGGTGGACAAGGTGGTACCCAGGAGAAAGGAGAGTGTCGCTGATGGTGGTCAGCAAGGCGCAAGGATCACACCGGGCAGTGCGGATGGATGGGCAGGAGCCTCATGGTGGCGGTCCACGCAAGCAGACAAAGCTTGCTGTGCAAAAAGACAAACTTGCTGTGGGTGGCACTGATTCTTTGTGCAAGCGGTGCAGTTCCAGAGTTCATGAAGAGCTCAAAAGCTTGACTTTAAAAGCTTAAAAACAACTTCCAGGGGCCAGGACCAGAGAGGCATTTATTGGAGCTCAGGAGCTCGTTGAAGATTGGTCCAGGAGCTGTGGGGATCCTGTTGTGTCTCTGAGGCTCAGATCAGGAGGCCAGCAGACTAGCCCTTTGAGTCACTCTGGGGTCTTGAGTTCAAGATAGGTTTCATGTCCAGTTCTATGCCCCCAGGCAAGAGAGCAGCAGGTCAGCAACTCCTTCTAGAGTAGCAGTCAGCAGCGTGGCAGTCCTTTCAGCACCACAGTGGTCCTCCTTCCTGGCTGAGTATCCACAGACCCAGAAGTGTATTGAAGTGGTGGTATCCGAGGTCCTTCTTTTATACACAGTTTTGCCTTTGAAGTGGGGAGAAACTTAAAGAGACATGCCTTTGAAGGGCACAGATGCCCTGCCAGCCCTGGCTCCAGACTAACTACAGTGGGTATGCAGCTCTTTGTGCGGGGACAGGATACAGACTAAACAGGTGTAAGTGAGGCTGTGCCCAGCTCCTCCCTGCCATGGTGGCCCATCAAGTCACACCTAAGCTCCAATTGTGTGTGGCTGTCTAGTAGGCACACACAGAGCCTAACTGTTAACTACAGCCAGTCATGTGACCAGAGATAGGTTGCAGGAACCAAATGGCAAAGGTAAAATACCAACTTTCTAAAAGTGGCATTTTCTGAATAGTAATTTAAAACCAGCCTTCACCATCAGTTAAGTTTTTAAATTAGGATTCCAGAGATACCAAACATGAACCAATTATTTCTTCCCATCTGGAAATGACACTTATAAAATGTAATACAGTAATCCCAATGTTATCCTATGGGAGATATAAGCTTAGCTGTTTAAAACAAATTTAAGAGTTTTCACAACCAGGGCATATAAAACTTAGAAGTACATATCCTGCTTTTAAAACAATACATTGCGTCCTGCCCTCTGTGCTGTCTAGGGCCTACCCTAGGGGTGACATATGTTAAAAAGGAAGGTTTGAACCCGGCAAAGGGTTTATTTTGCCAGGTCAACATGGTAGTTTAAGCTGCACACACAGTCTCTGAAATGGCAGGCCTGAGACCGGTTTAAAGGGTTACTTAAGTGAGTGCCACAAGCAGCGCTGCAGGCCCACTAGCTGCATTTAATTTACAGGCCCTGGGCACATGTAGTGCCACTTTACTGGGGACTTACAAGTAAAGTAAATGTGCCAACGGGTTAAAAGCCAATGGCACCATGTTTTAAGGAGAGAGCACAAGCACTGTAACCCTGGTTAGCAGTTGTAGTGTACAGAGTCCTAAGGTCAACAAAAACAATTTCAGCAAAACGTGGAGGAGGAAAGCAAAAATGTTTGAGGTGACCCTGCAGAGAGGGCCATTTACAACAACTGGCCAGACCTATGGCATTAGGCGCAACAATTCCTCTGCACACAAATCAAGCCTATTGTTGCTATCATTGGTTTGTCACCATAACCAATCTCAGGACTACTGTACTGAGCATTTGCTTTCCCACAAGGAAACCGTCAAGCATACAGTCATAAAATAGAAAATGTATACAAAATGACAGTTAAAGCAAAATAGTATCTCTCCTAACAGAGCTGAATAAGGATTCTCCCAGTGCAAATATTTTATACTCATGGTTTGTCAGAAGGGGGAACCAACACCAACACCCTTGCCCACTAAGGTAATGCATGAGATTCCAGGTAACAAAAAAAACCTATCTACAGGCTCCAATTCAAAGTAATACCAATCCACCCTTAAATGTCCATGTCCTTGAACATATGCTTTTCACAATCAATATGTCAGGCCTACTGCCTTTATCATATTTTTCATAATAAACAATTGGGCATATACCCGTTATCATTGGCTTGAAATCATAATCAACTTAAGCCCGTTATACCGAGCATAAGCTTTCAATCCGGCATACAATCAAATACAAAATTACTGTTGGCAAAGCAAACTACTATCTCTACTATGAGAGCCTAATAAAGATTATTGTAGTGCATAACTTCTATCCCCACAGTTAGTTCTGATAGATCAACAGCACCAAAACTGCTGCCTACAACAGTAATCTTTGAAATTCCATGTAACAAAATACCTGTCTTCAGTATTTGGTACAGTATAATAATCAATCATTAAAAGCCTAATGTCTTTAACGCATGGTTTTCACAATAAGTAGGCCAGGGCTACTTGCTTTATTGTAATGTTTCATAATAAACGGATCAAACCGTTGGAATCTGGCATGTTTCTCCCAACGAACCGATTAAGCCTTTTCCCTTTAACATTAGCTTTACACTTAACCCAGCACCAACCTATTTGCGTGCACATGAATTGGCAACCATCATGCTTACAGTTATACAATTACAAATATGTTGACAAATACAGATTGTAAAACAATATACAACCCCTTTCAACAGGACCCAGTAAGAATCATCACAGTGAAACCCCTCAGGGTTTCTCAGAGTGGATCAAAACCCTTGAATACTATGGTCATATTTGAGATTCCATGCAACAACAAAAAATCTATCTGTAGGCTTTAATATAGAGTAATCACGACCCACATCTTAAATGCCGACCTACATTTAACATAACCTCTTCACAATAAAATCCTATAGCCATGATCACAGGCTTGCCACCATAACCAACTCAGTCCTGATGCATCGAGTATAAACGCTGCTGCAAGCCATAAAGTAAATGCTTTAGTGGAAGCACACAAACTCGGCCCAATCATACCCTTTACTAGCGGGTGGGGTTGGGGGGGGGGGCGGGTGGTAGGTTGAACAACAAGTGGGTGGAGCACAACTTCCCTCTCAGCAGGACACTAAAGGCTCTTGTTGATCACACACGTTCAGGTGACAGTTGTACTGTCAAGCCAGACTAAAAAGCCATAGAGGTTAAGGACTGCCCTCCTCCCATCTATGCTGGTGTCAGAGAAAAACACCACAAATGATCTAGTTATCCGAAACACTTTAATAGTTTTACAATGTCATGTGTGTGCTCAAAAAGTTTACGCTCAGGCAGCAGGATAAATAAACAAAATGATCACAGCTGAATGGAGGGCTAGCACTATTTTTCTGGTGATACACAGCTTCTGTCCAATCAAAACATGTACTTCTGCCTCTCAACATGTGGGCAGAGCCAAAGCCCTCTGATAGGGATTCTCGTATAATTGTCTGGCGAAGAATGCACTATCATGCCAGACCAAACAAATGTTAAAAGGGGCCTGAAGGACAGAATAGGAGGTGGTTGACTAAGGTGCTAGAACTAGGACTGCAACAGTCCCAAAATGAACTTGGAGGACGTCAATGGGAGAGTGATCATTAAAGAGTCCTTTCATTTTTAATCTAGTAGCTTTTGCAATGCATCTAAAGACAAACTACGGTTTATTCTTTTTTACATTGAGACTGGTTTTTACTTTAATCTTCTCTTACTGCAAACTGAGCGAGTTTGGCAACAAGATTACAATACTCCTGGGGTAAAGGGAAGGTGAAAGGAGAAGGCTGCTGTATGGCAGTTGGCTAACACAAAACTGGAATACTGTTAAATAAACATTTCAAATATTTCAGATTATATCAGCAGCAAATAACGGACAAATGACTGATAGGTCAAGTAACATTTTAAAAAGTATACTGTTGCAAAGGGAAGGTTGTTTTTCTAAATCTGAAGTGTGATGGAAATAAAGATTGTAATAGCATCAACACAAACCAAGACACTTTACTTGATTGAAAAATATGCACAGAAGAGCAAGTTACATCACTTCAGTAATGCCTTACCTGTTAGAGACTATCTAGCGCAGATTACTTACCTTAGCATATTTCCCCTGGCATCAGACTGGATCCAGAAAATCCTGAGCAGTACCTCTGCGTGCTGGTAGGTAGCGTTAATTGGCTCTTCGTCGGCTGCTGCAGAAGTGACATGTGCGGTGCCTATACATGGAGGCGACACCTCAGCACTGACATCAGTTTCTTTTGTGACATTTGCATGCCAGAAGCACAGGGCCACATCAGAAGGCTGATAAACCAGTGTGCAGATACTAAGGACCTACAGGGGCCTGCTAGTTATAAGAAACTTGTTCGCAGAAGCAGGGAGGGTTGGTAAGGAATCTTCGGCTAAACAGTTTCTACCAGATAAGGCATTACAGAAGGCAAGTAACTTGTTAATCGGATAGACTTCTAGCAGCATATTTCTTACCTAAGAATAGATACCAAGCAAATACCTCCCCATAGGTGGACCTGCGACCTGGTTCAAACCAAAAAGTCCTGAAGTACTGAACGGGCAAAATGTCAGTCATGACAGACCCGACTGTCAAGGCAGTAGAATTTTGTAATTGTGTGCAGAGAAGCACATAGCAGCCTGAGAAATCCAGGACAGGCACTCCAAGGAAAGGAGTCACCACCTTTGGCAGAAAAGAGACATGGGTGCAGAGAACCAGTTTGTCTGGAAAGAAGCTGATGTATGGAGAGTATACAGAGAGCCTGTGCTTACTAAACCTCCTGGCCAAAGTAAAGGCCACAAAGAAGACTGTTTTGATCGTTAGGAGATGCATAGGGAAGCTATGCAAATGTTAAAACCAAGTTAAGGTCCCTTTGGGGCATGATAAAGGGTTTAGGTGGAAACATGTTGAAGTCCTTTCAGGAAACAATCACAACAGGTGATATGAACAAGGGGGGCTGACACGGCAACCCTAAGAAAGACTAATTGGGATAAAGATATGCTTTAACTCTGCCCGAAGCCAAGCCTTCCAGGGCTAAGGATGTAACCAATAATACCTCAGGCAAAAGGTGCATAAAGAGGATCAACATGCTTTTTAGTACACCAAGCTTTGGCATTTCAGCATCAACAATCAAGGCCCTACGGAGTGTACACGAACCATAATCATCATCAACAGTAGAACCATGGATTCTCAATTATCATAGCTGTGTTACATATCTACTTTCTTCTGGCTCATACCATATAGTAAAGGGTTATTTTATCGCAATCGGGCAGAAAATCCTTATGTCCAACTCTGGGGCACAGGGCGTCCGCTGAATCACTTGGCAGACCACTCGGTCCCACAATCGTCAGGTCAGATGGATCACATGGGGTAAGTTGTCCAGAACATCTCTACCTCTCATCAGGAGTTCCCCTAGTTGTTAACCATCATGGGAGCCTTCTAAGAGCAACCTCTCCCAATTATCTTCTCCATCAAGCCAATGGACAGCATGCTGGAGGAGGGCATCCAAGTAATAAAGCTCCAGGTCCGGGACCTCCAGTCCCCCTCTATACCACTCTCTCTTAGGGGTGGTAAGCCCGACCCTACAGTGTTATCCAGCCCATATTAGTTGTAGTACGAGTTTGTCGAGCTCTTTGAACACTTGGCCGGGATCTCGTATGTGGTCCCCTGAAGGACGTAATGGCATCTTGGCAATACCACCAGCTTCAGAAGGGTTACCTTCCCCATTAAAGAGACGCAGCGTGTTGCAGAATTCTATTGTGGGACGCAGGGCATTCATCACGAAGCCCAAATTTAGGTCATGAGTTAGTTGGTCCCCTGGAGTGAGGTAAATACCCACATGGCATACCATGTCACTTTTCCAGGGAATGCCTGCCTCTGGCAGTCGTTCTGGTGGTACCGCACTCAGTAGTCCTATGGGGAACAATGCAGATTTAGTTGCATTGACACATAGACCTGATAATTCCCTAAAGTCCTGCATCAGATATAAAAGGAGGGGGCAGACAACTCAGGTTGACGAAGGAATAGAATACCAATGCATTGTCTACATAAAGCGAGACCAGAGGCGGATCCTCCGTTATGGCAAAGGAGCGTTGCCCCCACCCTTCCCCCCCCACTGGAAGCCAGAAGAGGCAAAGGACAAAAATAAATGGAGTATAAAACATTTATTTCATCATTTTATTTTTCACCTGCAGGCTGGAACTGTGAGCCGAGGGAAGGGCGTGGCTACCTACACTTTGCAGTTTCAGCACCAGGGAGGAGGGAGGAGTGGTGGGCACTGCCAAGTGCTCATGACTGTTTGGCCGGCCCTCTGGGGCCGACCAAACTGTCATGCGCACTTGGCCTTTCTCCACGTTAGTTGCATTTGACAGCTGGGTGGAGAAACCAACCCAGTCTGAGCGCCGAACCAAGGTCAGACCTAGCCCATATATTATTATAATAATATTCCCAGCATGTGAGCAGTGCTGGGATTGGGAGCTGGGAGCCTGCGCAGTGTGCTGCAGTTCCTGGACGTCCGGGCGGCGAGTATCGGGAGGAAGGCGGCGGACGTCAGAGCAGGTAAGTGCATTTTTCTTTATTTATACATTTTTTTGTGGTTTGTTTTGCCCCATCCCCGCCTCACCACTTTGCAAAAGGAGTGGCTGCTCATGAGCAAGACTACATGTACTGTGCGTCCTCCAAGGACCTGATTGATGGCAGGCCAAGGGCTCTATTGCTAAAGCAAATATTAGTGGGGCAACGGGCAGCCTTGCCGTGTGCCACACTGGAGGGTGATTGCAGCAGACACAGCATCCAGTGAAAATCCGTGCAATAGGTTGTCCGTATAACAATTTCACCCATTTTATGCAGGTCTGCCCCAGTCTGGCCACCTCCAATACCCGCCATATATAGTCCTAACTGACTGAATCAAAGGCGTGTTTTTATGTCTAGAAAGGCCAGTTCATAGAGATCATCCAAAAGTCCTGGGGAGCGTAACACGTGCATTAACTGACATATATTACGTAGCAGGTTTCTGAAGGGAATAAAGCCCGACTGGTCAGTATGAACCAGATAAAGGAGACACGGGAGGAGCTGTGCCGCCAGTACCGGACTTAATATTTTCTGAACACAAACCAAAGAGAAGAGGAGGGCTAGGCGTCAATATAAGTCCAGTACACAGGCTCCGAGGGCAATCAAAATGGCAACCATGAAGGTACTATTCCTAAAGAAATGAGGTCAAAGAAAAAGGACGATTCTCAAAAATATAAATATAGGAGCATGAGGGGGAATCTTATGGATTATTTCTTGTCCCCCCTCACACACCCCTAAGGATGTAAAGCTTCATCATTGGGCATTGCTCCTAGTCAGGACGGTGCTGCAACGCCCTACGGGCACCATGAAGGGTCACATTAGCAGAGATATTTTCTTAATGTGGAGGTTCTTCTGGCGAACTGTGCCCTTCGTGGTTGACATAGTAATATTTTCTGATCCACATTCAACAACGATATCAGGTGATAAGAACAGCTGTCCCCAAAGGGCTCGAGCACCAAATCTGCCTTACCACCAAACATGCGAGTGCCATCAAAGGGTATGTCCATAAGGGATGCCTGAACATCCCCAAAGAGCTAGTAGACCTTAGCCAGGTGTGGCGATGAAGTGCCACTGATGAAGCAATTGCTCTAACTAGTGAGCCTTTCATGTCCAGTCTGCAGTGTACTGTGAAGTTTGCTGCATGCATGCCATTGGCAAAAGCCTGGGACAGGAGGGCCTGGGCCTCCTTAGAGACCATGGGCAGCAAATGCACAACCTAGTCCCAAACTTTGGAGGAATGCCGGCCCAAGAGGCACATGGTTTTCACAGACCACAGTGCAAGGCTGGTGGAAGAGAAAATCCTCTTGCCGAAGGTATCCAGCCTCTTGGATTCCCTATCCTGTGGTGTGATAGGGAATGCGCCAGGGTTTACTTTGACGGTGGAGGCTTATATCACCAAGCTGTCCAGGTTGGCGTACTGTGTGAGGCAGTGTGTGATGACGGCAGGCAATGATCCTGTGCACCGGAGCCCCTGTGCAGGGCTTGACCCATGCCCCGAGCAAGACAACACTAAGCGCTTCAATAAAGGGGAGAAGAGATTCAATGGGGGAAATGAAGAGTTGAAGCTATTTACACATGCACCAAGGGCAGCATAAGGTGCAGGACCTCAGCTGCCCTCTTCACCACCATGGCAAGTGAAGCCCCTTCCACTGGAGCCACACTAGGAGGAGAGATTAGGCCAATGTCAGGAGAGGTGTCCAGACCACTAGCATCTGCCAGTTCCTCATACCAGTTATCCTCTGCCAAGGGCTCTTTCAAATTGTCTGCATAACCATAGGGATCCTCACATCCACCCAATCTTATTACCCATGTGGTTTGTCAGTAAAGGGAGGGACTGTCTCCGATGTGGATGTTCTTGGCCTGGTTGGACAACGCCAGTCCGGCTCTGTATCAGGTAGAACGATGGGACCTGGACTGGACTCCGGGAAAGGCCGATCCAAATACAGGAATGGATCTAAAGGGCCCGACTAGCACAGAGTGCAAACCCATCAGTGCAAATCCAGTTGGGGTACCTGCCGAACCCGTAGGGTCCAAAGGCGTTTCAGAGGGTCAGCTTGCCAGCCAGATATAAGGTGCAGGGACTCAAAATTATTTTAGCTTGGCAGGGGTTGCTCCAGCTCTGGAAAACTCTGGGAGGCGCAGAGTGGATCCAGACTCCGTGACTGACGTGTAGGAGCGGGCCCACATTTGTGGTGTCATTCCAACGCATTGTCCAATGGCTTGGACTGCTGCGGCAAAGTTTTAAGAGCGTTTCAACTTCAATTTCTTTTTCTTGTGGGACTTACCAGATGATGACTTGGAGTGCGACAGTGGCCGTCAGAAACAACTCGGAGCGAGCCCAGACCTTCCACACGACCCGGACCTGGAGCGGTGCAAAGTTGTCTGTGTCTGGCAACCAGGAGCTTCAGGGAACGCTCCTGGACCACCTTGCGGGGTTCATCCCTCGACAGTCTGGGCAGGGTTTGTAGTCGTGGGCTAGCTCCAAGCACCACAAATAAACCAGGTGGGGGTCTGTCTCATACATCTGCCTGTGACAGGATCCACAGGGTTTAAACACCACATGTTATTTGGGGACACCCCCAACACACACTGGGAGCTAAGCTTAAAATAATTTTGACAAATAGTCACAAAAGTTAGTATAAAAGGACTGAGGTAGCTCTCTTTGAATCTGCGCTGATGGCGTGGAAAGAAAAAAAACTGATGTTATCACGATGGGGAGGCACCTACATAGGCATCACGCGTGTCACTGTGATGACACAGGCATGGAGCCGATTGATGCCACCCACTGGCATGTAGAGACCTACTCAAGATTTTCCGGTCCGACACCTGGAAGGTAAGGAACCCGAGGCTAGAAGTCTATCAGATGGCAAAATGTCCACACCTTATTTGTGCATCATACAGGTTGAGCAGTAAAAGTGCATACCTGATGCAAATTTAATGGTCATTTCAAGAGGGCATTTAAAAACAAGTGCTCTGTAAATGGTAATATCCACCCTACCACCCCTAAATCCATTCTTTACTCCTATATTTGTGGCATTGTGAAAAATACACTACTGGGTGCATACTACAACCCTATCATTCTCCTGCTGAATTGGCATAGCTTATTTGCTACACTTTATGTAGTGCTTTGATTTTTCACAAACTCCGAGACTTCAGTGGTGAAATATTGATGGCAGGACTGCCACTATGAAGACTGCTTCAGCACCACTGGAGGTGGTGCCCCCATGTCCTCAAGCACAAGCCTCCATTGCCACAAGGCCTTCTTATGTACCTTGATGCAGTGCTGTTTGGGGGCCATGACCCATAATTTGGTGTACAGGTGGATGGAGGAAGGCTATGCCTTGGTGGTCCAGGATGCAAATATCTAGTTGCTGGTCAGGATCAGCTGAATGGGGCTGTGTGCAAGTACTGTTACAATAAATTAGTTGATAATAAAATGCGTAATAGAGCTGTGCATGACAACCTGCCATTCCAGAACCACATCAAGATTTAAACATTTATGAGTGAATTCTTATCCAAAGTATATTTCCATTTCAGGCTATAGTCCGTATGGAGCCAAACACAGGCAAATTACCATGAACAGAGTTACAGAAAAGGTCTAAAAGGTAGAGTAGTGTACAGGATTACTAGTGTTTTCTCAAAATGTTCAGCACGATGCTCAAGAATTTTAATTGTAATGCTAGGACTATTAGAGGAAGGGGATGGGAATAGCAATGAATTATCTGGTTTAAGTTAGAAACGGAATCATAATTGTGAATTCACCTCTAGCAATGAAAATAATTCGGAACGATTACTCTACTTGACGTTAACAGATTGTAAAAAAAATTCAATGGCCACAGCTTTACAAAGAACGCCCATCAAGATATGACCTGTCCAAATTGCAGATTAGAACTTTGCTAGTAAAAACGTATGGAAAGTACTGCCGACTGATTAGATGAATGCAAGACTAGTGTCTGAATGATTTAATGAGTCCATTGTTAAAGCTTGAGGGATTGGATTAAAGCAAGTGAACTACTGGGGTGATTGTATTAGTTTAACAGTATTGCCTCAGTAACTCATGTCCATGCCACAGACTACTATTCAACTGCTTCCTGTAGTGGTCGTCCTACTTTTAAGTGGGCAGGCACTATGCTCGGTTATTATGTGCATCAGTGGCTACATGCAGGATATGCATTAATGGCACCCAAGCAGTAAATGTACATTAATTGCCCAACACAGTAACAAGAAGTAGTGGTCTATCACTCAGTGATAAGCTTTAGTGGGTCCCTCATAACAATGAGAATTAATGGCCTGACACAGTAACAAACATTAATGTCCACTCACAGCAGGCATTGTTAGCCTGCAGGTACTACCAGCACCAGTCTGCAGTATCACTGTGTAATGTGACACTTACCAGCCCTTGAGGTCCCTGAGGGCCCAGTTTTGGGGGCATACCACCTGCTCAGCAAACTGAGTCTATGGGATCAGATGGGGGTCACACACAGCTCAGGTAGCTACTCAGTGCTACCTCAATTTCCATAGGCAAATAGCCACAAACTGCCTTCAGATGGATTTTTATTTCATTTAATGCCAGTGGAAATATTTTCTTCTGCCAATTCTTAAACGCAGTACTTTGTGTTTCCAGTCAATTTCCTGGAACAGCAGTTATCCTTCCCAAATGTACTTTAAGGGAAGACCGACATTATTTTACTACTAAAGGTCAAACTTACTATGCACTGCACACCATTAATGGAGCTGTCAAGATGGAGTTAAACTATTATTGAATGGGTGATGCTGCACAATAATGCAATTAAAAACCAACAGAGGTTAACAAGCATCACGATGACCTACAACAACATCTATATTACCTGCTTCGATGCCGGAGTTAATTTATTTTTTAAGAGAAAATAAGTACATAAAGTTTGTTGTACTCTTAAGGGATAATCTAAATGTTGTTCGAAAGAACCGTGTCTCTTTATGTGAATATTTCTTTGAGAGTTGACAGTGGGGCAGCCCCCTGGGTAGACCCATGACACTATTTCCGCTATAGTCAGGGCACCAAAAGCACACTGGCTCCTCGTTTTCTCAATACCAATCAATGAAGATGGACTTCAGATTTTAGACAGTGCATATGGTTCTCCCCTCCCCATTTACAAGCTCACGTAAATAAATATGTGAAGTTGTCTTTGCCTATCAAATTAAGCCTCCAAAGATACGGAAAATGTGTTACTAAAGCTATTCTGGTTACTCTAATCGACACACACAGCACACTTTACTATAGATTGGGTGGGTTAAGTATCCGGTCGTAGAAATCCATGCTCATCCCTGAAATTGTAGAGTACTATACTGATAAGATAAGCAGGTGGTTACTGCACTTCTTACACAGACCTATAAGTAATCCCATCAAATGTTTGATTAGAAAAGTGCCTAGAATGGCCTTTAAGGTAAATGAGCCTGATGCAGAAAATGTCGTGCAACCTCTAGGTCATAGTTTTGTGTCCTTGGAAGGGAAGTAGTTGGGCAGCGTGCTACCTGCATGCATACTGTATTTCCTGTGGAAGTTTTAATTGAGTTTATTGGTCTTATAAGGTTGATATAAAGAATGGATGGGTAACAGTGAACTACGAATATGTTTTTCACCAAGGGGTTCTGAGTGACATCAAATAGACAGTGAAAGCGAGGCCTGAGTAGTCTATGAAGTCACTCAACCCTGAAGGTGAAAAACATTCCCGCAATTCACTTTTTACTGATCTATAATTTTATGTTATGTATGGCCCCTAGCATCATCTGCCCCTGCCTTAAACTGCTACACAAGGGCAGAGAAGTAATGTGGGACTCATACATAACATGGGCATCTACTCCCTGACCCAAATGTGAAAAAGCACCATTCTTGCAATCCTTAGCCAACCCCACTACCTTCCCTGGCTTCCTTTCCACTCCTGTGTTTTCTGCTCTCCGCAGGCAAGCAGCGCTGCACTCTCTCAGAGAAATCCGGTCAGCCTGGCCTGGAAGGCCTTTATGACAGCAACAGTGGGTGACGAGTTTTGCCATCCACTGTTACGGAGTCATTGCAGTGAGCCAGCAGATTTAGAATCTGAGGTAAACGATAGAGGCCCTCAATGAGAGCCATCCATGCATAACAAACACTTAGTACTGTGGAATCCAAAATTGTTATTAGTGCAACTATTCGTAGTCCAAAACTACTGAAATGCACAGAAGTTGAGAAGTTAAAACATTTCTATGTCTTGGTTTTATCTCTTGACACATGAAAAAGCAGTTTCGACAACCTAATGGACTCATGAGTGATGATTAACTGATCATCACTGAAATGAGATGTGGAGCTAGTCTGGGTTAAGAGAAAGGAACTGCAACTCTTCTCAGGCTGTTGCATGCAGTGTATACAAGTGCCTCTTCCGGTGTGTTGGGGTTGGGTCGTCAAATGGATGACGTAACTGAGAGCAGTCGATGAACACCAGCTCTGACAGAATATTCAACTGATCAGGGGCTGCTCCTCCGCTAAGGGGGAGGAGTGTCCCTACTGCCTTTCAGTACTGCAATAAAGGGAAAAAAATGATAACACAAGGTCATTATTTTATTTTTCCGCACTGAGGCAGTTTTGCGGGGCTGGGCAGCGCAGGGGGGAGGAGTGGTGGCACTCTAAGTGCCCATGAATGTTTGGTCGGCCGTCTTTGTCCGGCCAAACAGTCATGCGCACTTTGCATGTTCTCCACCCAGGCTGTATTACTGCCAGGGTGGAGAACATGTCCAGGCTCCAATTCCCTGTTTGAGCGCCGAACCACGGTGCTCAGATCAATTACAATGCTGCATTGCAGTGTTGTGATTGGCTTAGGGGAACCTGGGTGCTTCCTGTTCGCACAGAAGCCAGGAAGAGGACGGAGGAGAGGCTGCGACCGACAGGAAAGTTACCTTTTAAAAATAAAAATGTAACCCCTTTTCCCACCCCACTAATGCTTCCCAGGGGCAGCCGCCACTGCAACTAATAATGTTCACAGTGACTGGACTTTGTGGTTTTTCTCATTAAGCAACACCGATTTCAGGCGAGTGACATTAACACTACAGTTAGCTTCATAGAGCACATTTTAATTTCTTTTTTGCAGTTTTATATAGCACGCACTTGACCTGAAAGTATTCGAGCGCTTTACATGAGCACCAGCTACATTACATAATTTCAGATCTTTTTAGGAACTGGGAGATTGTCATTTGCCCAGAATCACAGGATGTTAATGGCCATAAAGCCACATCCTTTCCGTGAGGATCTTAGTTTTTATTAGGCCTGGGCGGTAAATTCCGTTCGCGGAATTTGGGTAATTTCGCGTTCTGCGGAGAACGCGGAATTACCAAAAATTCCGTGATCTGCGGTTTCGTGGAATTTTTTGCCTGTTTGCGCTTTCAAAATGCGTGTTCGCGAGATATTTCTCCACGAGCCCGCAAACCGCGTTCGCGAACAGGAAAAAAGCATCGCGAACGGGCGGAACAAGCAATTCCGCGTGTTCGCTGAACTTGTGTGCTCGCGGAGATTTTTTACCATTTCGCGGAGCTTTGCATAGCGCGACTACGCAAATTCCGCCCACCCCTAGTTTTTATTTATTCACAAGCAACTGCTTAGGCGGCAATGGCAAAATGAAACGACTGAGCCCTTGTTTGCTGTGAAAAGTCCCATGCAGTTTTATCCTCAGAAATTCTTTGGAAAGGTTTCAATTTCACACCAGCTGCATCCAGACATTTCTTGTTGATATTAATATTGTATACTTAAGGGGATTCTTCATAGTAACGCATCAGCAAGAAAGAAACAATACAGTAACATATGAATTTAACACCAACTGCTAAAGGCCTCTCAGGATCAGAAGGCAGAGGAAACATCTGTCTCCACAAGGCATTCCTGAAGCGTCTTGGGACTGGGGAGTCCCCACTGCATTTGGCCGACAGAGCACAGCATGGGAGGCCACCTTCTGTTAAAAATTGCCTGAGCCTTTTCCATCTACATCTGAGCTTTTAGTTTCTTTACTAAAAAAAAATGATTAACCTTAAGGTTCTGTTTGGAGCAGAGGTATCCAAGGCCAGGAACCTATACACAATATTTCCAAAAATAATAGCCTACAGGGTTGGGATGGTACCTGTGTCATGCCAGGCTGCAAGCTTGACTAACTACGCCATTCCTACAGGCCCTTTAAAAGACAACACTTTGCCGGAGGATGTCCCAATTCTGCTAACAAGACTTTGCCATCTTTGGTGTTGCACCTCATAGCAATTGTTTAGTCAAGAAGAATTACAATTTGTTCCAGGAAGCAAAAGGGTTTGGGTCAGTTTAGCAGGGAGCATGGGACATCTGGTCCAACTTAAGTATTAAGTAACAGTGTTGAAAGGTACCAACTATCTCCGCATCCTTTTACAATCACGTACCTCGCCCACTTTGCTGAATTTGAATAAAACCCTATACGGTTCTGTGTTACAATCTGATCACATATCTGTACAAATCTCAGAGTCCCTTTGTTAATGGCTAGGCCCATCTTGGGTCCCAGGTGATATCCCTGGCCATCACCAAGTAGAAGGCAGCACATTACTGTCATCACTAAAATCAGTCAGATAACACTTGTACCGAAAAAAGCTATACTTGTTCCTCTGGACTTCCAAGTCGCCGATTCTGCCCACAATGCAGCATGGACATGCTATTCTTGCAATAACAGAAGACGCTCTTAGCACCTTCGACAGGAAACTCATTTCTCCTGGTTATGCCAGATCTTTTAACAGCACTCCATACTATAAACCATAAGACCCTTCTTGCCATCCTATCCACCAGAATGGGAAGTAAAGATCAAGTACTGAAATAGTTCTCCTTCCAGGCATCAAGAACTCAACTCGTTCAAAAGGAATCACTTAGATCTCCTACTTGACTACTAAAATGTGGGGTGCCCAGGGTTCTGTTTTAACCCGCTACTTAAACAATGTAGCCATGGTAGAGTGTGATGGTCAAATAAAAGATTATGGACATATATCAGTATGCAGATGACAGCCAATTTTCCTTGAAAGTCTCCAACTCGGCTTGTTTGATGTTCATAGATTTTTTGTTTTAACCATTTTATTAGATTTTCCACATTGTAGAATCATAGTACACTGTTTACATAGATTATGTGCATATCACGAATAGAAATTACAAAGGTACAGAGTTTATCACAAGTGGGTAGGAGCATAATAAAAATAAGGAAACTGATGATGTGAAAACGCATCAAGTTGCAGTTAAGTCTTTTCTCCTCCCTGGAGGAGATTGCGCTCTCCCTGTTGTGTCCCGTGGTGGAAATAATTAAAGGAGAAAAGAGGATAAAGGGGTATGTGATCTGTTAACTAACTGTGAACTCGGGTATAAACTGGGGGTGGTTTATGAAGGGTTTGGGTGTGGGCGTGCTGAGGTGCGTTTGTCACTCGTGCCCACTTTGTTGGGGTCGTAGGCTCAGTCGAGGACGTGGCTAAGCTCAGCCTGCAGAGGAGGGTTGTCATGTATGCTCGAGCATGCATGCCATGTGTGAGCCTTCAAGAAAACTGAGGCCTTTCAGGGGCCTCAAGAAAAAGCTCAGGGTTGGGTGTCCGCCATTGGGTTCAGTGTAGCTAGGGGTAGTTTCACCTCTTCTAACTTCTGCCGGAAGTTCTGGAGAAGTGTGGCCATTCTGTGGAGATACAACATCTTATTCCCCCTTACCTCTTCCTGCCATATCACATCCTCCTCTTCTGTGCCCCACTTGCTGATTGTCCCCAGCCAGGCCGCTATCGATGGCCCAGCCGGAGCTCGCCAGTGCATTGCAATACCCCCTTCAGCCAGGAGAAGGGCCAAGGACGCAAACTGTGTTTGGACTTTGTATTGCCTCTGGCGTCTATATAATCCTAAAGCACATGCTTCCCAGGTGGTGATGTCGGTGAGTCCTGTAACCTCCCTCAGGGTCCTGTGGATACTGTCCCAATAGTGATGTAAGGTGGAGCAACTCCAAAACATATGTTGGAACATTGCGATAGGGGTCAGGCAGCAGGGGCAAGAGAACTGTGATTCTAGGTAAAAGCGATGGAGGCACACCAGTTTTAAATATGCTCTGTGAAGAATGTGAAATTGTATATTTTTAAATCATGAGTTACGGGACACTTTCTTTGGGTAATCTAGGGCTTGCTGCCACTCCGTGTCGTGTTATTAGCAGAAACAGTGGTTCCTGTGGAATAATATAGCAATCTATACTGATATGGGTATGCACAATCGCAATGGAAAGGGTTAGGGCGATGTCAAAGGGAGAAAAGACCATATACACCTTTGTTTACTTTATCACAGTTTTTTATGTATTTTTAAAGAAAGGAGGTAATCAAATATATACAAAAAGAAATGATATAATGGTGCGAGGTGTCCCCAGTGCAACTGGAACCTAAAACATTGGTGACATATTTGTGACATTTGTGCTTGGTTTCCAAAATCTTATAAAGTCGACCATTTTGAAATATACATAATATGGACCGCGACTATATATAATTGAAGGCGCTGGTTAATGGTTCGCTTTAGTTCTATTGTCGACGACGTTTCGACCCTTTGTGCATTGTAGGGTCTCTTCAGGACCTAGAGATGTAGGGACATCTGAGGGAGTAATTGCGCAGCCGTGAGAAGGTGGTGTGCCACAGGCGAGTGATAAATAAAAGGGAAGGATACTCACATAGGCCCCAGCCGGGTGCCCAAGTGAGGGTGGGGAAGGCTGGCAATCTGGATAATAGCGCAGCGCGAACAGTCTGTGTGTCCAGAAATTAAAGCCAGTGAGGGTCATTTGGCCCTCGCAGACAGACTCGCCCTGTCCTGCTGCTGCGCGCTGCATCGACACGCGCCACGGATCTCCACTCGCTAGAGCCCACAGGTTATCCATACCCAAATGTCCAACTGATTGAGTCACTGGCTTTAATTTCTGGACACAGATCGATGCGCCCACACCTCGTATGTTATCCATCCTAATTCCGGATATCTATATCTACAAGCCTGTTTTGATTGAGTCACTGGCATTTAATAAAGTCCACAGGTCGGAATATCTGCACCTTCTGTGTTCTGTATCCCTTTTCCCAGATCACACAAGACTGCACACACTGCTGTGCGCCTGCAAATCTCTACTACGCATTCACTTGACTGTTCGCGCTGTGCTATTCTCCAGATTGCCAGCCTTCCCCCACCCTCACTTGGGCACCCGGCTAGGGCCTATGTGAGTATCCTTCCCTTTTCTTTATCACTTGCCTGTGGCACACCACCTTCTCACGGCTGCGCAATTACTCCCTCAGATGTCCCTACATCTCTAGGTCCTGAAGAGACCCTACAATGCACAAAGGGTCGAGACGTCGTCGACAATACAACTAAAGCGAACCATTAACCAGCGCCTTTAATTATATATAGTCGCGGTCCATATCATGTATATTTCAAAATGGTCGACGTTATAAGATTTTGGAAAACAAGCACAAATGTCACAAATATGTCACCAATGTTTTAGGTTCCAGTTGCACTGGGGACACCTCGCACCATTATATCATTTCTTTTTGTATATATTCGATTACCTCCTTTCTTTAAAAATACATAAAAAACAACTGTGATAAAGTAAACAAAGGTGTATATGGTCTTTTCTCCCTTTCACATCGCCCTAACCCTTTCCATTGCGATTGTGCATACCCATATCAGTATAGATTGCTATATTATTCCACAGGAACCACTGTTTCTGCTAATAATTTAACTACCCTGGTTCCTCATTAGTAGGGTCCCCCCTTGTATCTTGTTCTCGACTCCGTGTCGTGTAGCGGCCGTTCAAATTCCTCTTCCCACTTATGTCTCAGTTGAGTGAGTGGTACAGCTGTGAGTTCCCGTATGGCTTTATATATCCAGGTGATCAAGTGGCCTCCGCGGCCCATGTTTAATATTACATGAAGCACTGGGTGTGTCTTGGATTCTCCCCCAAATAGGTCCCAGACCCGCCGACAGTCAGATGATTTGTCAATGAAGCAGGAACTGCCCGTGTGGAAGACCACTCTCCTCTGCCAGTTGGTCAAAAGGGATTTCACCTCTGGGACCGAGTGGTCCGTCCAGAACTGTAGGGCTTGGGCAGTATAAAGGCTTTTGCCTCAAGGCAGGCTCGCCAGCGGGAGCAGTGGGGTATACAATTGGGTGCTGCGAGAAATCGATGGACCGTATCACGCAGGATCTGGCTACTGCCATCAGGATTGGATTCGTTGGGGTGGGCGGGGTCCTAGCAGGAGCAGCCGGTGAAGTGCTGGTACTGATATGGACCCAGCTTCCGAGCTGGCCTCTCCAAGGTGTCGTCCCGCTGTCCATCGCGACAGCCACTGGAGCTGCGCTGGAAGTAAATATGCTTCGAGTGATTGGGCTCCTAACACTCCCATGTTAATTGCCAGTTGCATCTTGGTTAGGGCGACTTTACGTCGTCCGTTGCCCCAAATAAGGAAGCAGAGCACGGTGTCAAGTTCCTGGAAAAAGGAGCGGGGGGAATGACTGGGAGGTTCGTAAAATGGTAGAGGAGACGAGGTACTATGACCATCTTCATCAGGGCTATTCTCCCGATAGGAACCAAGGGAAGAGTCTTCCAGAAGTCAACCTGAGCTCGAATGCCTGCGAGGGCTTTGCAGTGATTGCCCTCGTAAAGGTCCCCAGGGAAATGGTAAAGCCAGACTCCCAGATATCAGGGGGCCTGTGCACTCCACGTGAGTTGGGTGCCTTAGACGTACCTTCGTATACCTCGTGCGGAGGTAGGTCGGGACTGAGGGGACAGATAGTGGATTTCGCCCAGTTGACTCTCCACCCGGCTGCAGCAACAAACTCTGCCAGTGTGGCCCAGAGAGGATCAAGGGTCACTGTAATGTCCAGAACATAAATTAACAGGTCGTCGGCATACAGGGACACACAATGCATTACTCCCGCCAGCAGAATCCCCCAATCCCTCGCCTCCCCACGGAGACAAACCCTTAGGGCCTCCATCGCTAAGACAAAGAGGAGGGGGGAGAGTGGGCAGCCCTGATGCGTGCCTCACACTACTGGGAAGGGGCCGAAATATAACGACCGAGGCAGATCCGGGATGAGAGCTTCGCATGAAGTAGTCTTGTGTAAGCCATAAGTGTGGGGCCTTTGTCCGTGTGCCGAAACACTGCAAAGAGATAAGGCCACGTCAGGGTATCAAATACCTTCTCCAGGCAAGCGGCACGTGAAAATCAGCCCTGCACCTGATCCTGAACATGGAACAGTCGGCGGATATTTTGGGAGGTGTTCCTATCCGGGACAAACCCACATTTGATGTTCATAGATGTGGTCCCTCCAGCCAAAGTGTATCTGGTCGCTGTAGGAGACTGGGAAAAGTGATGGCTCACGGGAGGCAGTTTTCTTTGTAGAACAATGAGCTAACCTTTGTGAGCCAGAAATTAATTTAGGACTAGGCTTGGGCCAGCATCATTTCTCCTTACGCTTGTTTAGCGAAATTCCAGAAATTACGCTATTATGCCACATCGCATAATATTACTGGTCATTTACCTTCCAGGTAAAACTAAACTAGATGGACACGTTCTCTTACACTAAAACCAACTGAATCAGATTTCCAAATCCTATAGTCTAGACTCCAGACGAACTAGCTTCCCGAGAAGTCTTGGCTTCATGTGCACTCTCTCCTCTAGGCATCGTCTACACATTGTTCCCTTCAGCCTAATCACTTGCATTCATCACAGACCAGAAATCAACTATGCAACCGCACATTTCTAAGCTGGCCAAAGCTGCCTTGTTTCAACTTCATCTCCGCAGCAAGCTCAGACCCACTACCACACACTGAATTTCAAAGCAGCGTTTCAGTCTCTGATTATTTTTCATATTGACAGTGACAACACATTGCTTGCTGGTCTCTCCAAACCTCTGTGGCACCTCTCAGAGACATTGTACACTCCATTCACATCGAGTCAAGGTGGAGAAAAAAAAAGCAGACAGGATTACACCTATTTTAAGAGCCCTCCATTGGCCATCACTCTAGCCTAGAATGGGTTAGGAAAAGCCTACCTCATGCACAAGGCAATTAACCTTGGTCTATTCACCCAAAAAAACCGCAAAATGTCCATCACCAAAAAAACTCCCAACCAATCTCTCTCCTGACAAGCTCTCAGAACTTGGAACTGCTTTCCTGAAGACCTCAGACACAATTCAAACTTCCTAGCGTTTCATATGACTAGAAACGCAGTTTCACAGCAGTCTTCAATCTGTGGGGCGCGACCCCCAGGGGGGCCGTGGAGTCCTAGGGCGCATTTCCAGGCCTAATGTCTGCCTGGAATGCAAAATGTGCTTTTCCTTTTGGACAAAGGCCGGGACCCTTCATTCCGATCATTAAAATGCTTTAGCTGAAGTTAATTGACTCATGTGCTGTAAAGTGAAGAGGCCTGGTAAAACAATCCTTCAAGTAAGTGTTCATGCCAGGGTGCCGGCTTGCCTGAATGACATACAAATGTGCGCTAGGAGTTAATCTGCAAATGTAAAGGGTGCATGGGAGCGGTTCTGGCTTTATTTGCTTGAATCACTTCAAGCATTGTGTTGGCAAAGATGTGGGGTTTTTTTGCATGGTGGTGCAAAGAGTTAACAACTGGGCTGTGAAGTGCATGCTTTTAACCATAACTGCATTCACACAGTGCTTAGTACCCCTGGGGAGGTGTTGAAGGGACAGGTATGCAAAAGAAAAACCCATTACTTATGGTCTTATATTACTCAAATCTACATTTTGGAAGCTCCATTTTATTTTAAAACTATTTGCACAGTTTGTAGCAGTCTATATTATAATGTGTGTAATGCAAGTATAAAATAACGACTTACACATTCACTGTGCTTTCTGTCACAGGCTGTGATCTCATAGCACTAAAAATACATAAGTCACTATTCTCCACTGCGCCAACCAAATTTAATTCTGTGTCTATCTGGTTGCACACAGACCTCTGCGGTGCATTAAATGGAGGTTTCATAATGTACTAAAGTGCATTTCCCATTGAATAAATTTATTTTTCATTTAAGCTACTCATTATTTTATATGTAGCTACCTGATGGTGAAAGACCTAAAAAACTAACAAAATATTTTGGGGCCGATTTATGAGAGGCTTGCGCTGCCAGAGCGTCTTTTTTTTAAGCTTTGGCGGCACAAGCGCCTCAATCATATCTATGAGGCGACGCAAAGTCACCCTGCGTGGCTTTGCATGGCCTCATAGATTTGGAGTAAGACAAAGCAGCGCAAGTCACTGCACTGCCTTACACTGTGTCAAGTAGGCGTTCCATGGGCATTGCAGTGGGTGTTCTCACGCAACACCCATGGGTTCTGACGCTGCCCCAGCTTTGTAAAACTATGTAAGCCTGGGGCAGCGCCAAAACCTTACGCCTCCCCACAGCAGGCGTAACGAGGATAAATGTTGTCATTTCTCCTTGTTTTTCCTCTTTATGTGTGTTCCTCTTTCTATGTGTGCTGCGTTCTGCAGCCTACACAGAAAGAGGAAAACCCCTCTCAGGATTCTTTTTTTGCAGGAAGGTGCCCCTTCCTGCACAAAAACAATCCTGCCTATGTTGGCGTTAGGCAGCAATTTGTGCGCCAACGCAGGGGGAAAGGACAGGAATGCACCAGTTTCATAAATAAGGTGCATTCCTGCCCTTTCACATTGGCGTAGGGCAGCGTAGCAAGAAGACTTGCAGCGCTGCCCTACGCCAATGCCTCATAAATAAGGCTTTGTTTTAGCCACACCTTTGACCACGCCCCCAAGCTCTTACTGACCTTTGGTTTGCTAAACACTGTTTAATTTACGTCTCCGATGTAAAAATTATTTACTGTGGGAATTGGGGGCGTTTATGGTTGTCGATAGTAGGCAATGATGAGGAGGACCAAGTTCTAGAACTTTTTGCCAGGAGGGGGTCCTTACGCTGAAATTGTTTTGACAGGGGGTCTCGGCATCAAAAGTTTGAAGACCTCTGCACTAGAGTTTCACTATTTTCATTTGCAGTTAACATTCTACTATGTAACCAATTTAAACAACACTCATTATATGCACATGGTATTTTACATTTGGCTAAACTATTATGATTACATTTCACTCAAATGATTAACCATAGTGAAAGTATATTCCTATTAAGTTAGCATGAGTCGTGGTAGGCCTTAGAATGAACAACTCCATTTTAATTAAGTGTTTTCTCGTTTGCCTTGCATAATCTTTCTTTCGTTCCAGGCACCAAGACCTACTACCATCTTGTTAGTACGAGATGTTAGTGAAATTTGTGTGAAAGAGTTTTCATGCAACTAATTATTTGAATGTTGGCTTTCTGCATCTCGGAAGGATACGAGTCAGAGAGAAAGAAGTCCTTCCTTTGTTTGCTATCTCCAAAGTCATGGGAGTGGAGCTAACTGTTACCTTAACTCTGTGAAAGAAGCCAACACCGAGCTCACCATGAATGGTAAAATTTGATAGGTTCTTATTCTGTGAGAACTAGAGCAATGTTTCTTTAGTTATGATTTCACATTTTGATTGTGTGGCTTATACCCTAGTTAGGTAGGCTGACCCCTGCCTATCTTCGCAAGTGGATTTTCCTTTCCCTGTCTTGAGACTCACATTCTCCTAATATTTCTGCTCATAGAATTACTTTCTGAAGCAAGTGCATCTCTGCTTTTCTTGATCAGAACCTTCATTTGGGTCTACTTACAATGCTATATTTGCCGACACCTGCTGCTTAAAATATCTCCGACTCGCCCACAACTTAGTTTAGCATTAGGGAGTTTCCCTTCACAGGAACAGATATATTTCTAACTTTGCATATGTTGATTTTTAAATAACCCATCTTCGAATTTGCCTTTTGACTTGCCTGGATTAAATTCACATAAGCAGTAGTCAGGTGACTATCCATTTATGACAAATTCATTTGATTGAGATTGGAACTTTACTAATGTGTTAATAAACCTTTATAGTTTGCAAATTTGTTCCTCTTTGTATTTACTGTGGGGCAAAATCTGCTTGTCATTGGTATGTTACTGAATTTATGAATTTAGCCTCAGTACGAGACAAAGATCCATCCAAGTGGACATAGCGAAGCTTCGAGTTTGAGCAATGGAACAACATCCTCATCTCTCCCACCATCAGACTCAGAAACCCAGTTTTTCTGTCTCCAGCTGAAACTAGATAATTAAAAGACCCATTATTTGCCCTAGTTGTAGATGTTACTTATTCTATTGTCCACAGTTTTACATGTATTTGCTTCTACACATACAATGTGAACCTCCGAGTTGTTAGTTCTTTAAAACCTGTTTTATGTGAAACGATTTACTACACGTGGTGAGGTCCACACTATACAAATAGCGCAGTAAAATAAGATAAATACGATCTTGGTATTACTGGCTAATAGTTCTCCAGAGGCCCTTGATAGTCTCCTCATCATGATCAATTTTTCCTCTATCTTGATTATTAACATCATCAAAAAGAACTTTATTCGGCCTAATTAAAGGCCATAAAAGCACTGAAATAAATACAATTTTCGCATTCTCAGCAATAATAACGATCTTGATTGTTATTACAAAGATTTGCAGATTCACTGCCCAGGCCCTACTGTTTAGGACCAGGTATCCATTTAAGAACAAAGGTATGAGGTATAACCACTTCTTGGTGTCAAAGGAGTGACAATGGAGGTAAATGGCACAACTAAGTTTAACCTGTGTTAGAACATTAGAATGTTGAGCACTCCATTGCAGACAATGGAGTGCTCTGGGCTTCTCCTGGCCGGTAGAAGCCCGTAGAACAAAATTCTAATGTTTTTCATTCACAGCTGCTGCTGTGAACAAAAGCCTCTCGGGCCTGAGGGGATTTAAATCCCCTCTGGCTCCGGAACGCCTTTGTTTTTACCAATTAGAACATTCTGTCCTCTGGGGCGGAACATTCTAATAGCCTTAGAGCCCTCCTGGCGGGCTCTAACAGCCATTGAAGGCCCGCTCCCTTGTTAAAGGCCCTCGGCTCGGGCCTTTAACGCTGGAGCAGGCCTTTAATGGCCGGTAGAGCCCGCTAGGTCAGGCTCTAAGGCTATAGAAAAGGTTTCCACAGTAAACTCTTGGTGTGGAATGGGTGGAAATACAACGGAAATTATCTTGATAGCAATTTTGGACGCCATGCTGGTCAGGTTTTTAGCTACAAGCTGTTACCAGAAGCAATATTAGCACTAAAAGGATATGCACACCCATGCCCCCAAAGTACACACACCTTTAATGAGAAAGCAACAAAATAGGTTCTGGCTTTTGCCAGAAAGATAGCTGCACTGGAATCCAAGGAAACTGGCAACTGATACAACAAATCAAAACTGCTGGAAAAGATAGACCATTTACAGTCGGTCCCTTTTTCAGACACTTACTTGACTGTAATGAGACTGAAAGTATGCCTGCCTCCAATAAAACAGAAGACAATTGCACAGGATACTGTATCTATTATTCTACACCAGCATGATGCCTCTCATGGCCTAATGGACTTGCTTTATTTCATTCCTCACTAATGGCTTCCAATGTATTTGTTTTCAGGCCTCGGCACATATCCTTAAAACGTCTTAAGTTTGTGCAAGAGTGGATGGGGAAGAGTAGGATGAAGCTGAAGGACTAATATTAAGGCCTCGCCCTGAACACAAAGCATATACTTAAATCGTCTCTATCCAGAAGGGTGATGGCTTTGTCTTAGCTAAGTTTTATCTCTCACCTACCCCTTACCTAAGGGTGTGTGAAATTTACGCAATTGCCTTTTGTGTAATTAAGCGAAAATTCAGAAAATGCACACAAAATTGCACATAATTAAGCAAAACGCAAATCTAAATCTTGGCACCATCTTTTCGTGCCAAATGCGTCCTTTTTGGATGCAAGGACGCACTTTGCGCAACTAGAAAAAAAGTAACGCATACAGCTGCTCTCGGGCGGTTGTCAGATTTGTTCCTGTGCATTCGTGGTAAATGTTTACCAGGAATGGCACATAATTACGCGCTGTGGCGTAATTTGAGGAATTTCACATAAGAAAAACGAGAAATTTGTAAAATTCGGTTGGCATTATTAAAATTTTGCCTGGGCCTTTTCCGAAATTAATTTCCAGCTCACAAATGCTATCCTATTGTTCTACAAAAGAAATTGACTTGACTTATCCAGGTCTCTGGATATACTGGCTGGAGGGACCAAGCCTATGACTATAGAACGAGCTAGAGAGTTCCATTTTAAACAGAGGTCACCCACTTGGCAGTCCTGAGGGACTTCCATTCTCCCATTAAGGGTGCTGTGCGGACTTCCTTTGAGCAGCTGACATGTAGAGGCCAACACAACAGATGACGGAGGTGTACATACAGATAACAAGCATTTGCAATGCAATAGGTCTCGCATTTACGCGAGTTTAAGCTATTGGCATTGTAAATGACCATGCCTTTTATTTATTTTTTTAAAACGAAAACAAAAATAAAAGGCACTGTTATTTGAAATGTCAATAGCTCAAACTTGTGTAAATGCGAGACCTATTGCATTACACTCAACTAGGCTGAGCCAAGGTGTAATTGTCAAAGTTTCAAGCCAATGGCTGAGAGAGGCTGGTCGAAGAAAGACATTAAAACAGGCAGACCCAAAGCCTTTTTTTTTTTTTTTTTACAGTTTCATATAGAAGGAACGTGACAAAGATATTAGAGCACTTTACATGAGCACCAGTTACATTACAGACGAACACATTCATTTGTGCTTTTTTAGGCACTGTGAAATTAAGTGATTTGCCTATAATCAGAAGATGTTGAGCAGACACCGAGACTTGAACTTGGTTCCCCAGTTCCAAAGTCGGCAGCTCTGACTGCTACTCCACATCCTCTCCACACTCTATACATATTGTAGGCAATGGGTCACTTTGACAGCTGTCTAATCCCAGACCTAAAAGAGGCACCCCATTTTGGATTACAAATTCAAAAGCGGTAACAAAATAACTCGTACCAAACCTTCAATGGGAGGGCTGAACCACACTGCAGGACCAGGGGAAGAGCAGCCAAAGGCTATAAGAGGTAACCCTGGGCAAAGCACTACGCTACGCTCGCGTAGTTTGCGAAGTTTGCGCTACTTCGCACAACGCGAATTGCACGTAGCACAGTGCAAACACGCGTAGCGTAGCGTAGTGCAGCGGTCATTTTTTGCTTGCTCGCGGTCCTCAACGTCAATTTGGCGACCGCAAGCAAGCAAAATGACTATCCCGGCGAGACTTTTTCCTCGTTCGCGATCAGAAACATCAAGTTGCCGATCGCGAGCATGGAAAATAAACCTCCCGGCGAGATTCTCAACGCGGGAGGTCAGGTTTCTCATTGCGAGTGGTCGTGTATGCTCGCGACCGCGATGAGAAGCTACCAGTCCGCGTTGAGAAAGCTGCCGCTCGAGTAAAATCTACTCGAGCGGCAGTAAAGACAGCTCGCACTGTGCAAGATGCCGTTTTCAATGATTGCACAGTGCGGACAAGCATCCGGCACTGTGCAATAATTGCGAACAGTGCACTACGCAGTTCGCGTAGTGCTACGCGTAGCTCGCGTAGTGCGAACTGCACTTTGCGTAGCTTCGCGTAGCGCTACTTCGCGAACTACGCCCAGGCTTAATAAGAGGACATCCGCAGAGGTCATGCCTGCAGAATCACTTACACTCCTCCATTTACATGCTTTACTCCTAAAATTGTCTCTGGTCAACGAAGGGCAAGTGCAGCGGTGAGACATGGGAGCATCAGGTGTCCTTCAGCCGACACCACGGCGAGTCTTGAACATGACACACCAAGATCTGTGACTGAGTCATGGTGACAGCCTTGTGGATGTCACCCCCGGGTGTTCAGTCGCTGGGACCACAGACCAGCAGGATGACGAGCACAACAATTCAGAAGGGATTGCTCTATCTGCTGGCACCCGAAGGTGTGCGAGTGGGGGGCAAGACTATAAAGAATATACCCGTACACAACTCCCGGTTCACGCTCGAAGGCCAGTGTAGCTCCAGGGAGTTTTACCAAAAAATGTCAGTATGCCTTCATCCAACACAATGTGTTACGCCACACAGCACGAAATATACCTGCCACACCATCACAACTCTCTCTACTTCAGGAGCGAATACCACAACATACTCACTACAGCACCATTTAGTACACCATTCAAGACCACTCTTTGCCAAATCAGTCAGCAGCACATCTTTCAACACTACATCAAACAAAACCAGATCATGGGTGGGAACAACGGCTGGCACAACGAATAAAAAGGTAAATAATTACGTTCTGGCCCGTAGCACAACCCCTCTAGCAAAGGTTAATTGTCGATTTTTGCAGGAACGTCCGATATTAAGGAATGCACATATATGGTATGTGTGAAGAGAGAACCGAGCCGGGGCGCAGGGGAGCGCTGTACATCACGCATGGTGGTGGGAGATCAAGATGGTACACAGTAAGTGGTAACTACACAATTGCATAACAGTTCACGTTTTTTTGAGAACCGTGAGATGAAGTAATTTGTTCAGAATAACACAACGTTATGTCAGGCGCCGAGGCTCGGATTCGAAACGAGGTTCCAGGATTCAAAAGTGGGCAGATCTAGGCACTAGTCCCCATCTCCTCGTTTCCCATCTGGCACTAGGCATCGAGCAGGAGACACATTTCTATGGCTCCTAAAGCCATGCTCCATGAGTGCCCTGGGGGCTCACAGGTCAGAACGGCATCGCCTTGACTCCTCCTGCGCCCCTGGACGGTATCGCTGTGACTCCTCCTGCACCCCTAGTTCATCACCTTTAAAACACCAGGTTCTCCCACTCTGGCCGACAGTGCCTGTCAGAAGCAGCGTGGCGAGGGCCTCCACCCCGACAGGAAGCTGACTGAAAACCCGGGCACAACTAATCATCGGCCTCAGTGTGTTAAGGGAAACTGAGACCGCTCAAAAATGGGCTTTACAAACCAGTCACAAGGCAGCGCCACCACCGGCTTAAGATCAAAGGTCACAAAAAGGTCATCGCGGAGTTCATCAAAAAGAGATGTCAGGGTCGCATTAAATATGCTGCTTCGCATCAGAAACTAATGGGGGTGGTTCATCCATAAGAAACAAGCATTTGCAATGCAATAGGACTTGCATTTACGCGAGACCTATTGCATTGCATCACAGACAACGGGAGGGGGGGAAGCACGGATAACGGGAGTGCGGGCGGGGGAGGGGGGAGAAGAGGGCGAGAAGGCACGGACAAAGTAGTGCTCACATGATAGGAATAATGGTCTGTGGTATAATTCTTAGGACAAATGGCGCCACACAGGAGAATGGCACGAGTATTTTTGAATCTGTTTATCTATTGTGACGGTGCTACAAGGTGAGAACCACTGACCTCCCCGAAGCTAGTGACCTTAGTCAACTAAACACATAATCAAATTAATCCTCAGCACACGTCTAGGATGTCACAAATATTTTTAGATGCACAGTGTGAGCATAAATATTATACAAGTGAGTCCTTTTTTATGGGTTCTTTAATCTCAGGGTCTTCACACAGCCGACACGTGTTTCGTCGCATACATGGGAAGTCGTCCCGCGACTTTATCAAGGCTGCACAGACACAAACAGGAAAGAGAATGTACCACCTTGTACACAATCAGGTGTACATATATTTAAAGATAGACTTCTAATCGTATGTGACAGGTGAGATACCTTTTGGTCAGAGCAAATGAACCGACATGCACAGGGTGAAAGAATACGTCATCGATATAAAAAGTCCCAAAGTAGGCATAAAGGTTAAATAAGAGAATTATTCGTTAATATCAATTTTAAATTAAAACTCGCTGAAGGATAAATAAGAGAATTATTCGTTAATATCAATTTTAAATTGAAACTCGCTGAAGGAAGATGGAGTAAAAAGGTGTGAACAATCGTGTCCAGAAATAGTCCGGTAAAGGTATGTGTGATCAGGCGAAAATTTTATGAATTTCAAGGTGACAGTGAAAGTAGCAACTTAACCGATATTCGTGAGCAACCAAATTTTCCCTTTAAGATTCGTGACAACCGTAACTATGATCCCTATATATCCCCAATTGTGAATCAAATAATGGCGCAATAAATACCTAAGTCTTCATGAGATTTAATCGCTATAAAAAATAAGTAAAGACAAAGAATGGATCACCATGTAAGTCCAGCTATTATACAGGTCTCAACTATTATGAAACAATTGCAATATCCAAAGACCTACTTTGTTTGTGGTGATAATTCCGACCCACAAGTGGGTTCTGTTTCAAAACGACGTTAAAAACGGACGCGTGTATGCCTCAGGGAAGAAGTGCGTCCCCTCAATCTCCGGCTATAACGAAATGGCAAAAAGACCGGGCAACGTTCAGTCATTCCATCTACCCATCGGTATCAAGATTGAAGTTAATACTATCTGTTATACTCCTCATCTCTTTTAACTGATTAATATCGGTAGTGCATAAGCTAATCATTAGTCTCATTCCATGCTATGTAACAGCCGGAATCTTGTGATATTCCTTAAAATGCCGTAAACCAAAACTCGCTACGTTATAATGCTAGCCATTATTTAAGGTTAAACACCCATTACAGCAGTATCCTTCGCAGAGTTCCTAAACATCTCCATATATTCCAATGTCACCTTGTGACCATGTTTGAGACTGCCCGCCTCTTACCTTGATTCTAAGTACAAACAACTCGTATGCCGTTCTCCCGATGTGCTCCGAGTACGGGACATGCAAGAACTGTTCATGGAAACGGCATTTATACCGGCTCTCCCCCGATACAAGGGCATCGAAAGAGGACTCCTCTAGTGAAGTCCGGCCGTTTCTTTACTATTTTGCGGCCATTTTGAAATATCCAAATCATACGGAAATCGCTAAACAAATTATATATAAACCGTCTCTAAAGCATCAGCAGGGGAACAGTAAGCCCTTCTCTTATATTCTATCAAATCAAGCCATATTCTCACACAGTATACCATCTCAAAATATTACAATGGTAAAATCACCACCTCGTATTCATGTGTATATAGGAAACAAAACTAATTAAGCAAAACCACGTGATACACCAGAAGTGATTCGTCTCAGGGCGTGAAGCACATCCGGCTATTTCAACTCCATCTCCTTTAGAAACCAAAATTAAACTACTATAGGGAATTGATATGATCGAAATGAACAATCATTAAACTTTGCAGTAAGTTTACAGTGCGAAAAAGCAAACTCAGTGACATCACTAAGTACGCAGTTACGATATACTGTGGCAGCTTAAAATTGTGGAAAGAAGAAATCATTTTTAAAAAACCTCTAGGAATACATACACATTAAAAACAGATCATGAAGAGTACACGTAACCCTCAAATCTTCCCATTTGGGAGAAGCTTGTCACTAGTTGTTAAGCATAGAATGTGGCTGTTCTACGCATTCATCTCCCTAAGAAATAATGTAGTTCCTGGTCTATATTAAGTCCTGTCTCTGTACTCCGTAATCTCAATATCCAGAGTGCCTCTTGCCTGCGCAAGGCTAATTCCCTGTTGCCACCCCTGGGGTGGCGAGGAGCCTGCTCAATACCATAAAACTCAAAATCTTTGTGGCTGGTTTGGGCAGGGCACTGAGATATGTGGGCTGCAATTGGATATCTTGCGTCCCCTTGCTTCACTGCTCTAATGTGTTCACCCATTCTTTCGCGTAATGTCCTAATCGTACTTCCGACATATTTCTTCTTGCATTTACATTCGATAATGTAAACAACAAATTTCGTCAGACAGTTGATATTAGTCATTATACTGTAGTTTTTGCCGCCAGGGCCCCTGAATTGTGTTTTCTTATCGCATGCCCATTTACAGGCACTGCAGTGGCCGCATTTGTAAAAACCTTTCATATGTTGTGTCAACCAGCTTTCTCTGCCCTCGGATAGCTAGGCCTCAACAGATTCCTCAGGGACATACCACGTCTGTAAGTTATTTGTGGCCTGTCTGTGATGTGATCACTGAGAGATTTGTCTGCCTTTAAGAGGTGCCAGTGTCTGTTCATGCTACGCATTAAGACATCAGACCAAGTGTTGTAGCCTGTAATTATTTCGTATTCTCTCGTTTTCCTTCCTAGCCTTAGTGCGTTCTCTAAGTGTGTCCTGTCTTGTAATTTTGCGAATCCTCTGTTCAGCTTTCAACAATGTATTGCCATCGTAGCCCCTGTTCTTAAAGCGGCTCAACACATTCTTCTTACATTCTTCAAACTCTGGTTCAAAGCTGCAGTTACGCCTCACCCTAATCAATTCTCCATATGGAATGGACCTAATTTGATGGGCAGGATGTGCACTGGACGCATGTAATAAGGAGTTACAGGATGTTTTTTCCTAAACAGTCTGCTCTGAATCTTGTTGTCTCTAATGTACAGTTCAACATCCAGAAATGGAATTCTACTCCTGCTGTGCTGAAACGTGAATCTAATGTTGTATTCATGGTCATTCAGGTAAGTAAAAAACTCAGTCAATTTATCTAATGGGCCGGTCCAGATCATGAGGCAGTCGTCAATGTATCTGCCCCAATACAGAATAGAATCACTCCATTCTGATCCCATTCGGCCCCAGATTCTCATCTCCTCGAACCATCCCATGAAGAGGTTCGCGTACGAAGGAGAGAATCTGGAGCCCATGGAGTACATTAGAGACAACAAGATTCAGAGCAGACTGTTTCGGAAAAAAACATCCTGTAACTCCTTATTACATGCGTCCAGTGCACATCCTGCCCATCAAATTAGGTCCATTCCATATGGAGAATTGATTAGGGTGAGGCGTAACTGCAGCTTTGAACCAGAGTTTGAAGAATGTAAGAAGAATGTGTTGAGCCACTTTAAGAACAGGGGCTACGATGGCAATACATTGATGAAAGCTGAACAGAGGATTCGCAAAATTCCAAGACAGGACACACTTAGAGAACGCACTAAGGCTAGTAAGGAAAACGAGAGAATACGAATAATTACAGGCTACAACACTTGGTCTGATGTCTTAATGCGTAGCATGAACAGTCACTGGCACCTCTTAAAGGCAGACAAATCTCTCAGTGATCATATCACAGACAGGCCACAAATAACTTACAGACGTGGTATGTCCCTGAGGAATCTGTTGAGCCTAGCTATCCGAGGGCAGAAAAGCAGAAAGCTGGTTGACACAGCATATGAAAGGTTTTTACAAATGCGGCCACTGCAGTGCCTGTAAATGGGCATGCGATAGAAACACAATTCAGGACCCATGGCAAAAACTACAGTATAAGGACTAATATCAACTGTCTGGCGAATTTGTTGTTTGCATTATCGAATGTAAATGCAAGAAGAATATGTCGGAATACGATTAGGACATTACGTGAAGAATGGGTAAACACATTAGAGCAGTGAAGCAGAGGACGCAAGATATCAATTGCAGCCCACATATCTCAGTGCCCTGCCCAAACCAGCCACAAAGATTTTGAGTTTTATGGTATTGAGCAGACTCATCGCCACCCCAGGGGTGGCAACAGAGAATTAGCCTTGCGCAGGCAAGAGGCACTCTGGATACTGAGATTACGGAGTACAGAGACAGGACTCAATATAGACCAGGAACTACATTATTTCCTAGGGAGATGAATTCGTAGAACAGCCACATTCTATGCTTAACAACTAGTGACAAGCTTCTCCCAAATGGGAAGATTTGAGGGTTACAGGTACTCTTCATGATCTGTTTTTAATGTGTATGTATTCCTAGAGGTTTTTTAGAAATGATTTCTTCTTTCCACAATTTTAAACTGCCACAGTATATCGTAACTGTGTACTTAGTGATGTCACTGAGTTTGCCTTTTCGCTCTGTAAACTTACTGCAAAGTTTAATGATTGTTCATTTCGATCATATCAATTCCCTATAGTGGTTTAATTTTGGTTTCTAAAGGAGATGGAGTTGAAATAGCCGGATGTGCTTCACGCCTGAGCGAATCACTTCTGGTGTATCACGTGGTTTGGCTTAATTAGTTTCGTTTCCTATATACACATGAATTCAGTTGGTGATTTTACCATTGTAGTATTCTGAGATGGTATACTGTGAGAATATGGCTTGATTTGATAGAATATAGAGAACTTACTGTTCCCCTGCTGATGCTTTAGAGGCGGTTTATATATAATTTCTTTAGCGATTTCCGTATGATTTGAATATTTCAAAATGGCAGCAATAGTAATGAAACGGCCGGACTTCACTAGAGGAGTCCTCTTTCGATGCCCTTGTATCGTGGGAGAGCCGGCATAAATGCGGTCTCCATGAACATTTCTTGCATGTCCCGTACCCGAAGCACATCGGGAGAACGGCGTACGAGTTGTTTGTACTTAGAATCAAGGTAAGAGGCGGGCAGTCTCGAACATGGTCACAAGGTGACATTGGAATATATGGAGATGTTTAGGAACTCTGTGAAGGATACTGCTGTTATGGGTGTTTAACCTAAATAATGGCTAGCATTACAGCGTGGCGAGTTTTGGTTTACGGCACTCAAGAATATCACAAGATTCCGGCTTACATAGCATGGAATGAAACTAATGATTAGCTTATGCACTACCGATATTAATCAGTTAAAGAGATGAGAGTATAACAGTATTAACTTCAATCTGAATACCGATGGGTAGATGGAATGACTGAACTTGCCCGGTCTTTGCCGATTTCGTATAGCGGAGATTGAGGACGCACTTCTTCCCTGAGGCATACACACGTCCGTTTAAAAAAAATATATATATATATATTTTTTATTAAGGAATCAGAACAAACATAAATCACATATGGCAAACCGAAAATAACTGATATCCGCTTTAAAGCTTCCCCCTCCCCTGGTGGATCCAACCAAAAAAAAAAAAAAAAAAAAAGAGAAAAGCAAAAGCTAAAAACCGCTTAGTTTAAATCCTGAATTCCCTGGGCTTGACAGATCAAAATGTCACTTAGTCCCCCTCATCACCTAACCACCTGGTTAGTGGCTCCCAAATCTTTAGCCCCCTTGTGCTAGCCCGGCTTCCCCTTCTTTTAAATACCAAAGTCTCCCATTTATAAGTAGCAAGTAATTTGCCAAACCATACATGTACAGTGGGAGGGTTAGAGTCGAGCCAGGCACTAGCCAAACTGAGCCTGAATACAGCCATTGATATATACAAAAATTTCCTATTGGGTTCTGCCATTTCTTGATTGTTTATTCCTAATAAAATTAACTGGGGGGAAAGTATAACAGAATATCCTAATATAGACTCAATACAATGTTCGATTTGGGACAAAAGTTGGGAGAGATTTGGACAGGTCACAAACATATGTATACTATCAGCCGCCAATGTCCCACATCGGGAACAATGTACCCCAGAGGTCCCGCCCCACCTATAAATTCGAGCCGGGGTAATATAAAGATTACACCATGTCTTAAAGCATTGGGCTTGCAAGCTTGCTGATATACATGATGTCTGGCTATACAAGAGAGAATCTTGACATTCTCTCTGCTCTGCTTGTAGCGTCGTTTGCCACCTCGCAAGGTGTTTAGCCATATCATCCCCCATCCCTGCATTAATGAGTTTATAAAGTACGGCCATTGTAGATTTGCCCCCTAGAGTCAAATCTAAAGAGGGATTCTGTTACAAGAGATTATCTTTTTAGTTAGGAAATCCCTTACCTGAAGATATTTAAAGAAATGGTTATTGCCAATATCATATTTCTCCTTGATTTCATCAAAAGGGAGTATTCCAGTTTCAGAAATTAAGTTATCGAACAAAATTCCTTTCACATTCCAATCTTTAAAATATGCATCTTGAAATATAACGGGAAGTAATTTATTATTATCAAGAGGGGAATACCTATGTATCCTCCCTATCGAAAACGTTTTCCGTACAGCCGTCCAGACCCGGAATGCCCCCAGTAGGACCTTGAATTTAACCCTCTTAAAATAGGCATAGTCTATCTGGCGCATTAGGAGCCCTTTAGATTCAGCCCCATAGATTGAGCGGTAGATGGAAATTCCCCGAATCCAAGGTTCTCACCCCTCAGTAATTCCACCATTTGCTGCAAGGCGGAAGCCCAATAATAGATTTGAAAATTTGGTACAGACCACCCTCCCGGTCTCTGGTTAACGTCATATATCTAAGAGCCCTGCGAGGGCGTTGTCCAGCCCACAAAAACCAAGAGACTATTTGATTTAACTTAAGGAACCAAGATTTATTGATCTCTAGCGGGATTGCTCTAAAATAATAAAGGACCTTAGGTAAAAATATTTTAATTACGTTGCATCTCCCAATCAGAGTCAAATGAAGATTATTTATCCTTTGGGAGTCGGCCTTGAGTTTCTGTAACAAAGGTTTAAGATTACTTTCAACAAGGACTTCTACTTTAGAGCTAATCTCAATACCCAAATATCTGGCAGTTGGTACTACTCTATGATCCGAAAAAATAATTTTCTCATTTATAACAATTTGAGTTTTATGTTCATTTAAATGATATCCCGGGACTATACTAAACTGTGAAGTTAAGCTTTTTATTTCTTCCATAGCGATCCTGGGAGTAGCTGTTATAATGGCCAAATCGTCGGCATATGCTAAAATTTTCACAGCCCCCTTTGGCAGATACAGGATTTATTTTTGGGTTATTTAGACTTTGCCTGATCAAGGGATCGATATAAATGGCAAATAATAATGGGGAACACGGACATCCTTGTCTCGTTCCGCGTGTTATCTTAATTAACCCCGACACTGCTCCCTTCATTGCTATTCCAGCCGTAGGGTCTCGATACATACCTTGAATGGCCCTTACGAAATCTTCCCCAATTCCACTTTTGTACATAGCTGCCCATAAAAAAGGCCAGGAGACCCTGTCAAATGCCTTTTCTGCATCTAATAAAATTCCAGCCATAGGGTCTCCTGTAACCTTGGTGTACTCAAAAAGGGCGATTATCCGTCGTATATGATCAATCGTTTCCCGTCCGGGCACGAAACCATGCTGCTGGGGAGATACTATCTTTTTAATTACCGATGCTAGTCTATTTGCGAAAATTTTAGAATAAATTTTCGTGTCACTATTAATTAGTGTAATGGGCCTATATGACCCCGGATCCATGACAGTTTTACCCTTCTTCAAAAATACCGCAATCCTGGCCGTCTGCCATGAATCAGGAGATATTTCTCCAGCTTGTACTTTACTACATATCTCAAAGAGCATTGGGGTCAATTGCAAAGCGAATAGTTTATAAAATTCGCCAGGAAGATAATCAGTTCCAGCGGCTTTACCGGATGGAAGAGATTTAATAACTGATTGCACTTCCTCCAGTCTGATTGGGGCGTCCAACATATTTTTATCCTGAAGGGAAAGCTTCCCTATGTTTGACTCTTGAAGATACTGCTCAATGTCTCTTTGTACCCCATTATTATCCTTAATGTCTTCCGTATATAGTTTTTGGTAGTATTTTTGAAATGCCAATAGTACAGCAGCTGGATCGTTAACTAGGCCAATATCCGGGTCCAAGATTTCAGTAATTGGCGATTGAACCTCCTTGTCCCTAGCCCGTACCGCTAGCATATGTCCTACCTTCTCACTACTCTCATAGAGATTGGACTGCCAGGCCAAGTATCTACCTGCGGCCTTGGTCACAGAGATCTCCACTATGGCAGATTTGGCAATAGTAACCTTGCATTGTGCGGTTTCTATGTCCCCGCCCTGAGATACAACCTTGGCCAAATTAATCTCCGCCTTCCTCAATGTGTCATATAATTCATTATTTTTTTTCTTCTCCTCTTTTTGGGACTCCCAACCATATTTAATTGTTTCTCCCCGAATCCCAGCTTTCAATGAATCCCATACATTTTGGATACCGGTACTACCCAAATTTTCCTCTATAAACCAAGGAATCCATTTTTCCATATGCTGAATATAAAAATGATCGCTTAACAAGGCTCTGTTGAAAGTCCAATGCCTGGTTTGGGATTCCCGTTTAAAATTGGCTTCCAATACCAAAGGGTTATGGTCGGACATTACTCTTGGGAATTTGGTAATCCTACAGCCCTGAGCCAAGCAATGGGAAATAAAAAAAATAGTCCAACCTGGCGTGAGTTCTGTGTGGGGCGGAAAAGTAAGTAAACCCAGGGTCATCTTTCTCTTGTTGAGCCCATACATCAGTTAACCCATGAAGATCTTTTAGTTGACATAGTGCTTTGTAGACTATAGGTTTCCTACCCTGATAAATCATGTCAGGATGATTAGATATTGGGCAGTTCACGTTAATATTAAAATCTCCACATAGTATGATAGGGAGTGGCCAACCAACCAGTTCAGAATTTAACCAATTAAGCAGCTCAGGGTCGTCCAGCACCGGTCCATAGACCGAGCATAAAGTAAACCCACAGTTATCAATTACACATTGAACAATTGCCCATCTGCCATGTTTGTCTGTAAGTGATCGTGGGAACTCAGCGAGCCCCTGTCGAGCAAATATGGCGACGCCCCTAGTCCTAACATCTTGCCTAGTCCATGAAATCAGTTGATACCCATCAAGGCTCAAAAGTCTACTTCGTCCTGCTTCTATGTGAGTCTCTGGGAGACAAATGATATCAGCTTTTAAAATTCGAAGATCGTAGTTAATCCTGCGCCTTTTAGCAGGATCGTTTAACCCGCATATGTTAATAGACGCGATCCTAAGAACCCCCATCAAATATTGAGGAAAAAAAAACAAACCAAGCAAGAGAAAAATCCGGATAGCTTGCCATTTTTAAACTAGAACCAAACAGCCCAGAAGAATGAAAAAGACCCTTGTGATGCCTCCTGTGTTCCGCTGTGCTCCCAGGTCGCTCCCCGACCAATCTAAAGAAAAAAACAAAAATCCTAGTAAAGTGAACCCCTGAAACAAAATGCAAACATCATAGCGAAATTCAAAGGCCAGTTCTGTCATCTATCAGTTCCTGTAGATAAGTCTGCGCCTGTATCTCTGACGTGAATACTCGAACTTTCCCACGAAAAATAACTTTCAGCCGTGCTGGGTTCATCAGATATACTTCACACCCCTGTTTTTGAAAAGGACTAATCATTTGGCGCAACCTCCATCTCCTTTCAACTGTCGTATGGCAGAAGTCTGGCCGGACAAAAAAGGTCTGTCCTTCAGCTGTCTTCTTGGCATCAGGCCTGGCTTTTTCAAAGATTGCCTGGCGTAATAAAAATTACCAAAAAGATCAAAATTGCGTGAGGTTTACCATGTGGGTCAGAGTTATGGTTCTTTTTCAACATCCAAGGAAATCTGTGAACACGTTGGATTTCGGTTTCCCAATTCCAGTGCGATAGATCGGGAAACGCACTTTTAAAAAGTCTCAGCACGAAACCACGTATATCATCCCCCTCAACATTTTCTTCGATACATAACAGTCGCAAATTATTACGGCGTTGCCGGTTTTCGGATTCTTCAAGTTTCCATAGTATATCGGTCATCATAGCCTCTTTTGCGACTGATTTTTGCTCAGTGCTCTCTAGTCCAGCTTCAAGTACAACTACGCGCTCTTCCAACGCGGAGGTTCGTGCAGCGATCTCTGTACAAACTTTCGTTGTTTTGGTTATTGCCCACTGGAGTTTTTTATTAGCCAGCTGCGCTCTCTTATGTTCTTGCCGAGCCTCTAATTGCATAGATTTGAGGGTGGTGTAAATTAACCCCATAGACGGGGTATACTCTATCTTGTTGTCAGGGCTCTCAAAATCATTGCATAGAAGTCTCGATACCCCCCCAGCGTCACCCCCAACATCCAGCGGGGTGGCAGAGTAGTCCCATTGGAGATGCTCACTAGTGTCTGACTGTATTGTTCCATTCTCATGACCAAAGGCACTTTTACTCTTTCGTTTTGTGCGGCTAACAGCCCTCTTCAAGGTATCTGTTGGGGCAGGGGCGCTGTCAGTGTCATCACCAGAAGCGTCAAGTTCTAAATTGTCAATGTCGCTGATGTTGGTATGATCGGATTCATCCGTTAATGAAAATAATTTTCCCCATCCAGTGTATTTAGCATTTTATCTTCAGTCTCAGGGAGTATAGGGCAGCGATCTCTGCTCACTGTGGGAGCCATCATGATGATGTTGTCCTTCTGGTTTTGGGTGCCCGGCAGAACCCTCTCAGCCCACCCCGGTTCCTGAAACCCAGTATTGTCAATACCCCCTAATTGAGTACCGGAGTTTTCTGGGGATTTCCGAGCGCTGATGGCAGCAAAGGGATTAGCTTCAGTGTTGGGATTTGCAGACCCAGGTACAGCGCTGATAATGACCCTTTCCCCATTGCCTGCATCTCTTGCCCCCAGTAGGGATTTATTTACAGTTTTGTCCGGAGGTAACAGTTTAAGTTGCTTACCGCTTACCCCCTTTCCAGAAAACATCCCGGGGACCGTCTGTAATTTCGGCCGTACTACGGCATCAGAGGAGCATCAGAGGAGCGCCGCTCGTGGGCGACCATCTTGTCGCTGCCTTCTACAGCCTCCTGGCTGGTCGAACGGGTCGAACGGGGAGCATCCAATCCCCTTGGGAGAGCCGATTTCCCAGATGCAGGTTGGGTCCTGGCGCCGGTCGCCGTCTCCTTCAGCACATTTTCCGCGGAGGCATCCCGGCCAGCCAGCCCCGAGCTGGGTGTTCCAGACAAACGGATGCGAGCAGCTCCTGATCCGATGGATGCCGAAGAGAAAAGCCACCGCTGCTCGTCGGAAAAGTCCGTGAAGATGTAACTGCTTACTCATCTAGCCGCCAGCCTGCTTCCATCAGTAATTCCAGGTAAGCATTTCTTTTGTTCAGAGGTTTCACTAGCCTTCAAAGCGGAGTGATCGGGGAGAAACGCTCACAGCACACTCACAGCCGCCATCTTGCCCCTCCCGACACACGTCCGTTTTTAACGTCGTTTTGAAACCGAACCCACTTGTGGGTCGGAATTATCACCACAAACAAAGTAGGTCTTTGGATATTGCAATTGCTTCATAATAGTTGAGACATGTATAGTAGCTGGACTTGATCCATTCTTTGTCTTTACTTATTTTTTATAGCGATTAAATCTCATGAAGACTAGGGGTGGGCGGCAAATTCTGTTCCGCCCGCGGAATTTGCGAAATTTCGGCAATTCCGCGTTCCGCGCGGAACGCGGAATTGCCGAAAATGCCGCGATGCGCGGCGGAACGGAACTCGTGGGCAAATATGCAGGGCAGGATTCATTCTGGCACGATGCTCCTGTCACAAAAATTAAACCTCAACAGGAAGCGCTTACAGATATAAATAAAGCAGGTGCCCGAGTTGTAGCTCAAATTCGGTAACACATTAATCAGCCCCACACTGGGTAGGCAAAACTTTGGGGCCTATAACTGCAAACTATTTTCCGGTAAATAGATTCAAGCTCCTTCTACTCTCATGCACGTTTGACCTCTCAACGTCGTTGGCACTTTCTGTACCCATCCATACCATTCAACACTCCCACCGTGACGAGAAGTACACAGTGCCTACCTTGTTGTAGCATCGGAAATACAGGCGCTGCCATTCCGCTGCCCCTCTCTTCTACCCTGCGAAACCCACATGCATCGCTCCTTCTCCTCGCCACGACTCGGGAACCGACCGAGACTGGCCGGCTCAATCAGGAAAGGGGACGTGAAGGCTGCTGGTCGCGCCGCGGTGCATGGGCTCTCATGCCAGTCGCGTCGTCTCTCACACATCTCGAACGTTGTTGGCGCACCCCCATGCTGCTCCAGGTCTCCCGCTGCCTCCTCCGACTTCTTGCCTGGAGGAGTGCTCCTTTCCCTTTTGATGCCATCACGCACAAGGGGCTGCACCGAGGCCTGGGAGCCCTCCAACTCTACAGTGCCTTGGAAAGACAGAGCCGAGCGCCGAGCACCAGAAGCAGAAGCACAGCTCCGCCCCAAATATTTCTCCCGCGCGCACAGCTCTCGCACCGCCATGTGAATTCGCATAGAAGCCCTGCCCGTTTGGCCCCGCCCCACACACACTAGCGGTTTGCAAGTCTTCCCGCCCTTTACCCACTATGATGGACAGCTCACTCAAGGGACCCCGGCGCCTTTCGGCGTGGTGGCAAAGTTACAAGGGCACTAGGCAGAAGACAAGAAATAAATCTCCGCGAGCACGCGGAGATTTTTTGCCGTTTCGCGGAACTTTGCGTAGCACAGCTACGCAAATTCCGCCCACCCCTGATGAAGACTTGGGTATTTATTGCACCATTACTTGATTCACAATTGGGGATATATAGGGATCATAGTTACGGTTGTCACGAATCTTAAAGGGAAAATTTGGTTGCTCACGAATATCGGTTAAGTTGCTACTTTCACTGTCACCTTGAAATTAATATATTTTCGCTTGATCACACATACCTTTACCGGACTATTTCTGGACACGTTTGTTCACATCTTTTTACTCCATCTTCCTTCAGCGAGTTTTAATTTAAAATTGATATTAACGAATAATTCTCTTATTTAACCCTTATGCCTACTTTGGGACTTTTTATATCGATGACGTATTCTTTCACCCTGTGCATGTCGGTTCATTTGTTCTGACCTAAAGATATCTCACCTGTCAAATATGATTATAAGTCTATCTTTAAATATATGTGCACCTGATTGTGTACAAGGTGGTACATTCCCTTTCCTGTTTGTTTCTGTGCAGCCTTGATAAAGTTGCGGGACGACTTCCCATGTTTGCGACGAAACACGTGTCGGCTGTGTGAAGACCCTGAGATTAAAGAACCCCAAAAAAAAAGGACTCACTTGTATATTATTTATGCTCACACTGTGCATCTAAAAATATTTGTGACATCCTAGACGTGTGCTGAGGATTAATTTGATAAAGTAGTGCTCACAGTCCAAGTACTGTGTAACACTCGAAGTAAAGGGGCCAGTAGCCATGGGAGGGTACAAATGACGACATGGCCAAAATAAGGAGGGAGTAACAAGCCTCAATCAATCAGATGGCAGCATTTACGAAAGACGACACGAGCCAATTAAAAACATGGGGGGAGAGTGGGCGGAGCTTCCACTCCATACTCGAATACTGCATGCCTCGCAAAGCGAGCAGCGCATGTGCGCTGTCGCAATAGGCTCCACCTAAAAACGGCAAGGACTTTTGAAATGCACTTCAGCTGAGCTAAGGCAGTGTAGATTTCAAATTTCAAAACTGAGAAGGGCAATAGGAATGCAACTTCTCAACTGGTGTGCTGATCAGTTTCCCTACATGTTGTGAATTCGGCTTTGAGAGGACATTCCTATCAAATGTCCGATTTTTTATTTTTTTATATTTTACACAGCAGGAACATTTACTAACCACAGGCCAATAGAAAAAGCATATAATCTATAGATGGATATTTTTAGGAGTAGGTGGAGAAATACTTAGTTCATTTCTGCTCTCCCTATCTGCACTTTGTGCAACTGTGCAAAGATCCTGCGCATAGAGATGAAAATGAGGGCAATTCAGAAATGTTCTTTTAAAAAGAGTACAGGACTCTGGTCTGGTCAAAATGACCAATATCCAGAGGAAAAACAAAATTTACTTTAGGGTGGGCTCACATGCCATCTTCTCTGCTCAACTGCCTCGCTTGAATGACTCACTCCCTTCAATCAGATTACCCTTTGATTTTATTTTTTTAAAATACCTGCATAAAATGAAATAAAGGAAATTTGTGTCTCAAACATGACCGTATATGAGACCCATAACTGAAAGGCACATATTAGACTTACTTCATGATTTGTGAAATTACTTTCACATATTAAGTGTCAAGTCAGCGAGGGAGTTGAGGGGTGAAAAGCATGAACAGGATGAGCAAAAGAAGCAAACGGGGAAGCTAACTGTGACCCATGTGGACAGAAGGATGGTGAGAGAGACCGGGCTGGAAGAGGGTTAAAGGGTAGATAGATACATAAAGAGCAGGGCAAAATGAAAAAAGGCGTCTGTAAGAAATTGGAGCATTAGTTGAGGGATGTGAGAAATTGATTTGTTGGTTGAGGGTGTGAACCCTTGCTCAAGCCGCCATCCCAGTCAGTGTGAACCACTAAAGGCACTAAATTAGCTTGTGCTTAACTCTCTGGTAGATTGGCTCAAAAGAAGTCAAGTTTAAAGTAGAGGCAATGTGTAAAGTATTTATGCAGCACTCAAACAGAAATATAGTGGAAACATAACATAAGAAAAATCCCACACCAATTTAGAAAAATAGTCAATTTTAACAAATTATTTGGAAACAAAACAAAAATACAATCAGTAGTTAGGAATTTTTAAAGTTTAAGTTAAACACGAGAGTCTAAAAGATCAAAGCGCCAACCTTGGACTGGGGCAAAGTCGCATGTTATGGCAGACTGAGATGGAGAGCGGGTCGGAAACATGTGTTTTGGGCCCTGTCTCCGCTTACCTTCGGACTGAGGAGAAATTTCAGGGAAAGGATGTAAAGTTGAGTGGTGCAAGGCAGCTGGCAATGACTGAGGAGGAGGCATCATCATCAGGGAGCCACTGGGTGAAGTCGCACTGAAGAATCCTTCATTCAGACTTGGTGTTCTTATGGAAGACGAAGACCTCCAGTGGGACGAAGGTGCAGGCTGTAGCCAATGAGGGCTTCAACAGGCCGGATACCCATTCTGTGAGGAGCCACTGAAGAGAATTTGCTGCTGCAGAGAAGAACATAGCGGGAGCTGCCACGAAGTCACGCCAACAGACGATGCACCTTGGGCGGATCGACGAGCAGGTAGGTCCCAGTCTCCTCTCGACTCTCAGAACTGTTTTGGGTCAAAATCTTTCTAAGTCCCAAGTTTTGGATTTCGGATATCTGGGCACCTTTAGCACCACATCCAAGGGTCCAGGACTGGACAGGCACCACTCAGGACTCACTCAGGCAGGGTCCAGGTGCTGGTTCAAGATGGTTGGAACCTTTTCTGTCCTTAAGGCTCTGATCAGGAGGCCAGACAACTAGCCCTTGGAGTCACTTTTAAAGTCCTGGGTTCAAGGTGATGTGCAGGGCTCAAGCAGTAGGGCAGACCTCTGGGGTAGGCAGGCTTCAGACAGCAGAGCAGGCCTTCTAGGTGCAGCAAAGCAGTCTGAAGTGCAAAGCAGGCCACAGTAGAAAGTGAACTGAAGAGTGGGTCAGAGGGTCCCATTCTTATACCTGATGCCTCCTTTAAAGTAAACATTTCTAGCGATTCCCTTTTCAAAAGTGCTTGAAATTTCCTGCCTCCCTACACATGCCCTAGTCCGTCTGCAGGGACAAAAGGTTAGTGTGAAGTTTTTTGTGTGAAGGCAGGGCACACACTATTGTAGTGCAAGTTGGTCTGTGCACAGCCCTGCCCCCCATGCGGCCTGAGATGGCCCATCCAGACACACCTAGTCCCTCTATTGTGTGGCTGTCTGGGAGGAATATACAAAGGCCAACTGCAACTCACACCAAGTCATGCGACCCAGGAAGGGACTGCAGGCACCAAATGGTTAAGGCAGGAAAATTCCAACTTTCTAAAAGTGGCATTTTCAAAAATGTGACTTAAAATCCAAATTTACCATTAAAGAAAATTTTACATTACAATTTCTCAGATACCAAACATGACTTTCCTACTTGCTCTCAAACGTTAACACTTATTAAATGTAATAAGGTAACCCATTGTTATCCTATTGGAGAGGTAGGACTCACAGTAGTAAAAAAATAATTTAGTTGTTTTTCACAACCAGGACATGTAAAACTTACAAGTACATGTTCAACTTTTTAATTACAATGCACTCTGCCCTATGGGCTGCCTAGGGGTGACATACATATTAAAAAGGGAGTTTAAGTCTCAGCAAGCGGGTTATTCCACCAAGTTGAATAGGCAGTTTTAAACTGCTAACAGGCTGCAATGGTAGGCCTGAGAGATGTTATAAGGGGCTACTAAGTGGGTGGCACAATATTTGCTGCAGGCACTCTAGTAGGACTTAATTTGCCAGCCCTGGTTACATGATATACCACTTTACTAGGTACTTGTAACTAAATTAAATATGCCAGTCATGTATACACCAATTTTACCATGTTTTAGGGAGTGAGCACAAGCACTTTGTGCACTTTACCACTGCTAACCAGTGCTAGAATCTCAAGGCCAACAAAAACAAATTCAGCAAACATAGGAGGGGCGAAGGCATAAGGTTTTGGGGGGCCTCCCTATAGTTAGCAGGTCTAACAAGGGGGGGGGGAAGAGAACCCACCTCCAATAATAATCACTAAATAAACCTTGGCGTAACCCTCAAGTAGCTTGGCACAAAAGCAGTCAGGCATGAGAGTCAATCTGTGAAATATTTATGCAGTACATAAACAGCAATAAAGTGAAAACACAAGAGAGTAAATTTTAATAAATGAAATGACATAAAAACAACGAAAATCCAATAAGTAGAACCAGAGATATGAAATTTTAAAGTTTAAAGTGAATAATAGTGCCAAAAGAACAAAGTGACAACCGTTAAGCCGACCGCGATGAAGTGAGGGTCAGATGCATGGACCAGACTTGCCCTGATGGAAAGTTTACCTTCGGACTTAGAAAATTTTTAATGGAGGCAAGTGGTCATAGACTGGTCAATGGCAGGGCAGCCTGCAGGCTGTATCTAAAACAGGGCTTGACGACAGCAAGTGGCTGAAAAGCAGGATCCCGGTTTGACCGTTGTTGGACTTGGCCCTTTTTGCAGGGTCATCCCTGAACTTTTTGCCTTCCTCCTAGTCTTGTTTCTGACCTGGTGTTGGTGGTTTTAGGACTCTGGGCACTTTAGCACTGCTGTCCAGTGTAAAGTGCGCGTGCTCTCTGTGGTAAACATGGTAAGATTGGTCTACACCTGTTTGGCGTATTTAATTTACCTGTCAGTCCCTTGTAAAGTGGTATCTCAGATAAAATAAATTCTATAAAGGAGGAGCACCAATGTCAATACGTAACACAATCAATTATTGTAATCCTCCTAATGACAAGTCCTTAGGCAGTAGATCCAATTGAAAATTCTTCTTCTTTATTGAAAATTTCACAAAAGTTCATTTTAAACACGCTAGATTTTCATTTCCAATAGCTGAATTACACTCCACTTTTTAAGTCAGCCAACGCGTTTCGTCCTATTTAGGACATCATCAGGGCACTATTAAAAATTCGTATTAATTTATTCGGTGTTCAATTCGCTATTTAATTATCTTCAAGAAAAAAGTTCGTTCTCCAACTTTAACCGCTTAACCGCGGCGGCAATTCCGCCGAGGTGCGGCGGTTTAGCGGAGTGGGCGTGGCCGCGTCGGCCAACGGACGTTCGCAGCACTACAGAGGTAGTGCTCGCGACGGCCGTTGGCCGACGGGCGCACGCAACGGGTTAAACTTTGCGTGGAAGAATCTTGAAAGTCCTCTATTTAAGTTCTGAACATCATCGAGTCTATTCCGTATGTTACTCCTCAGCGCGGCCCGATAAATCCCGCTGATTTAATAGTGCCCTGATGATGTCCTAAATAGGATGAAACGTGTTGGCTGACTTAAAAAGTGGAGTGTAATTCAGCTATTGGAAATGAAAATCTAGCGTGTTTAAAATGAACTTTTGTGAAATTTTCAATAAAGAAGAAGAATTTTCAATTGGATCTACTGCCTAAGGACTTGTCATTAGAAGGATTACAATAATTGATTGTGTTACGTATTGACATTGGTGCTCCTCCTTTATAGAATTTATTTTTTCTGCAAGGATGGTTTTGATGCGGTGGACCACGAGGAGTGAGCACTAACACTCTTAGAATAATAAATTTGCTTTAAATCTTGAATCAACTAGTGCGCTGTGGTACTAAGCCCTCACCGCTGTAGCTGGACAAGTAGTATTTGGTATCTCAGATACTCAGGGCCAGTAAATTAAATGCTACTGGTCGGCTTGCAGCGCTGATTGCGTCACCCACCAAAGTAGCCTTTCAAACCTGTCTCAGGCCTCTGCCATTGCAGGGCCTGTGCGTGCAGTTTACTGCCGCTGTGATGTGGCACATAAAGTGGGTGCTACGTCTGTGACCCCTCCTTTTACTGCATGTCAGTCACCCCTAAGGTAGGCCCTAGCTAGCCCTATGGGCAGGGTGCATTGTAGGTAAAAGGTAGGACATGTGCCTTAAATGTGTGACATGTCCTGGTAGTGACAAACAGCCATTTTGGTTTCTCACTGCTGTGAGGCTGCCCGCTCAAAGGAATGCATTGGGGATTCCCTGATAAGTGTTTCAGTGGTAATTCCTGATATGAGAGGAGCAGCGTGGTCCAGTTTGGTATGTTTGGAATAGTAATAATAAATGCTGCGCAATGGTGTGCACAGATTTATTATCACTATTTTAGAAATGTCACTTTTAGAAGTTGGCATTTCTGTGTGCTATGTGTCTGCCTGCCTGATGTGTATTGCATGTCTGGCTCTGGAGTGACAGGGGCTGGTGAGGTCTGTGGCTCCAGGGAGGGCAGGGTGAGTCAGCGCTAGGCTGAATAGGAGACTGCATTTGGAGTAGTGTGAGGAGTAGTCCCTTGACCAGGTCTGTGCCTGCCTGGGTGAATGCTGGCTCTGCCCCCCTGTGGTGTGTCTGATGACAGAGCCCAACCTGACAAAGGATGGTGGGAGCACTGTACACAAAGTGCTCCAGTGCACCCCAGAACCAGTTGAGACTGGTTCCCCAAGCCCTGTGCCTGGGCAGAACAAAGACCAGCCCTGTATAAGTATTGGGGCTGTGACCCCATGTAAAGTGTGCTGTCTGGTGCTTACTTGCGGCCGCCAGGCTGCCAGCCTGCCAGGAGGAACCGCCGCTGGGGGTGGACTGGCTGCCCTGCTAGGCAGCTGAGGGGTCTGCTGGCCTTGGAACCCCAGCGTGCTGGCCTGCCTGTTTTCGTTGCCCAGCTTGGCCCATCTAAAAGCTCCAGCACGAGGGGAGCGTTGGTGCCGTGCAGCGCTGGGCTGCGAAGGAATTAGAAGGAATCCCGGCATAGGATTCCCCCGTGCTGCTGGAGGGAAAGTGGGAGCCTACCCCGCATTTCGGTGGCCGGTGCAGGAAGGAGGGGGGAGCTGTGGGCGAGTGGTGCTCCCCCCCCTAATACTCCCGTGATCTAAGGAGAACGGAGCGGGAGCCCACCCCGCATCACAGAAGAGGCCGCCGCACCACGAGCGGCGTCCCGGAAGACAGGCAGAAGCCTGTGCCTGGTTGTGGGCGGGGCTAATTTGTGGCAGTCCAATAGGAGCGGTCCGGGAGAGACATTCCGGAAGCCAGGCGAAGGTCGAGCCCGACTACGGGCGGGCCGCCTTCCGCGAAGAGCAGCCGGAGACTTCGCTCCGTGCCCTGCCCCTTCTGGTTCCCTGGAGGACGAAGCGGCTGTGCTGCATGAGTGCAGCCCCCAGAAGCGCGAGGAGAGGAGACAGCCAGGTGCTGGTGCCCCCAAGGAAACCGGAGGAGTCCACGAGGAGCTCCGGTGAGTGGGGGCTGAGCTGGAGCATTGTTGGTGCTTCCAGGGCACAGTTGGTGCCAGTGCTTGCTGCTTTCCTCAGCTGCACCACGAGAGAGCGGGCAGCTGCAACGGCTGGGTGATTCCTTGTTGGGCCAGTTTGGAGGCCTCAGTTGATAAGGGAGCATTTTTGCGAGAGGAGCACCAGGAAGGAGGGGCTCCCAAAGCACTTTTGGTGCCGGTCTTCACAGCTGCACCGCGAGGTTGCAGGCAGCTGCAACGTGGGGGCAATTTTGTTGTAGGAGTCCCAGAGTGGGGCTCCAGAGGCACACTGGTGCCAAAGCCAATTTCCTCAGCTGCACCGCAGGAGCGCGGGCAGCTGCAACGACGGGGGCATTCCTAGTTGGATGGCAAGGAAGGGGTGAGATGCACCCCCGCCCCCCCTGTGCATCACGCACATCTTTCTGCTGCATTGGCAGCCGGAGGGCCTGGTGGGAGGCCCAATGATTATTGCACCCTGACTTTTGGACAGAGGGCATTTGGGCCCCAAGGAAGGCCAGTTGGTCTGGGGTCATTGTTGTGGTGTTGGCAGGGCGCAAGGCCCCAAGGTGATGCCTAATGCTAATGCATGTGTTTATGCCAAATGTCATGCTATGATGTTTATGCCCAATGTGATGCAGACATAATGCGTTTATGTTGCTTGTGGTAACGCAGAGTTCATTATTTTTCCAGTAGTTACTGGTTGTGTTATTACTTGTGCTTTCTGATGGTTCTGACCGTGGCCCGATCATGTATATAATCCCCTGTAAATTACTACCTGGTGCCAGTTGGCACAGTGTACATGTGTGGTTATGATCTAATGTGTTTATGATAATACAAAGGCTATTTTTATATAACCTTGTGTGAAGTTTCTTTTGTAGTGTGCCTAGTGTGTCGCTGCTGTGTGTGTGTGTTGCGCAAACGCTTTACACATTGCCTCTGGGATAAGCCTGACTGTTCGTGCCAAGCTACCAAGGGGGTGAGCAGGGGTTATCTTCAGCGTGCAACTCCCTTGCCCTGACTAGAGTGGTGGTTTCTGGCTGGCTTAGGCGCAAGCCCTAGCCAACCAGAAATCCCATTTCTAACATTGGTTGGCAGCGGTAAGGATAGGACTTGCGTTTGCGCAATACCACAGCGACAACTGGTTGCACTACAAACTCTGCATTTAGATAATCACAGGTTTGGGGATTATTTCTCCTGATTATTTTCTCTCCTTAAAAGTGTCATTTTTGAATTGTGTATTCCTGTTGCAGCTATGACACCTAGGTCTCCCGTGTTGCACTTGTGTCTTAGTGCCTTGCCAAAAATGGAGTCTACCTTTAATGTAAGGGAGTTGCTCAAATACAGTATGTTGGAGTTGAGGGGGTTCTGTGAGGAGAGAGACCTAGCAGTGGGTGGGTGGGAAACCCAGCTAGACCTCCAGGAAACCCTACTCCAGTGGCAAGAGAAAATATGGGCATTGGAGGACCAGGAGAGGGAGGGTTCCCAGTCCGCATACCAAGAGGGTAGTGGGTCTGGGGGAGGCCCTTAAGAGTCTGCGCAGGAGGAAGAAAATGACAGGGCAGAGACGCCAGTAGGTAGGGAGGATCCCATAGAGAGGGAGTCCCTTGCTGGGTCTAGTGCCAGGGATAGTGCCCAATCCCCTTCACTGTCCCCGGAGGAGTTGGTGGACAGGCAGAAGGAGAGGGAGCATCATCTGGCTTTAGAGACGCTCCAATTGGAGCATGCTATGAGGCTAGCGCAGCTGGATGCAGGGCACAGAGAGGCCCAGAGAGCCTTAGAGGAGAAAAAGGCATTGTTGGCTCAGGAGTCGAGTCTCAGGGCAGTGAGCCTTGAAGAGAAAAAGCTAGAGACCGAAAGGGTCCTAGATCAGGAGAGGATGGCGGAGGCAGAGAGGGCCTTCGCCAGGGAAAAGCTAGCTCTTGGGGGTACGTCCTCTGAGTGTAGTTTTAGTTGTCTGGATTCACCAGTGAGGGTGGGGTCCAGTGGTGGCAGCAATATGGAGTCCAGTGCAGGAAGTCCCACTCCCAGATCCCAGAGTATGGTGCCTGGTTCCCAGGAAGAGGGGTACAGGTTGAGGTTCAGGGGCAGTAGAAAACTGTCTCACCAGTCTTGGGGGGAGTTTGTGGATGAATGTTGTGATGCACTGGAAGATTGGGTGATGGGTAGCACGGCAAATGATTTTGAAGGGCTGTTCAATCTGGTTGTCAGGGAGCACTTGTTCAGTAATTGTTTTCCGGGGTTACGCCAACACCTGTTGGAGTGTGAGTTCTCTGATCCCAGGGTGCTTGCAAGGGAGGCACACCTCTGGGTGGTTGCCAGAGGGTCTGGAGAGGCATTGGGGAGTAACCCTAAGAGGAGTGGCTCAGGTATTTCCCAGCCCAGAGTGGTGGGAGAGGTTCAGAGTAGCCCAGCTAGGTCCCGGTGTAGTGGGAGGGGTGTAGGGACTTGCGTCCTGTCTCTGCGGAGAAGGAGTGAGAATGGGATGCGTCCCAAGGTGCCCGAAACCCAGTCTCAGGGCCTGGAGGATTCCTTCAGGGTACACCAGGTAGGGAGCCTAGGCTGTACTGGTAGGCTGTCCGTTGAGGGGGATCTCCTAGTGTCAGGAGAACGTGGAGCATCTGTAAGCAGAGCTCCAGCGGTTCTGGTGTCTGGCGGTGCCGCTCCTAAGTGGAGGGTGCAGAAGTCCAGATGGAGGGTTGAGAGGGGGATGCGTTCCCCAGTAGGAGAACCAGTGGGTCAGGGGCCAGCCAGAAGGGCTGAGCCTCCTAGGAGTGACCACGGTGACACCACTTCTGTCCTAGGGGATCTTCGCGCACTGTCAGATGGACAGGGGTCGGGTGATCTGCGCCAGGCAGACTGTCACACAACACAAATCAAAATGGGGGGTAACTGTTCCAAGGCTAGGCGCAGAAAGTCACCTGCAGATAGACCAGGAAAAAGGGAGGGGATGGTCCTAGGTGTAGAACTCACTATCTAGAGGCAAGCACTAGTCTTGTCTCATGATGCCCTCACACACCCCGAAGGATGTCATGCTTCATCATCGGGCGGTTGCTCCTCGTCGGGCCGGCGCTGAAATGCCCTACGGGTCCCCCGAAGGGTCGCTTTTGCGGAGATCTTTTGTTGAGACTGCCGTTAGAGGAGTGTGGGTGTGCGGATAGAGGGTCCTCTGTGAGTTGTGAGTGGGTGCGTGAAGGATAAAACTGACTAAGGGATACCAAAAGTCAGTGAATTTTAATTTGAGGGTTCCCTTGCTAGGATAAAAGACCCCGAAGGTCGTCAGTTACTAGGAAGGGCGTTAGGTGCCTTCGTAACTATCGGTCATAGGTCAACATGTTTCGCGCCTGCTCGGTCAGAATGATCCATGGCGCTTCATCAGGACCAGGTGTGGTGAATAAAAACGTGAAAAGTAGTGGGGTCAAGAACCCTACTCAATCAGGGCAGGCAACACCTGTGTGTAGCTAAAATGTAGCGCACACTAAATAGTTTAGCCGCTCCTGTCGCAACCTCTTAGAAGGTAAAGAGATGCTCCATAGGCTAGTGCGTGCGGGCACCCGAACTAACGGAAGTTAGCCGAGGTTGCAACGTCGTGCATCACCTACCCACCAGCACGCCTGCCTGCATTAGACTGTCACACAACACACGAGTCATGTGTTATCCTCGGGGGGGCATGCGTGCTCCCCAGGAAGTCCTGGTGTGCCAGGCGGGTGCTCAGCCGCAGGGTTTAGTCCCTGGGTTGGAAGGCCAGGTTCAGGTTCTGCCTGACCTGGAGGGAAGGACATCTGTAAGCAGTGTCCTGACCGGTTTGTCTTCTAGGGGTATCCCTCCAGGTGGGAGGGTGCAGAACTCTGGAAGGGGGTGCAGAGGGAGGGAGTCCTCGCCTCTGACCCCGGTGCAACCTGAGGGTTTATACCCTAGGTTGGGAGACCAGTTGCTGGAGAGAGGTCCTGAACGGGTAGGAGAATTGTTTGGGAGGACTGATTCCAGCGTCCTGACAGTTTTTGGTTCTGAGGGTGCTTCTCCTGGGAGGAGAGTGCGGAACCCCAGAAGGAGAGGTAAGGGGAGGAGAGCCTCGCCCGAGACCTCTGGTCAGCCTGAGGGTGCGGACCCTAGGTTGGAGGATCAGTGGCAGTTTAGAACTGCACTGATGAGGGGAAGAGTGGAGAATGGATACTAAGTGCCAGGGGTTACTGCCCCCCACTCTGTGATATGGCAAGGACCAGAGACATCTGGATGGCCTAGGGCCTGGTCCTGGCCGCGGACAACTAGGGAGTACCAGTGGGGTAGCTTAGTTGATCCTGGGAGCTTTGACAGAGGGAACCACATGAGTTCAGATTGGCGTAGAACTGGAGTGTGCCCCTGCAGTTGCAGGCCCGCGTCCGTGTTCTATCGCCCCAAGCAGGGCAGCCCATCAAGGTAATGATTGGTCTACCCTGGCTTTTGGCTGGAAGGGGGTTGTGTTGGACTTGGCCCTTCTTGCAGGGTCGTCCCTGAACTTTTTGCCTTCCTCCTAGTCTTGTTTCTGACCTGGTGTTGGTGGTTTTAGGACTCTGGGCACTTTAGCACTTCTGTCCAGTGTAAAGTGCGCGTGCTCTCTGTGGTAAACATGGTAAGATTGGTCTACACCTGTTTGGCGTATTTAATTTACCCGTCAGACCCTTGTAAAGTGGTATCTCAGATATCCAGGGCCAGTAAATTAAATGCTACTGGTGGGCTTGCAACGCTGATTGCGCCACCCACCAAAGTAGCCTTTCAAACCGGACTCAGGCCTCTGCAGGACCTGTGCGCGCAGTTGACTGCCACTGTGACGTGGCGCATAAAGAGGGTGCCACGTCTGTGACTCCCCTTTTACTACATATCGGTCACCCCTAAGGTAGGCCCTAGCTAGCCCTATGGGCAGGGTGCATTGTAGGTAAAAGGTAGGACATGTGCCTTAAATGAGTGACATGTCCTGGTAGTGACAAACAGCCATTTTGGTTTCTCACTGCTGTGAGGCTGCCCTCTCATAGGAATGCATTGGGGATTCCCTGATAAGTGTTTCAGTGGTAATTCCTGATATGAGAGGAGCAGCGTGGTCCAGTTTGGTATGTTTGGAATAGTAATAATAAATGCTGCGCAATGGTGTGCGCAGATTTATTATCACTATTTAAGAAATGCCACTTTTAGAAGTTCAAAAACAACAATTGATGGACAAAATGCAGAACAATGTCATACATTCACCCCAGTACAGAGATCTGGGCCTAAATCCATCGTTTTTTTGCTCACCATGCCATTCCAGTTTGAACCCAGCCATATGCAAACCAGTCTTGACCCTGTGCCCTATGGGAACAGTCCAGCCCGAACTGCCAGGCCAGGTCCTCCCTGGACTGGAAACAAGCATCCTAGGACCGGTTTCGGGGTTTCACCCCTCTTCAGCCAGGATAGCTTGATTCCAGTGGCATGGAGAGCACGGGACCCACGTCTGGGCATACCCGTCCCACTCGTGGTGACAAATGCAAAAACAACAATTGATGGACAGAATGCAGAACAATGTCATACATTCACCCCAGTACAGAGATCTGGGCCTAAATCCATCGTTTTTTTGCTCACCATGCCATTCCAGTTTGAACCCAGCCATATGCAAATCAGTCTTGACCCTGTGCCCTATGGGAACAGTTCAGCCCGAACTGCCAGGCCAGGTCCCCCTGGACTGGAAACAAGCATCCTAGGACCGGTTTCGCTTTGTTCGCCCTAAGTTGGCAGGGTATGCCCAGACGTGGGTCCCTTGCTCACTTTACCACTGGATTCAAGATAGCCTGGCTGATGAGGGTTTTGAACCCGAAACCGGTCCCAGGATGCTTGTTTCCGGTTCAGGGAAGACATGGCTTGGCAGTTCGGGCTGGACTGTTCCCATGAGGCACAGGGTCAGACTGATTTGCATATGGCCATGTCTGAACTGGGGTGGTGGAGTGAGCTAAAGAATGATGATGGATTAAACCCAGATCAGTTGACTGGGGGCGAGTGTTTGATTTGCTCTAACGCTCCGTCCATCATCCCCTTTGGTATCACTTTTAGAAGTTGGCATTTCTGTGTGCTATGTGTCTGCCTGCCTGATGTGTATTGCATACCTGTCTCTCGAGTGACAGGGGCTGGTGAAATGTGTGGCTCCAGGGAGGGCAGGGTGAGTCAGCGCTAGGCTGAATAGGAGATCTGCATTTGGAGAAGTGGGAGGAGTAGCCCCCTGACCCTGAATACGTCTGTGCCTGCCTGGGTGAATGCTGGCTCTGCCCCCCTGTGGTGTGTCTGATGACAGAGCCCAACCTGACAAAGGAGGGTGGGAGCACTGTACACAAAGTGCTCCAGTACCCCCCAGAACCAGTTGAGACTGGATCCCCAAGCCCTGTGCCAGGGCAGAACAAAGACCAGCCCTATATAAGTATTGGGGCTGTGCCCCATGTAAAGTGTGCTGTCTGGTGCTTACTTGCGGCCGGCAGGCTGCCAGCCTGCCAGGAGGAACCACCGCTGGGGGTGGACTGGCTGCCCTGCTAGGCAGCTGAGGGGTCTGCTGGCCTTGGAACCCCAGCGTGCTGGCCTGCCTGCTGTTTTTGTTGCCCAGCTTGGCCCATCAAAAAGCTCCAGGACGAGGGGAGCGTTGGTGCCGTGTAGCGCTGGGCTGCGAAGGAATTAGAGGGAATCCCGGTGTAGGGATTCCCCCGTGCTGCTGGAGGGAAAGCAGGAGTCTACCCCGCATTTCGGTGGCCAGTGCAGGAAGGAGAGGGGAGCTGTGGCCGAGTGGTGTTCCCCCTTCCCCCCAATACTCCCGTGATATAAGGAGAATGGAGCGGGAGCCCACCCCGCATCTTTGCGCTACATAAGAGGCCGCCGCACCACGAGCGGCGACCCGGAAGACAGGCAGAAGCCTGTGCCTGGTTGTGAGCGGGGCTATTTTGTGGCAAACCAATATGAGCGGTCTGGGAGAGAGAGCCCGGAAGCCAGGCGAAGGTCAAGCCTGACTGCGGGCGGGGCCGCCTTCCGCGAAGAGAGCCGCCGGAGACTTCGCTCTGTGCCCTGCCCCTTCTGGTTCCCTTGAGGACGGAGCAGCTGTGCTGCGTGAGTGCAGCCCCCAGAAGCGCGAGGAGGAGATGGCCCGTGCTGGTGCCCCCCCAAGGAAACCGGAGGAGTCCACGAGGAGCCCCGGTGAGTGGGGGCTGAGCTGGAGCATTGTTGGTGCTCCCAGGGCATAGTTGGTGCTAGTGCCTGCTGCTTTCCTCAGCTGCACCGCGAGCAGCTGAAACTGCTGGGTGATTCCTTGTTGGGCCAGTTTGGAGGCCTCAGTTGATAAGGGAGCATTTTTGCAAGAGGAGCCCCGGGAAGGAGGGGCTCCCCAGGCACTTTTGGTGCCGGTCTTCACAGCTGCACCGCGAGGTTGCGGGCAGCTGCAACGTGGGGCAATTTTGTTGTAGGAGTCCCAGAGTGGGGCTCCAGAGGCACACTGGTGCCAAAGCCAATTTCCTCAGCTGCACCGCAGGAGCGCGGATAGCTGCAACGACGGGGGCATTCCTACTTGGATGGCAAGGAAGTGGTGAGATGCATCCCCCGCCCCCCTGTGCATCACGCACATCTTTCTGCTGCATTGGCAGCCGGAGGGTCTGGTGGGAGGCCCAATGATTATTGCGCCCTGACTTTTGGACAGAGGGCATTTGGGCCCCAAGGAAGGCCAGTTGGCCTGGGTTCATTGTTGTGGTGTTGGCAGGGCACAAGGCCCCAAGGTGATGCCTAATGCGAATGCATAATGTGTTTATGCCAAATGTCATGCTATGATGTTTATGCCCAATGTGATGCAGACATAATGCGTTTATGTTGCTTGTGGTAACGCGGAGTTCATTATTTTTCCAGTAGTTACTGGTTGTGTTATTACTTGTGCTTTCTGATGGTTCTGACCGTGGCCCGATCATGTATATAATCCCCTGTAAATTACTACCTGGTGCCAGTTGGCACAGTGTACATGTGTGGTTATGATCTAATGTGTTTATGATAATACAAAGGCTATTTTTATATAACCTTGTGTGGAGTTTCTTTTGTAGTGTGCCTAGTGTGTCGCTGCTGTGTGTGTGTGTGTGTGTTGCGCAAACGCTTTACACATTGCCTCTGGGATAAGCCTGACTGCTCGTGCCAAGCTACCAAGGGGGTGAGCAGGGGTTATCTTCAGCGTGCAACTCCCTTGCCCTGACTAGAGTGGTCGTTTCTGCCTGGCTTAGGCGCAAGCCCTAGCCAACCAGAAATCCCATTTCTAACAACCGTCAACAAAGCCGGGACAGTTCCAAGCAGTGAAATCCAAAGTTTGTGCCTAGGAAGGTCAACATCAACAGGGTGCTACTCAGCTTCAGTCCCGATGAAGCCCTCTACGTTCAGACTTAAAAAGTTTTCTCGAAGTCAGATCTTTAGCAGGACAAACTAGCAAGTTGAATTTGACCAGCAATTTTCTGTCGGTTCCAGTTTCCCGCCAGTTCGCTGGAGAAAAAATTGTAAAAATGTTTCCAAGTCCCAGCTTTTGCAGTATGGGCAGCAGGAGTCTGCGCTAATACCAGCCAAGGGTCTGGGACCAGAGAGGTACCAAATGTGGATCAGGCAAGCAGATCCAGTATTCCTTCAGATTCGTCAGACAGCAAGGAAATCTTTCCGATACACACGGGTTCAGGAGCATTTTTAGGAGAGGTCTATGGTATCAATTTTCATGCCCAATGCCAGCCTGTGGGTGTGGGGGGCAAGCCTTTGTCTACCCGCTAAACAGGTTCTGGCCAGCTCCACTACTCTCACTGCGTTTGGTGCTAGCCTGTCTAGAGACAATGGTAGAGGCAGCCCTAGGTGCCAGCTTTATGTTCCAGTGACAAGGTAGGCATCCATTGAAGTTCAGGAAGGGGCTGGGTACAGCCCCCCCTATGCAAACCGGTCAAGGGAGGAGTACCCCGACCCACTCCCAGGGTCCTTTGTGCACTGTCTGGGAGAAATGAACATCTCTCCAGGAAAGTCATTTTGGGTTCAGTGACACTTTCGACTGGCAGTAACACCCATTTTACTTAGGCAAGAAATTGACAACTTCCTAAAAGTGTCATTTTCAAATTAGTAATTTAAAATTCAACTTGACCATCAATTTGGATATTAAATTACTATTAAAATGAGTCCTTGAATCATCTTTTTACCAGCCCCCAAACTAAAATTAAGTACTAGAAGTTGTTATGGTGTATTCCAATGTTTTTCCATGGGAAGGCCAGCCTTACAACAGTGAAAAAACTACTTTGGAGGATTTTCACTAACAGGACATGTAAAATATTAAATATACATGTGCTTTTAAAATACAATGCACCCTAACCTAAGGGAATTTAGGGCCTACCTTCGGGGTGACTTGTAGGTGGTAAAAAGCTAGGTTTAGACCAGGGAAAAGGTTAGGGTGCAACGGCAGGTCTGAAACCTGTTTTACAGTCACTGTAGTGGGTGGCACAATGAGTGGTGCAGCCTAATGGCAGCTTGTAAAGAATAGGCCCTGGTTAAAAGTACTACCATATACTGGGGACTTGGATAAATTAAAAGTGGCAATCAGGTGTATACCAATTTTAACATTAAGAGGAAAGCACCAGCACTTTACCACTGGTTAGCACGTGTAAAGAGTAACCCTGGGCGTAGTTCGCGTAGTGGCGCTACGCGTAGCTACACGAAGTGCACTTCGCACTAAGCAAGCTACGCGAACTGCGTAGTGCGGTAGGGAAATGCTGTTCGCACTGATTGCACAGTGCGGACAAGCATCCGGCACTGTGCAATCATTGCAAACGGCATCTTGCACAGTGCAAGCGGTCGTTTTCTGCTGCTCGAGTAGATTTGTACTCGAGCGGCAGCTTTCTCAACGCGGACCAGTAGTTTCTCATCGCGAGCGGTCGCGAGCATACGCGACCACTCGCAATGAGAAACCTGACCTCCCCGCGTTGAGAATCTCGCCGGGAGGTTTATTTTCCACGCTCGCGATCAGCAACTTGATGTTGCTGATCGCGAACGAGGAAAAAGTCTCGCCGGATGTTGATTTTGCTCGCTCGCGGTCGCCAACTTGACGTTGAGGACCGCGAGCAAGCAAAAAATGCCCGCTACGCGTTTTTGCACTGTGCTACGTGCAATTCGCGTAGTGCGTAGTAGCGCAAACTCCGCGAGCGTAGCGTAGTTTTCCGCCCAGGCCTAGTAAAGAGCACAAAGTTCTATGGCCAACAACAAATGGGTTATGAAAGAAAACAAAAAGATCTGTAGTGACCCTGCAGAAAGGGCAAATGTACAACTTGGTCACTGTAAAAATTTGAATATTAGTTGAAGGAGGTGAGAACCCACTTCAAATCAAAATCCTTGTCAGGGTTAACCTCAAAAGTACCAAAATACACCTGTGCTTAAACCTATAGTAGCAAGGCGCAAAGCAACCAGGCTTAACTAAGAGGCAATGTGTAAAGTATTTATGCAGCACTCAAAATTTCCTAACCAATTTAGAAAAACAGGGGATATTTTAATAAATAAAATTAAACCCTAATAATGAAAATCCAATCAGTAGAACCGAAGATATGCATTTTAAAAGTACATTTGAATTTGAAAGTACATTTGAATTTAAAAACAGCACTAAAAAGTGCAAACCAAGAGCATCTGGTCGAACTAGACCTGGTCCAAGTCAAATGTTAAGGCCGACCGTAATGGATGGCCAGATGGATACAGGGACCAGGTTTGTCCCTGTAGAAAGTTTACCTCCGGACTTAGAATCGTTTATGGAGAACAAGTGGTTGTTAACAAGTCGCCAGCGGGGCAAGCTGCACTCTATGTGGGGCTAGATTACAGGGGACTGCTGCAGAGTTGGGTCTTGGTGAGGTCGTCAACGAAGGTGAGAAAGCTGAGTGGACAAAATCCTTTCCCAGGAAGCTGTCTGTGTGCATCTCAGTGAAGCCCTCTACATTCAGACTTAGAAACATTTCTGCAAATCGGATCTCCTTCAGTGGGGCAAACTGGCAAGCTGAGGCAACCGGTGATTCAATGTTGGCTGTGGCTTAGACTGTGACCCCAGTCTCAGATGGTTCTCCTGGTGGTAGGTTAGCAAAAATGTTACAAGTCTAAGGGAGGGAAAGGCATACAGTGACAAGGCACTGGTGGTGACCAAGAAATGAATTTGCGGAGCAGATGTAAGGCAGAGGCAAACAGTAACATGGCAGATGGATACCCCAAGAAGCTAAATTTAGAAGGGAATTGAAGACATTTTTGTTCAGAGATTAGCAGTGAATTTTGGCTTCTACCCCCGGATCTTCTCCCTTGGGGCATACCTAATAGCGCTGGGACACACTGAGTAGCTGTGCGTGTTAGAAATGGTCAATTCATTCAGAAGAAAGGACAGGGACACTCAACAGGTGGGGGGGACTGAGAAGGCAGCCTTTTTGAGAACAGCTTAAACAAATTTGAAGAGGACAGGGAGTAGAAAATAGGAGCTTCATAGTAAGGCAGATCATGAATGCGAGAGGACATGGGAATAGAGGAAATGGATAACTGGCAAAGATGCCAGACAAGGAATACTGTATGAAAGGGATTGGACAAGAGGCAGTCAAGGAAGGAGACTGTACAGCAAAACAGTTGAGCAGGGGAAAGGGCAGGATGGAAGGCCAGGGAAACAAACAGATGTTCCACAGGATCTCGACCCAGGCAAGAGGAGGTCCACCCATTGTATATGGTGTGAGAAATAGGCAGGAGACTTGCATGAGTCAGCTAATCGAATCTGACATTCAAGACAACTCAAAAGATGTGAGCCATCACACAGGATTAATATACTGTAGGCAAGAATGAGTAGATTTCTTCTTTAAGCCTCAGAACCAATAACACCTGGGATCAAGCACCAAAAACATAATTGTGAAATAAGACAGCACAATTTAATAGGGTAGGATTCATGTGGATGTTCTGCAAGCAGCGAATGACAATGCTACAAACATGTAATTAATTGTATCAATTCTTCAAATTGTTTGCCAGATGTTTAATTCTGCCAGGTAACAAGATGGTGGGTAGAAATTAATAGTTAGCTGTTGTGATGTCACTAGCCAGATGTCCTGCTGTGAAAGGATGGACAAGCTAATGGAGACCTAACACAACGATCAGTGATTACCTTGAGCTGGTGGTCGTCAGTAGGGGCCGCTAGCACTCATTTTTGTGAATCAAAACTTACTTTTCCATATTAGACATTTACCAAGAGCAAGAGAGGGACAAACCCACAAAGCAACAAGACAGATGAAGACAAAGATAGAAAGGAGGAACCTGTAAGAGAGATAAAGGACCAGGGAGTCTCTGGAAGTGGATTAACGAGCATGAGGTGGATTTCAGACTACGCAGCCTTAGGGGCTGGCATTTAATTGCACTGGCAGCGGGCTTCTGAGCAGAGCTTTGGGCACCGCCACTCACTAATTTACTAAATAACCACTGACAGATACAGGACTGTACAATAGGTTCATGGCTGGATATGGAATCCAACATTGCTATGGGACAGCAGGGCACTCATCACCCTCGGAGGTCATGTGTTATGAGAAGAGAAAATATACAGATGGCAGCACTCCCACAAACTGGTATAAGAATCTGCCATTTGTGTACAAAGGCTTTAAGAGCCATTCCTCTAATACTGATGTAGAAATCACAATAGCAGGTTTCATTCACCCCATTTCCCATGTCCCATGACCCAGTACATTATGGCCCTTGTAGTTAAGCAGATGGTAGTACAATTTCTCACATTTTCTTTAAATGCGACTCAATGTTTTGTTCTCTTAGGAGCTTTTCAGGATGGTGCAGGTTAACTAAGCAGCTAGTCACACACACTGCCTCACTGCATATTCAAATTACAATCTGTGCTGCCAGAGAACATCAAAGACAGTCCTGGATGTGTTTGTGCAAATCTTGGCTGAGCCACAATCAAGAACATGTACATAAGGAGCACATAAGATTTTTCCGAGGGCTTTTATGCATTTCAATCTATCACCTTTAACTTGTTGTATTCCTCTTAGGGTGTCCATAAACGGGCTTTCCAGTATCATGTCCTTATATAGGCACAATTCGCCCTGCCCTTATATAGGCATAAAATCCCAGCCCTTATTTAGGCATTAAACCGTGCACTCCAAATACAGGCATGGTCTCCGACATCCGTCCACCCTAACGTCACAACGAGTACATGAAGAACAGACCCTTAGGCTGCGGGAGTTTCCCTAGCCCAGGACTATTGATTTCTTCAAGGACTCGTATATTATGCATGAACCATTATTCCTTAGGGGTTCATTCATGACGTCTTTCGCTGTCCGACTCACGTCAATACTAACATTCCTAGGTACTCTCAGGTATAAATATACCTTCCCTAGCCCTTGTAAACTAGAGGAGACCTCTACTTCAGAGGAGCCCGTTTCCCGGCCTGACGCACTGAGAAGACGCTGTCATCCCTGCACGCAGAGAGTCCAGCTTCCAGTGATCTGACTTCCCTTGCGGGGTGTTGGAGTTCGAGTCTGGCAAAGAGATTCCTACCTCTCTCATTCTTCAGGTATGGAGCTGTTAAGAACCTAGAGGGACTCTTGGCATACTTGGCATACTAGGCATACTAGGCTTAACATACTCTTAGTATACCATAGTAAGGAATACTTCACCTACTTCCTACCTCTCCCTACACCTAGGTTAGGTTAGGTACATTGAGGTAGAACTAGATTAGAAACGCATCGTATGAGTACTCGCATTTTTAGTCTGTGTTATTTATGTAAAGGCATATGTACTAAAAGATAATGCTCTCGCAGTATTATTTATTTCTACTGCTCACACTGTACATTATTTATCTCGCATACTGTCTTGTGATCGTAACAGCACATTTTACTTACTCCAGAAACAAGACTGTTCAATAAATCTTTTATTGAAACGCCCGTCTATTTCTTTCTGTGTAACTTGGAGAAAACTAAGCATGTACGGTTGAGCTGAGTGAAATAGTTATCTATTGTTTCCACGACTCTGGGACACGTTCGGATTCTAAAGGGAAACAAAGTGGTCATGTTTTGCAGCTGCCAGAAACTACTCCCTTCTTGTTTGTCAAGGAGTTTCTAGTGGCCTCTGAGCTAGCTGGCACAAGTAATTAAGTTTAATATACTCGATAGGGACATACTGACCTTAGTCCTATGTCAAACCTATAGGATATATTATTCCAATGCGCAGAGCCTATTAGGGAAATAGGAGCTACACTACATGGCGCCCAACGGTTTGGTAAGGCGGTAATTCAACGTTAGATATGAGTAACTCAGCCGTGCTTTTTTCTCTCAGAGTCCCCTACCCATATACTCCAAAAGACGTCTGGAGTGGGCAGGGTTAAGTATCCACCACGGCTACATAGGGAAACACCCTATATATTAGCTGTTTGGTTTGCTCAACGTTGAAGGATACAGTGTTCCAAAATATTGTGCACCTAATCTTTGTTTCCTTGAAACTTGTTCTACATTTTTCAAACAACAAAATGCCTGACTCCGACAATGACGCCGGAAACGGTGAAGCTGCGGCTGATCCAGCCCAAGCAGCAGTTTTTAACATTACAGGTTTAAATGAAACCGAGGAGGGTGTTATAGACATCGCTCCAAACTTAAGACGAGCCATCACTCTAAAACTTATAAAACATGGCCTACCACCAAGAGGAGGTAGAGCAGTATTCGTGATAGAGGCACACGAATCCTTTCAGACAGAGGTATTCTATTCATGGGTAATATTTCCTGAATCCAATTCAGTAACACACATGTTTCACTTCTACAAAGAAGATGATCCACCAGAGGAATACATTCCTTTCGAGGATATTGAAATTCCATTAGCATACCAGGAGCATCAGTGGAGAAGTGTGGCTCAATGGTTAGAGCGGCAGACCCTGATGCAGAGATCTGGCCTGGGACCAGGGTTCAATTCCTGCCTCGGCGGGTCTTGGGCTCAACTTCCTCGGACCTGATAATTCTTGCCTCGGTGCCTATTCTAATCATGGGTCCCACTCTGCAACTCTGGGCAATAGCTTGCTTAATCTCCACAATGGCCCCACCAGCGCTGGGATGCCTGGCTTCACCTTGGGGGTGCCCAGGAGTGGACATTTCACAGGGAAAAGCCAGGAAGGGTTCCACAGCGGTATGCGTTCAGCGCCAGGAAGCCTCAGGGTAGCAGTGCGCTTTACAAGTACAAATTCAAAGGCGCCCTAAAACATCACAAAAACATTACCAGGCTCGGTCCACTAGGTAGACCAGGAGCAACATGGCCGATTTTAGCCGGCTACACACCTCATCCTGACATTGAAGAGATGTCAGACGAGGATTTACTTACTCAACTCACAGAGTTAATAAAAATTTACAGACAATTGGTCCAATATGTCAAGCGGACTTTTACAGTCCAGCAACCATTAACAATTCCAAATCAAACTCCTCACCAGGGGAATACACTAAAAAATTACACCACAGACTCTATACGCAGTCATGGGTAAAATGCCCACAAAACGTGAGCAAATTCCATTCTGGATAGCTCAAAAAATTACTCAAATCGAAGCAGTATTTCCAAATACTAGCCCGTATGAGAAACACAGAATACTAACAATCAGTTTACCAATGGGGATCACACCACAACTGGAAGACTGCACCACATGGGGCTCAGTCTTTGCTGCCATCTATACTAAAACACATGGCATTCCGTCAATTGCGTAATACCTGATGTCCTGAAACAAATTCAAAACGAATACGGGGCAGAGCCTGCTCTAAATTTAGGTATGAAGTTACTGAAAAATTTCGACCAGGTCTCAACAATAATATTTTCTAATATTAAAGGGGAGGCAGCAGCAGTGGCGATCCGCCAGAAATTAAGGGAATTTGATGTTACAGAACATCAAACTGAGCTACCCAGAATAATTGAACAATCTTATGCAGAATTAGGCAGAGATAGTTTGGGTGGAAGACCAGTGAAGCCGAAGCTATCTGAAAGTCCTGAGAAGGACTCAATTAAACAAACTCCTACATCTTCTAAAAAGAAGTGGGAGTCTACTAAACAAAAATCAAAAGAGAAACGTTCTCAATCCCGAGGTAGGTCTCCTCAAAAGGAGCCCTCTGAAAGGAGGTATAACCTCAGGAATAGGGATAATTTGAGAAAACCTGACAGGTATCAAGATACTGATACACGTTCCTCTCGTCCCTTTCAGATCTCATCACAGACTTCGGAAAGAAGAGGACGATCGGAACATAGAGAAGAACGCGTGAAATCGAAAGACGACAAACACGCTCCAAAAACTAAAGCAAAACCTCAATTCTCCAAAAAGAAAGTAGCAGGTCTAAAGATCAGACATGCCGAGAATACTGAGAACACAACTCAAGAACGGAGAATGGGCTCAGACAATGCTGGACAGTGCAGCAGAAGTCACAATAGCTCACCAGAACCTGAGGGAACTTCTGGAGATAGTGGACTTGAATGAGTACATTACAGTCGAGACTGTAGACACCAGGGTTAGTACTCCACAAAAGTTATATGAAATAACACTCCGGATGGAGGGAGACAAACCTAGACAGGTGAAAGCACTTTTTTGGGAAAGTCTATCAAAGGGCTATGACATACTTCTAGCAGAAAAGGACTGGCCACCACAATTTGTCAGGGAGTGCCCACATGGCGAGGACATTATTAGGCCTGCCTTCTCCAACCATATTCCAATTCACCTAAAATATACATATGCCAGGAAATGGGCAGTGGCCCAGGCCCCTGCATTATATAAAAATCATGTAGGATGGGATGAGGACTCACCTCACCATAAAATACATCTGAAACATGAACCAACTGCACAACGGCAGTACCCAATAAAGCAAGAAGCTAAAAAACAGGTCAGGGAGATCTTAGATCAACTTGAATACCAAGGGGTGATTGAAACATGCACCTCCTCAATGAACAATCCTTTGTTTCCTGTCTCCAAACCAGACAATACATATCGTCTAGTTTTGGACTACAGACACCTAAACACTTGTTCTAAAACTTTTGCAGTGCAAAATGCACATAGCACAGCATTAATGAATAACATTGTGCGTAAAAAATATAAAACAACATTAGACATCTCAAATGGTTTCTTTTGTCAAAACATAGCACCTGAAAGCAGGTACTTAACAGCATTCTCCATAATGGGGACCCAGCGTCACTTTTGTCGACTCCCACAAGGGTTCAAGAACAGCCCAGGTTTATTCTCAGCGAGGTAACGGAGTTACTACAAATTTATGACAATGAGGCATTGTCCTATGTCGATGACATCTATCTGACAGACTATGACCTGGAAAAACACTTGAACAGGGTGAGCACCATTATACTGGGTTTCGCCTCTGAGGGCTACAAGTTCAACTTTAAAAGTCCAGAATTGCCCATCTCAATGTCCTATTTCTAGGATATGAGCTTTCAAGTGAAGGCAAGAGCTTGGCAGCTAACTTTTTAGAAAAGTGTGCGCTGCTCCAACCTCCAAAAACGTTAAAAAACTTACAATCCATCCTGGGTTTCCTAAATTTTGGAAGAACATACATTCTAAATTATGCGGAAAGGGTTAAACCTCTCTACGCATTAATCAAACCTGATTTTTCGATCAGAAACTGGACACAGGAACACACAGAAATATTGCGTTCACTCCAGGCTAACATGTTAGCAACAAATCACTTACAAACACGCGTAAGTCAACGCAACTTGGTGATCCGAATAATTCCGGGTCAATGCGGATTCACCTACTTAACCTTCAAAGAGGGTGAGAAAATACCAATAGCTTACAAATCTCATTTGTGTACACAAGCGGAAATGCGCTTCAGTTCAACTGAAAAAATTCTAACACCAGTTCAATCCGCTGTAGCAAAAGAAAGAGCCTTAGCCCAAGGGAAACGCATTATTGTCGTAACCCCAGTACCAGCTTTAGAAGCGGTCACAAAAGCTAGCATTCCAAATGCTAAAGCATTACATCCAAGATGGATACAATGGGTTAATTCTCTTGCTGCAACAGATGTTGAATATGTTTTCGATCCAGATTTTAAAAAGCATTCCTGCAATACGAACATGAATGTCCTCTGCCTACTGAAATTCTGCCTCTCGATCAGTACGAATTCATAATTTACACTGACGGATCCGCACAGCTCAGCAACAGGAGTAAGCAAGCTTACAGTGCAGCGTGTGCAATCGTTAAAGGTCGCATGCGAAATGGCATCTTCAGACCTATGGTCACTAAAACACAATCTCTAGGGATTGTACAGCTCAGCGAGCTGAACTACAAGCATTCAAACTGGCACTTGAAAGTACAGATCGAGAATTCCCCACACTAATAGTGTGCGACTCCTTTACTGTGTTCAGTCGTATAATGAATATATACAAAACTGGCTTGAAAATGGTTTCAAAGATGCGAAAGGTGGCACAATAAAGCACAAAATGCTTTGGGAACACGTAGTTCAGTTGAAAAATGAACTGCCAAAGGCTCACGTGATCCACACACAGTCATCAACGTGATGGCGTTCACGTTGCAGGGAATTCATTGGCTGATGAAGCCGCAAAGGGGCTGTGCAAACGGCTTTCGTAGCTGCGATCACTCGTTCAAAAACAAAAATAGACGGTGAGATAATGTTGGCTGTCAATGCTTCAAGCAAAGGCAGCAGTGCAGCGTTACCAAAAAGTTTCCACTCAAGTACTCTTATGTAATTGATGCGAACAACGTTCCTTTGCTCGAATCCCTGGAGTGGGGGATAGGGCAATTCCAAACAAGGAACGCAGATTAGGATTAATCCTAGCAGCACACGAAGGGATAGCTTCTGCCCATGCAGGTGTTTCAGCGACAGTATCTTTACTCAAGCAAAGATATTGGTGGCCTGGCATTCGGAAACAAAGAACTATGTTTTAGAATGTGATATATGCCAACAGATGAAAAAGTCTCAACAGTGAAACGCTCTGCGCAGACACCCTTGTTAATTTCAGACAAACCATTAGCTTGTGTTTACCTGGACCACTGTGGTCCCTTGCAAAGGGACGGTAACTATAAATATATCATGGTTGCAGTGGATTCATGCTCTAGGTTCTTATGGTTATGGCCTCAGCGCTCAGCTGACGCTCGAACTGTTATAAAAGATTTGCGAGTCTTTATCGGCACATACGCAATAGGCACGCTACATTCTGACCAGGGTCCTGCGTTTAGCTCTCGGGCTTACAAAGAAGCCATGGCCAGTCTGGGCGTTGCATTGCGTTACTCCTCTCCATTCCATCCTGAGGGAAATCGGCCAGTGGAAAGGGAAAACCGGGACATAAAGCAGTCTATAACAGCTAGGGTATTAGGTTCGGGTGATGGGTGGGTCAAACACCTTAGTGGGGTCCAACGCTCATTGAATAATCTGCCAAGAAGTTCTCTGGGAGTTCACTCCATATGAGGTCCTATTTGGGACAAGAATGTGGGTACCAGACCTTGAACACGTAGGCACAGTGGTGGAAAATAAACCCTTTGATATCAAAGATCGTTTGGCTGTTTTACAGGAACTCAATAAGTTAAGAACGAAACAAAGCAACGTATTCCTACAGCCAACCACCACTGGGGAAAAATCGGCGGTCCCAGCAAGGCCTGTCTGGATTCCAAAAGTTGGGGATCTAGTCAGAGAAAAAATTGCGGACAAGAAGGAATTTGGACCTTCTTACAGAGAACCAGTACCTGTCCTAGCAGTTCAAGGAACAAGAACAGTACTTCTGCCGCCCCTTGCTGGAAGAAAGGAGAAAAGATTTGTGTCCATCGACCTGATCAAACCACAGTATGTGGCCAATACTAAATAGTAGGCCTCGTGGACTCCGACCCAGTAGCAGACGCACTCCTCTCGCTACTATCCAAGAGGTTCAGACTGAAAGACTAATAACAATCGAGAATTCAGCTGTAACAGATGGAGGACTAAGCAACAACGCTATGGAACTCATCCCTCTTGAACACCAAGTAACAGTTCGTCCAAATACACCTGTCTACACCAATGTGGCAAGTGATGAACTGGTTCCAGTGATTTCTACAAATCCTGATGCAATTCCAACAATTGACAGAACTGCTTCTGGCTATTTCATTAACTTTGATACGTTCTCAGAAGATCCGAGTGAACCTGAAACGACGCCAGCATCATTCAAATTCAAGCAGCAAGTACAAGACTTTCTTCACTTTCTGAAAAAAACTTATTTGGTTTCTCCATGGATTGAACTCTGGATTATATCTGGACTTTTTGTTTTCCTGCTCTGGCTAGCTTTGGTTACAACTGTGAGCGTGCTTATAAGTGGCAGATACATCCATGTGAACACTGAAGGAAAAGACGTGAACGTACTTTTGAAACCTCATAAATCTTCCCATCGTGAAGCAAGAGACTTGTCATCAGTGAACATCACAGCTGTTCCTATACAGGATGGTATAGTGTGGGACAAAACAGATTTTGACATCTTCGGCCCGTCGGAACAATTGAACATTCCACATTTGTTTAAAATTTCACTAAGTGATCTAATTTCGTCCAGTACCTATTCTGATGATTGGGTCTTTGAGACTGTTAATGACAATGTTTGACCTAGAAAAATCTGCTGCATTTTCTAAAAATGAATATTTAGAGGGTTCATCAGACTATGAACAACTGTATTGTTATAACCACTATGGTCATCATTATTTGCATAAATCTGCATATCCAAGAAATGTGTTTATGTTTAACCAATGGGAACATTGTCCTACACCACCTAAAGGTAGTTCAAGAACATTTGCTAGTAAGTTTCCATATTTTTCAGGTTACAATACATCTGATCCAGAAATGTTTTACTATAAAAATGTAAATAAGACAGGACTGAAAATTATGTTAACAAATACAAAACAGATTTACTCTGCATTATTTAATGCCCAACTGTCTAGACAGGGTTTCGACTTTTGGAAAGACAATAGACACCAAAACAGTCTGGGGTACTCAAAGATTGGCAAGTGCAGGGGATAGAAGCTTTATTTAGAGCCTGTATCATCCCTGAACAAATAATGTTTTTGAATGAAACCATCCAACAAACATCTTGTCTTGGATTAGCCAAGATCAAAGAGATGAACACACATTCTGTACCAACACCTGCAAGTGATAACGATACACAGGCAGTGGTGACAGTTGACAATATACTACAACTCAACAGATCTAATCCGGATTGGAAAAAATGGTTGATCTGGCCCACAGACACGAATAACTGTCAGGAAAGATTCCTGAATAAAACTCAGGGCTTTACTATTAATAGGCCAGACCCAAGATACGTCCAAAGACAACATCCGGGGGTAGTAACAACATACAGTGTAGGAAAATTATGCCTCGATTGGCTGCATAAGTCTACACTACAGGATGTGAAACAACACTTAACCTTACTTAAAAGGACGCAGACATTAGGGAATTCTTGCTTGGACCAAGAAAACCGCTGGCTAAAAACGTTTCATATATGCCGGCATTTATGCTGCCTATAATGAAGCATGGAAAGTATCACAGATGGAGGCTGCAGAACGAATACGTGAACTTGATCGTATTAATTTAGAGAAAACACTCTCTGTAGTCGACAATGGGTTAACAACTGTCCTCCAGAATATATTCATTGGATGGCATTGTATCCTCTGCTATCGACATTCTATAACAAGATTTGGCGATGTTACAACAAGGCCAGTCTCAATTACGTTCTATTGTGTTATTAAGCTGGACGCTGCAATCTTTGACGTAGCGGGCTATGTGCTCTTGGCGTTTATCAACACAACGGCTCTGTTTGCAGAATACAATCTCACTGATAAACAGATCGAATTGGCACAAAGAGGAGCAAGGTATACAGTGCTGAGCATTGAAAAACTGGAAAAGTTACCATTCACAGTGGCAGAAAAACCAGCTACAGAATGGCTTATTCATGGCAAAATCACGCTACCTGTGACTACTTTTCAGTTTCAGTATTGCCTCAAACAAATGCAAGCAGGCAAATATGAAAGGTTGGGTAAGGAATACATTAAGACATCTTGGGATTTACCGTATACATATAGATGTTGGAGTGGGGATCGTGAAGTGTTTTTGAGCGGTTCACTTATATGTCAGGACATTTCTTTACACGGGGCTTGTAATGGTTCTGTGGCAATTTGTCTTGCCATCAGCAGGGTACACCAGCTGCTGTGATTAATCCAACGTTTGGACAACTTTCTAATGGGAGTTACCTCATGTTGAATGATCAGAGTTGCTGCGGCATGCTGCCAGGCATCCCATATCTAGTAACGGTCAACTCCAGGGTCACTTGCTGTATGCAAGTATTGTTTGCCCCCATAGACACAGTCAGGAGTCGCCTCTATGGCCTTCGCTGAACGTCTCTTTTATAAGATTTGATACTTTGAGCAGAATGAAAGCCATGCTTTTACAGCAAACAGTGCCTTTGACCTCGGCCAAAGAAACCTATGATCTACAAGTAGCAAGGACTTCGGCTGAGATACAGACTTTAATACGCACAAACTGCCCTATACATTTCGTACAAATGATAGGACGTATCTTCAACATGTCTGATACAACCGGAATTGTACATGTATTTAAGAGCATCTGCTCCGGTCTGTTAGCACCTTTCCAGGCAATACTCGGAATCATCCCGAACTTTGCACATTCGGTGTTTGGTGGCATACCATTAATTCTAGCACTTGTTGCCGGAATTCTATTTCTCTTCCTGCTATTGCGCTATGGCCAGCCTATTCGCAGTCATCACTCCGAGCGAAATGGAGAAAGTTCTCCATGAACGAAAGTGCCGTGAGCGAATAGTACAGCTATTGGGCATGACTCGTCTACGGGACCTTAATACAACTTGGTTCCTGTCATTCAGACCAATCTGGCAAGATTGCATCTTACCTGTTCTACGATGCCTGCTATGCGGTGAAGAATGCGTGTTGGACACCTGTCTAACATTTCCATCAGCTACGCCAACGGATATCGATACTCTGCTGGACCCGATAACGGCCCATGCTCTGTGTTGTCCCCAGAGGCTACCAATCCTGATGTCAGCATTCATTGAGACCTCACAGACGCTTCCGGCTGCTGCTGAGGTACGAGAAAGAACTACAGGCACACAGGTAACAACGGACGCGAACATTGCAGCTGCGACCGATGCTGAAAGCAATGCTTCCCATCTCTGTGCAATTAATCTACTACACGAGGTGTTCCAACTGACACCAACTACAGTGGATGATGTTTTGTCTATAGAAATAGATGATCTCATGTTTACACCAGACCCGTAAACTGACTGATTCAGCATACTGTGTTCCAGAGATGCAGTAACAATTTGGCCTTCATTCTACAAAAACTTGGAACTCTACCAAAATTGAACTTTTTCCCATTTTTTCGAACGAAAATGGCACTTCAATCTGCTTAAAGTAGAACTAGCCTTATAGTACAGACTTGGCGGTACTTCCACGGACACTTAGTCATCTTGTGTGTCTAAAACAGTTTATTAATTTTCATGACATGAAATGACTGATTTTTTAACAACTTATCGATCATTTTCTGTCACATGTAAATATTACTGCTTCTTTCATTCCAATTGCATTTATTTTCGAACTTTATGCCTGAAATGAAAAGCATTTGCTTCAAATGTACAGTACCTTTTGCATTTTTTACTATGTTTTGTAATGCTTTTAAGAAATATTTTTAAATATGCGGTACTCCATTTTATGTTTAGCATTTTAAATGTTTAGCATTTTAGTATTATCGTACACACGAAAGTGGAGTGGGTGTTGTATTCCTCTTAGGGTGTCCATAAACGAGCTTTCCAGTATCATGTCCTTATATAGGCACAATTCGCCCTGCCCTTATATAGGCATAAAATCCCAGCCCTTATTTAGGCATTAAACCGTGCACTCCAAATACAGGCATGGTCTCCGACATCCGTCCACCCTAACGTCACAACGAGTACATGAAGAACAGACCCTTAGGCTGCGGGAGTTCCCCTAGCCCAGGACTATTGATTTCTTCAAGGACTCATATTATGCATGAACCATTATTCCTTAGGGGTTCATTCATGACGTCTTTCGCTGTCCGAGTCACGTCAATACTAACATTCCTAGGTACTCTCAGGTATAAATATACCTTCCCTAGCCCTTGTAAACTAGAGGAGACCTCGACTTCAGAGGAGCCCGTTTCCTGGCCTGACGCACTGAGAAGACGCTGTCATCCCTGCACGCAGAGAGTCCAGCTTCCAGTGATCTGACTTCCCTTGCGGGGTGTTGGAGTTCGAGTCTGGCAAAGAGATTCCTACCTCTCTCATTCTTCAGGTATGGAGCTGATAAGAACCTAGAGGGACTCTTGGCATACTTTGCATACTAGGCATACTAGGCTTAACATACTCTTAGTATACCATAGTAAGGAATACTTCACCTACTTCCTACCTCTCCCTACACCTAGGTTAGGTACATTGGGGTAGAACTAGATTAGAAACGCATCGTATGAGTACTCACATTTTTAGTCTGTGTTATTTATGTAAAGGCATATGTACTAAAAGATAATGCTCTCGCAGTATTATTTATTTCTACTGCTCACACTGTACATTATTTATCTTGCATACTGTCTTGTGATCGTAACAGCACATTTTACTTACACCAGAAACAAGACTGTTCAATAAATCTTTTATTGAAACGCCCGTCTATTTCTTTCTGTGTAACTTGGAGAAAACTAAGCATGCACGGTTGAGCTGAGTGAAATAGTTATCTATTGTTTCCATGACTCTGGGACACGTTCGGATTCTAAAGGGAAACAAAGTGGTCATGTTTTGCGGCTGCCAGAAACTACTCCCTTCTTGTTTGTCAAGGAGTTTCTAGTGGCCTCTGAGCTAGCTGGCACAAGTAATTAAGTTTAATATACTCGATAGGGACATACTGACCTTAGTCCTATGTCAAACCTATAGGATATATTATTCCAATGCGCAGAGCCTATTAGGGAAATAGGAGCTACACTACAAACTCCTTAATAAAATCTCGGACTAAGTCGTCCTAAGGCTTAGAGAGGCAATCCCAAAAAATTGTGTGATCGAGTTGCTCATTACACAGAATCAAGGATACGCTGATATTCCTTTATTTTAAAAATTAGCTGAAAAAGGAAAATATAGGTGTCTCAATGAATTGGTGCCTCGAACGAGTTGTAACTTCATAAAGTTTAAACCAAGAAAATAATTTCATACCAGTTTGAAAGTGGCCTTGGAATGCTTGTGCAGTAAACCAGTCACCAAAGAATTCGATTGGTTTTCCTAAAGGTTCCTTTGCTCATATTTGGTAGGTAGACCAGTGCATTAAAGGCAGCACACCGAAAAGTGCATGGGATCTTCTGTGTAACACAAGTATGCAGAGGTCGAGACCAAGTTTCAGGCAAAATGAAGAACAAGTTACTTATCTTGGGTAACAATTTATCTGTTAGAGACTATTTAGCCACAGATTCCTTACCTTAGAATTATCCACAAGCGTCAGACTGAATTCAGAAATTGTTTGCGAACATTACTCCAGCGCGCCGGTGTCGTTTGTCTCTATATGGCATCATCCGCACCGGAAGTGACGTGCGCGGTGCCTTTATAAGCGCCACCCCAATGTGATGACGTCAGTTTCTTTTTGCGACTTTCCACACCAGGAACGCAGAGCCATGAAAAACACCGACCACTGGGGTTGAAAAATAAGGCCCTGAAAGGGGAAGGCCCCGTCCCTAGAAATCCATTCGTAGACCAGGGAGGATCTGTCAGTAAGGAATATGCAGCTGGATAGATTCTTTACCAGATAAGGCGTTACTGAAGGTAAGTAACTTGTTCATCTAATAGAGCCTTCTAGCGGCAGATCCCTTACCTCAAAATAGATACCCAAGCAATACATCCCCAGAGGTGGGACTGCAAAATAATTTCACATCAAAAGTCCTGCAGGACCAAACAGGCAAAGTGCCTGTCCGAACGGACCTGACTGTCCAGGCAGTGGTGTTTAGTGCACATTTATAAAGAGGCCCAAGTTGCTGCCTGGCACTTGCTAAGGCAGTGGTTGCAGCCTTGGCTCTGGTGGAATGAGCACACAAGCCCTCAGGGGTTTGCTTCTGGGCCAGTGTGTAGCAGATCTTATTGCAGAGCCTGATCCATCTGGAGATAGGGTGTTTTTGCATGGCCATTCCAGTCTTTGCTCTGACATACCTCACAAATAGTTGCTCTTCCACCCAGAATTCTTTGGCTTGGTCAAGGTAGAACGGCAATGCTCTTTTTGGGTCCAGTCAGTGGAGCCACTCTCCTTCGAGTGATGTGGCAGAGCGTAAAGAAGTAGGCAGCGTGATGGACTGACCTACATGAAAGATAGTTATAACTTTTGGTAGAAAGGAAGCTCTGGTGCTCATCACCAGTTTGTCTGTGTAGATGTTCAGGTATGGAGGGTTAGATGACAAAGCCTGAAGCTCACTGACCTTCCAGGTGGACGTACTTGCCACCAGGAAGGCCGTCTTGATGGTAAGGAGCCTGAGAGGACAGTTGTGGAAGGGCTCAAAAGGAGCACACAGCAAGAACGTCAGGACAGGATGGAGGAAGGAGGAAACATGTTGCAAACCTTTCAAGAACCTATGTACAATTGGGAATTTGAAGAGGGATTGCAGGTCAGGGAACATCGAGATAGCAGAAAGCTAGCCCTATAAGGTGCCCAGGGCAGAGCTGGGCAAGGGAAGGATAAAAAGAAGACCTGAGAGAGGGGGCAGAAAGAGGGTCAACCTGTTTATCTGCACACCATGCCACAAACCTTACCCACCAGCAGGCGTATTCTCTTACTGGAGGAACGCCTGACTGCCAAGATAACATTGCAGACTTCGGGAGGAAAATCAATAGCTGCCAACTGTCGCTGCTCAATCTCCAAGTGAGAAGGAGGAGCGCTGACGGGTTCCGGTGAAGAACCCTCCTCTGCTGCTGCGACAGAAGATCCTCCCAAAGAGGCAGCCTGATCAGAGGACAGATGGCCATGCTCAGCAGTTCGGGATACCAAACTCTCCGAGCCCAGTCCGGAGCAACATGAAAGACTTGAGCCCGGTCGTTCCTGATCTTTTTGAGAACTTTGGGCAGGAGGGGTATTGGCGGAAAGGTGTACAGGAGGCCTGAGGTCCACTCAATATGAAAGGTGCCTCAGAGAGAGCCGCCTTGGAAACGCCAGCGTGCTAAACTGCTGACATTGCAGATTCCCGGCAGTGGCAAACAGACCAAGGCTCTCCACATTGCAGAAAGACCTTGCACCATCTGCGGCTGGAGAAGCCGTTCATGATCCACTAGGCATCTTCGGCTGAATTTGTCATTCCTGGCATTCAGAGAGCCTGCCAGGTGTTGAACCACCAGGGAAATGCCCTGCTGTTCCAGCCATGTGCAGAGAGACAGCGCCTCTTGACAAAGGGTCCACGACTCCACCCCACCCTGCTGGTCACAGTAACACATGGCAGTGGTCTTGTCCATGAACACTTTTACTAGCTTTCCCTTGATGGAGGGTAGAAAGGCTTTTAATGCCAGCCGGATCCCCGGAGCTCCAAAGGGTTGATGTGGAGTCTGGATTTCGCCGGAGACCAGAGGCCTCTGATCTTCAACTTGCTTTTTACAATTTCACAATCTTATTTGAGAGGATCGATGCCTTAGTACCCAGTGAGAGTATTGGCCCACCCTTTGTATTTTATTGAATTTCATATAATTCATACATTTTTAACAATTTAGTACGAGTTGCAAGGACAATTCCTATTGAAGGTTCTCATTTTTAGAACCAAAAGAGATCACTTTAACCTGCTTGGGTGTTTTAAGCAACAGGCTGAGCAGCATCCCCTTTCGAGACTATTTCCGAGTGAGCAGGTAGATATACTTAAACAATATATCAGGTCAAAGAAACAATAAGATGTAGAAAGTGGATTCTTTTACGGTCATGAACCAATCAAACAGACAGTTTGCGTTAATAAGGTTTACTTGTCATAGTCTATTTGGAAACTGCGTTGCATATGGTAATTTAACCCAGATATCGTCACACGAGCAGGAATCCCATTAGCTCTCTATATATGGGGAACATATAAGCAAGACAAGGACTGCAGGTTCGATCCTGCTATCTACCTGTTGAAAGGATTTCACTTCCAAACTTTTATTTTCAATATTGTCTTATTCGAGAAAATAGACGCTTCAGTACCTAGTGAGAGCACTGGCTCACCCTTATATTTTATTTTGTATTGTTCATACATTTTTCTGATTCAGTTTGAGACGCAAGAATGATTCCAATTCAAGCTTCCACCTCTATCCTGATTAGAACTAAGACTAACTCTCGATCCCTACTCACCCATTCTGACCTAGATTGAGGTAAGTCCTACAAAGTGCATCATTCTCTCAGGAATTCTTCAGTCTAGTATTTAAATAGAACTTATTGTGTTTCATTGATAGAGTACCTGGGTAACCACTTTGAACTCTACATACAATCAACTTATACACACAAAACGTATTAATTGTTTATTCGGAAACCTTTTCGTATGATACACTACAGACATAGGTTACTAGGCGAGTCAAGCCACCAATAGATTATATTCAGGGATTTCTATGAGAGTCTCTTGTCTATTGTGTTTCCATGGTTCCAATGTTCATTTTTATTGGGACCTCAATTAATCTCAAGAAATAGCCAAGATAATTGTGATTTATATTTTGTCTGAAAGTGTTTTGGGCAAAGTGGCTGTACTATATTTAATTGTCTTCAAGAAATATTTTTCACTGTTAAGAAGAATAAAGGATATACAGGTGTAATTTGGTCAACGGTTTAGTCCAACTCAAATTAATAAAATGCTAAAATGAAAATTAGTTTATTATTTCTTTTCAGCCTTGAAGAAGCGGAATAGTCTGCCGCAAAACAGCTGTTGACTGAAAGTTGTCAAGTTGACTCTACACAATAGAGTGATACTAAGTTATCTCTTTGTTGTAACCATGCATATTTGCTACTTGTTTTAATACCAGAATGAATGTATAGTTTAATTACAAGAAAATGTAGTTTATACATACGAGTTCTATATTTCAAATAAAAGGTGTGAACTTTAATGATGTACTTTGGAGTATTCTATGTGCCAACAAATAGTTACTATTGTCTAAATTTATAAGCCAGATAGAGCAAATCGCTTTTGTTGTGGCAGCTAGTGCAGGGCCTGCTCATCTTATTGCCTTATATCTCTACTGCCATTCGTGATCTGCTAGGCATCATCAGCTGAGTTCATCTGTCCTGGCATTCAGAAAGCCTGCCAGGTGTTGAACCACCAGGGAAATGCCCTGCTGTTCCAGCCATGCCCAGAGATGCAGGGCCTCTTGAGAAAGGGTCTATGACCCCACCATGCCCTTTTGTTGCAGTACCACGTGACAGTGGTGTTGTCCGTGAACACATTTACTAGCCTTTCCTTGATGGAGGGTAGAAAGGCTTTTAATGTCAGCCGGATCACACAGAGCTCCAAAAGGTTGATGAGGAGTCTGTATTCCACCAGAGACCGCAGATCTCCACTTTGTAGGAAGCTGATTTTTTATGGAGTAATGCCAATATAAGGTCCAGTTGACCCTTATGTTGTTTAGAGAGCTTGCTTTAATAATCCCAAGTGCTCTATATGTGGAAGTGTGGTCGGGCAGCCTAGGCTTATCACAGGGGTGTGTTAAGCATTTGTTTTACACACAGTCAAATGGTTCACACACTCAATAAGAAATCCAAGACCAATTTAGAAATATAAAGCAGGTTTTATAGGAATTTTGGCACCAGGATCTTTACACTAACTTTAATACATTTGGAGATATCGATTTTAGAAGAAAAATAGGAAAATAGTTAAAATAACGGTTTTGGGGTAGGAGCTGTTGGACTTGGCCCTTTTTGGCAGGTTCACCCCTGAACTTTTTGCCTTAAGCTCTGACATAGTGGTAGTGATTTTTGGCCTCTGCGCACTTTAGCACTGTGGCCCAGTGTAAAGTGCGTGCGCGCTCTGAGTGCGTGTGGTGAGATTAGCCTGCCCTCCCATAGGAATGCATGGGGGATATGTGTGTCCATGGTAATTACTGGTATGAGAGGAGTGCAGGGTCGAGTTTAGTATGTGTGAACTCGTGAGAATAAATGCTGCGCAATGGTGTGCGCAGATTTATGGTGACTGGTAGAGAAATGCCACTTCTAGAAGTTGGCATTTCTGTGTGCTCTGTGTCTGCCTGCCTGATGTGAATTGCATGTCTGGCTTGTGAGTGACAGGGGCTGGGAGGTGTGTGTGGCTCCAGGAGGGGCAGGGTGAGTCAGCGCAGGGCTGAATAGGGAGATCTGCACAGAGTGAGGGGAGGAGTGTCACCTGGGTCTGAATAGGGCTGTGCCTTCCCTCTACAATGCTGGCTCCACCTCCTGTGGTGCGTCTGATGTCCCTGGCCTGTCTTGTCAAAGGGGAGAGGAGCTTGCCAAAACAAAGTGCTCCAAATCCCCCTGATACCAGTTCTGACTGGTATCTCCAAGCCCTGTGCTGTGACACAAAGGGGATTTTGTGTATAAAAGAAGGGGCTGTGACCCCAGAAAAATTTTCTGTACTTAGGTGCTTGAATATGAGGGGGCGTGCTGGTGCTGGGGCCCAGGAGGGCTTGCCTCCTTGGGCCCAGCCTGGCCCCTTGCTACCTAAAAGACTTTCTTGCTGGGACCTTTCCTGTCTTGGATGCCCCGTGGACCTGAAGAAATGGCTGGGACCTTTTGCGCCCTGTGAGCGCTTCATTCTAATCTTCCCTAACGGGGAGGGAGAGCGTGGGCTTCGCGGCGCTGCTGCCCTTGGGAGAGGGAATCCCCTTATTAGGGATTCCCCCGTGATGCCTCAACAGCGGGTGCCCACCCCGCATTTTTCTGCATCTCGTGGGTGCCCACCGCGCTCTATATTTTATATTTAAATTACGGGTGCCCACCCCGCGTATACTTTCATTATTATGGCGGGAGCCCACCCCGCTTATGTTTTTATTTACTGAGCGGGTGCCCACCCCGCATCGGCCCGGCTGAAAGAAATCACCGCTGCGGCCCGCGCCGCAAACAGGAAGTCAGGAACGTCTGCCTGGGACATGGGCGGAGCCGGCGGCAGGACCGGAAGAAGTGCTGGTGATGATGCGGGGCTCCCGTGAGCAGGTGGGAGCCCCGGCGAGAGAAGAAGCCAGGCGGGAGCCCACCCCGCACTGGCGAACCACAGAGAGAGTCCGGCGGGAGCCCACCACGCCTGAGAAAATGTGCCGGAGACGCGAGGGAGAGAGAGTGCGGCTGGAGCCTCGCGGGCTCCACAGCGAAGTCCCGGGTCCCAGGAGGGGGCCCGGGTGAAGTAGAGAGGTCCCGGTGAGCACCGTCCCGCCGAGGAGACTAGAGGAGTCCTGCCTGCAGTTCCAGTGAGTGGGGGCTGCTTCCTTGATGTTGGTGCCATTCGAGGCACAGTATCAGTGCATGGGCGGTCCCGCGAGAGAGAGCGGACCGCCCCAACGATGGGCATATTGGTTTTAAGAGGGCCCAGATGGGCCCATGCCCCCTACCTTTGGCCATGTTTTCCCAGTTGCCCCGCTTGCCAGTGGGCAACTGCAACGATGGGGCGAGAGTATGTAGAGAGCCCCAGTGAGGTCCCGAGGGCACAGTGGTGCCGGGGCCCCTTTGCCTTATCCCCAGCTGCGCCGCACCAGCGCGGGCAGCTGCAACACTTGGGGGCAAGTTCTTTAAAGGGCATCAAAGAGCCCCAGAGGGCCCCGTGTCTATGGGGGTATATCGAGGCACATTGTCGGTGCCTGGGCGGGCCCGCCAGAGAGCGGGCCGCCCCAACGATGGTGGCACATGTTGTAGTGCTACAGGGGGTCCAGAGGGCACAGAGGTGCCGGGCCCCCCTCCTTTTATGCAAAGTGCCACGAACGGGGCACAAATGAGAGAGAGTCCCTGAGATGGACCAGAGGCACAGTGAGTTGCACAGCTGCCCAGCAATTAGTGGGCAGCTGCTACGTTTAGGTTTGCGCAGTGGCGCACTTTTGATTCAGCTGCTAGGCAGCAGCCCTGACATTCTGGACACGGGGCATTTGAGCCCCTTTTTGAGATGGCCAGTGGGCCAGGGGGACTGTGAGGTTTATAGGGCGCCAGGCCCTAATGTGATGCTAGGAAATGTAATGCATTTACTTTGATTTACGCACCCTGTTTTATGCCTCTAAATGTGGTTTTGTGATTAGGAGGTTGTCCCTAATGCGTTTAGGTTGTGAGTTATTCCCTAATATGAGTTATGCTTAGGAGGTTAGGGTCTAAGATGTTAGACTGATGAGGTTGGCGTACAATAGATTTGGCGCCTATGTGATACTGTGCATAATGTGGTTTATGTTACAGGCTGAAGCTGAGTACAGTGGTTACCAGTGATTACTGGTTGTACGTTTATGATGTGTGCTACATTTATTCTAAGTGCTACAGATACTAAGTTCGCTTTGTGCTGGTTCTGACAGTGGTCCAGTTGGCCCTGTCAGGTGTAAATAATCCCTTGTAAATATGACCTAGTGCCAGGTGGCACCATGTATATTATGTGAGTACTATTCTAATGTGTTATGAGAATACAAAGGCTATTTTTGATATAACCTTGTGTGGAGTTCCTTTTGTAGTGTGCCTGGGATGTTGTTGCTGTGCGCGTGCGCAAACGCTTTACACATTGCCTCCGGGATAAGCCTGACTGCTCGTGCCAAGCTACCAAGGGGGTGAGCAAGGGTTATCTTTGGCGTGTAACTCCCTCGCCCTGACTAGAGTGGTGGTCTCTGCCTGGCTTTGGGGCAAGCCTTAGCCAACCAGAGATCCCATTTCTAACAGAAGCCTTATATGCTACAATGTTAACCTATGGGAGGAAAAACACATGTAGCCAAACGGTACATGCAGTCGAAGTTCAGAGGTGCCCTTTGAGACTTAAGGATCTAAAGGGCCTCGGTTTGAAGTACCACCAGCAGTTTTCATTTACCTGACCAGGTGTGTCCGGGTGCAGAGGTCCTGGTCGGGATGGCAGCCTCGAGAACTACACCAGTAAAGTCAAAGGGACCTGAACATAGAGGCTGCAATGAGGTACTTGGGGACAAGTCTGGCGGGACCCCTAGGCCCAGGGGATGCAGTCAGAAGTCGTGAACCCGGGTGGGGGGGGCCTCAGGTGCAGAGGTGCTTGGCAGGCTGGACACTCGCATTGGAGGCTCCCCTGGTTGTCTGTATACCTGCAGAGGAGGGAAAAACAAGGCAGCAGGGCCACTCTGGTTGCAGCTCTCATCGGTCCTGAAGTTCCTCGACGTGCAGGACGGCTTTAAGGTGTTGGTGTCTGGGCTAGAAGAATGGGTGGCATGGGTGGAGGGGTAGTCATGAAGGGGAGGGAGTATCCCCTCCAGACAATTTGGAAAACCTGTCGGTCTGATGTTATAGACTTTCAGTGCGGCAGGTGATAGCATATTCTGTCACTGGGTGCCCATGATGGTAAGAGTGCAGACTATAAGGGTTTGGAGGCTGCAGCTGCTTGGGAGAGTGGACTAGTCCAACCTGTGGCTGCCTGACCCATGGGGTCTGTGGGTACCATGTCCTCACCCATGCAGATGCTGGGAAGCTTTTATGCCACAGTGGCTGGAAGGTTATAGCACAGCTGGAAGCCCCTTCTGTGTCCACAAAAGGACTGTAAGGTGGATGGGGTGGCAAAGTGCCAAGAAAGGCCCAAGAATCTCTCAGTAACCCTGCTGTCCCTAAAGCACTCCAGCGCTGAACCTGCCTGGTCTCTGAAGAGACGGTGGCATCAAAGGGCATGTCCATAAGGGATGCCTGGACATCCCCTGAAAGCCAGTTATTCTCAGGCAGGGGTGGTGCTGTACGGCCACCGTAGAGGGATCCGTTTTGCCCAGTGAGTTGTTGGTATCCAATCCACATCAGATCCTGAACTTAGCTGCACCTCTCCCATTGGCAGCCTGGGAGAGTATGGCCCGGGCCTCCTCCAGAACCATCGGCAGCACCAGTGCAACTGAATCCCATAGAGTATGGGAGTAACAACCCAAAAGGCACTTGGTGTTCATGGGCCGCAGTGCCAGGCTAGTGGAAGAAAAACATCTTCCCTAAGGTGTCCAGCCTCTTGGATTCCCTATCTGGTGGAGTGATAGGGAATGCGCCCGGATTTACATGGGAGGTAGATGGCTTGGACCACTAAGCTCTCTGGGGTATGGTGTTGTGTGAGGAAATTGGGGTCCCCTGGGTCAAGGAGATGGCAGCGGGAAATTGTCCTGTTCACAGTAGCTCCAATGCTGGGCTTAGACCAGGTCCCAAACAGGACGTCTTTAAGGGCCTCATTAAACGTGAAGCGGTTCTGAAGGGGGAAACTCCTGTCTGAAGCACTTCCATCAAGACGTTCGTCTTGACTGCAGCTGAGGGCAGGCTAAGGTCCAGGACCTCGACCATCCTCCTCATCACTAATAAAAATGATGCGCCCTCCTCCGTAGCCATGGTAGGGGGACAATCAATCAATCAGGGGTTTATAAAGCGTGCTACTCACCCGTGAGGGTTTCAACGCGCTGGGGGGGTGGGGGCGGGGTGCATCTCCGGATCAGTCAAAGAGCCAGGTCTTGAGGCTCTTCCTGAAGGTGTGCAGAGTGGGGGCGAGTCTGATGTTGACTGGGAGCTCGTTCCAGGTCTTTGCTGCGACGTAGGAGAAGGCTCTTCCGCCTGCTCTGGTTCTGCGGATGCGTGGGGTCTCTGCCAGGGCAGGGTCGGCGGAGTGGAGGTTCCTTTTGGGTACGTGGAAGGAGACTCTTTCGTTGAGGTATTGGGGTCCGATGTTGTAGAGGGATTTGTAGGCGTGGGGGAGTAGCTTGAAGGTTACTCTCTTCTCGATGGGGAGCCAGTGGAGGTTTCGTAGGTGCTGGGTCATGTGCTCATGTCGCGGGGTTCCGAGGACGAGTCTGGCTGAGGTGTTCTGGATGGTTTGGAGCTCGTGTAGCAGGGTTTTGTTGATTCCGGCGTAGAGGGCATTGCCGTAGTCCAGTCTGCTGGTTATGAGTCTGTGGGTGACGGTCTTTCTGCATTCGGGGGGGATCCACTTGAAGGTCTTGCGGAGGGAGTTAAAGCAGGTGGAGGCGACGGCGTTGATCTGGCGGGTCAAGGTGAGAGAGGAGTCTAGAATGATGCGGAGGTTCCGGCCGTGGTCTGTCGGGGTGGGTGGGTTTCCGAGGGAGGGGCCACAAGGAGCTGTCCCACGCAGTGGGGGAGGGTCTGAGGATGAGGACATCTGTCTTCTCTGAGTTCAGTTTTAGGCAGCTGTCGCTCATCCAGGCTGTGACGTCTTTCATTCCTTCTTGGAAGCAGAGTCTGGTGTCTTCGGGGTTCTTCGTGAGAGAGGATGAGCTGGGTGTCGTCGGCGTAAGATACTATGCTGAGCCCATGCTGTCTGACGATGGCGGCGAGGGGGGGCCATGTAGATGTTGAAGAGCATGGGGCTGAGCGAGGATCCTTGGGGTACTCCACAGTTGATCTCTGTAGGTTCGGAGAGGAAGGGAGGGAGTCTGATCCTTTGGGTTCTGCCGGAGAGAAAGGAGCGGATCCAGTCGAGGGCGGTTCCTCATATACCGGCGTTCAGCGTGGTCTGTCCAGAGGGGCTGCGTGGTGTGGCTGAAGTGGATGTTTGGCCCTCCTGCAAAGATGGGGTCGAGGGTGTGTCCGGCTCTGTGGGTGGGGGTGGTGACGAGCTGCTTCAGTCCGAGGTTGTCGAGTTTGTCAAGGAGGGTGGTGGAGTCGGGGTCGATGCGGTTGTCGAGGTGGAAGTTCAGGTCTCCGATGAGAATGTAGTCCGTGGAGGCAATGGCGTGGGGTGCGACGAGGTCAGCAATGGTGGTGGCGGAAGAGGCGCGAGGGCCGGGGGGTCTGTAGACGAGGGTCCCACGCAGCGTGGTTCTGGGGCTGGTTTGGATCTGGAAGTGGAGGTGCTCTGTGTTGGAGAGGGGGTCACTCGTGCGGGAGGTGGAGAGTCGGAGGGAGCTCTTGTGTCCGATGGCGAGTCCTCCTCCTGGGCGGTGAGGGCGGTCCTTTCTTTGGATCTTGTATCCATCAGGGATGGCGGTGGCGATGTCTGGGGCGGAGGTGGCGTTGGTCCATGTTTCCGTGAAGAAGGCGACGTCTGGCGAGAGGGTGTCGAGCAGGTCCCAGATCTCCGTGGTGTGTCTGTGGAGGGAGGGCAGCTGAGGAGGATGCACGTCAGGCCTTCGGTGGTGCAGGAGTCAGGCGTGGGTTCAGTGTTCGTGGGGGGGCTGTTGATGATGGATTGTCGGCAGGAGAACTGGCCGTGGGTGGTGTTTGGCATCGATCTCTGGCAGTTGTTGTCTCTTCCGGGGTTGAGTGTGGGGAGGGCAGCTGAGTAGTAGCGGTGGATGGCAGGAGAACCAGGGTCCCTGGCGCTGGGCGCAGTCGGATCGCGGACGGGCGCAGACGGGCTTGCCTTTGGTGCCAAAGGCGCGGCCACCATTAAGTAGGAGAGGGAGGAGGGAAGCGCAGCTGGGAGGCGGGAAGCGGGAACCGGCAGCGGGGGCAGCAGAGGCGGGAAGGAGAGCAGAGAGGAGGCAGAAAACGGGCACGAGGGGGACAGAGTAGACAGAAAAAGGCACAGAGAGAGACACGGGCACAGAAAGCAGGAAAAGGCACAGAGACAGACACGGGCACAAAGCAGAAAAAGGCAGAGACAGACACGGGCACAAAGCAGAAAAAGGCACAGAGACAGACAAGGGTACAGAAAGCAGGAAAAAGCACAGAGACAGATACGGGCACAAAGCAGAAAAAGGCACAGAGACGGGCACAAAGCAGAAAAAAGGCACAGAGACGGACATGGGCACAAAGCAGAAAAAGGCACAGAGAGACACGGGCACAAAGCAGGAAAAGGCACAGAGACAGACACGGGCACAAAGCAGAAAAAGGCACAGAGACAGACACGGGTACAGAAAGCAGGAAAAAGCACAGAGACAGATACGGGCACAAAGCAGAAAAAGGCACAGAGACGGGCACAAAGCAGAAAAAGGCACAGAGACGGACACGGGCACAAAGCAGAAAAAGGCACAGAGACAGACACGGGCACAAACAACAAAGTGGCACAAGGACAGAACCAGACAACAGCAGCCAGCAGACCCGAGCGGTGGCACTTAGGAGCGGAGCTGCGGGGGGAGAGCAGGTCCCTGACCAGGAGGTCAGAGGTCTTGCTCACACTCCCTCGCAGCGGCCGCCATTAAGTAGGGGAGGGGGGGAGGGAAGCGCAGCTGGGAGGCGAGAAGCGGGAACCGGCAGGGGGGGGGAGGGGCCACGGGGGCAGCAGCGGCGGGAAGGAGAGCAGAGAGGAGGCAGAAAACAGGCACAAGGGGGACAGAGTAGACAGACAAGCATTTGCAATGCAATAGGTCTCGCATTTACGTGAGTTTGAGCTATTGACATTGCAAATGACAATGCCTTTTATTTTTGTTTCTCTTTTTAACCCCTTCGGTGCTTATGACGAGCTGGACTCGTCATGGCACACAGTGCTCGTGTGCTCATGACGAGTCCAGCTCGTCATAAGACCACCCACGGGGGAAGCGCTGGCGCTCCCCCCGTGGGAATCCGATCGTCGGGTTTTTTGGGGGGAAGGCAGGGGAAGGACTTCCCCTGCCTCCCCCCGCCCTCCCCATCAATGACGTCAGCGCGCGAGGCGCGCTGACATCATTGAGGGTTTCCCTTTCTTCCCCGACGCGCTGGAAGCCATTTGCTTCCAGCGCGTCGGGGAAATCAGGTGAGTTTTGGCTCGGGGAGGGGGGGTTTGATTCGAAAAGAGGCATCGAGGGAAAGGAAAGGGTTTTCCTTTCCCCGATGCCTCTTTTGTGCATTCCTGCTGCACGATCATGTGATCGTGCAGCAGGAATACCCACGAGGAGGGAGGGAGGGTGATCTACGCCGCTGTAGTGTAGGAAAGGCACTATACATTTCCCCAACGAGGTAGCATTTACTGATTAGCCAGTAGAAAGTACTCCAGTTGAGTAGAGGTATTGCACAAAACGGTGGCATCTTCGTGGATAAATATGCAGGGCAGATGTGCCTTCTCTCCATTTCCAACGTGAGAAGTTAGCTGTAATCCTTGATGGAGGTCTTTGCATCCTTCATTTTCTCGAGCGCAATTCTCGTGTAGAATTCGTGAGCGTGGAGATGTGCCTTCTCTCCATTTACACCCTGAAAAGTTAGCTGTAATCCTTGATGGAGGTCTTTGCATCCTTGAATTTCTCGAGCGCAATGCTCGTGTAGTTCCTGTGACCAGGAGGTTCCTTCTCCTCGTCTGCCGCTGAGATCCTGCTCTGACCCTTTATAACAAGAGGCATGTGAACGGGCCTAGAAGCCCCGCTCGTTTGGCCCCGCCACACATACACTAGCGGTATGCAACGTCTGCCCGCCCTTTCCCCACTATGATGGACAGCTTACTCAAAGGACCCCGGCGCTTTCGGCGCGGTGGCAAAGTTACAGACACACAGGTCACTGGAGACAATTCTTCTGGTCCTTTACGCAGCTGTAGTGTAGGAAAGGCACTATACATTTACCCAACGAGGTAGCACTTACTGATTAGCCAGTAGAAAGTACTCCAGTTGAGTAGAGGTATTGCACAAAACGGTGGCATCTTCGTGGATAAATATGCAGGGCAGATGTGCCTTCTCTCCATTTCCAACGTGAAAAGTTAGCTGTAATCCTTGATGGAGGTCTTTGCATCCTTCATTTTCTCGAGCGCAATTCTCGTGTAGAATTCGTGAGCGTGGAGATGTGCCTTCTCTCCATTTACACCCTGAAAAGTTAGCTGTAATCCTTGATGGAGGTCTTTGCATCCTTGAATTTCTCGAGCGCAATGCCCGTGTAGTTCCTGTGACCAGGAGGTTCCTTCTCCTCGTCTGCCGCTGAGATCCTGCTCTGACCCTTTATAAACAAGAGGCATGTGAACGGGCCTAGAAGCCCCGCTCGTTTGGCCCCGCCACACATACACTAGTGGTATGCAACGTATGCCCGCCCTTTCCCCACTATGATGGACAGCTTACTCAAAGGACCCCGGCGCTTTCGGCGCGGTGGCAAAGTTACAGACACACAGGTCACTGGAGATAATTCTTCTGGTCCTTTACGCAGCTGTAGTGTTGGAAAGGCACTATACATTTACCCAACGAGGTAGCACTTACTGATTAGCCAGTAGAAAGTACTCCAGTTGAGTAGAGGTATTGCACAAAACGGTGGCATCTTCGTGGATAAATATGCAGGGCAGATGTGCCTTCTCTCCATTTCCAACGTGAAAAGTTGGCTGTAATCCTTGATGGAGGTCTTTGCATCCTTCATTTTCTCGAGCGCAATTCTCGTGTAGAATTCGTGAGCGTGGAGATGTGCCTTCTCTCCATTTACACCCTGAAAAGTTAGCTGTAATCCTTGATGGAGGTCTTTGCATCCTTGAATTTCTCGAGCGCAATGCTCGTGTAGTTTCTGTGACCAGGAGGTTCCTTCTCGTCTGCCGCTGAGATCCTGCTCTGACCCTTTATAAACAAGAGGCATGTGAACGGGCCTAGAAGCCCCGCTCGTTTGGCCCCGCCACACATACACTAGCGGTATGCAACGTATGCCCGCCCTTTCCCCACTATGATGGACAGCTTACTCAAAGGACCCCGGCGCTTTCGGCGCGGTGGCAAAGTTACAGACACGCAGGTCACTGGAGACAATTCTTCTGGTCCTTTACGCAGCTGTAGTGTAGGAAAGGCACTATACATTTACCCAACGAGGTAGCATTTACTGATTAGCCAGTAGAAAGTACTCCAGTTGAGTAGAGGTATTGCACAAAACGGTGGCATCTTCGTGGATAAATATGCAGGGCAGATGTGCCTTCTCTCCATTTCCAAAGTGAAAAGTTAGCTGTAATCCTTGATGGAGGTCTTTGCATCCTTGAATTTCTCGAGCGCAATGCTCGTGTAGTTCCTGTGACCAGGAGGTTCCTTCTCCTCGTCTGCCGCTGAGATCCTGCTCTGACCCTTTATCCCCTTCGGTGCTTATGACGAGCTGGACTCGTCATGGCACACAGTGCTCAGCGTGCTCATGACGAGTCCAGCTCGTCATAAGACCACCCACGGGGAAGCGCTGGCGCTCCCCCGTGGGAATCCGATCGTCGGGTTTTTGGGGGGAAGGACTTCCCCTGCCTCCCCCGCCCCCGCCCTCCCCATCAATGACGTCAGCGCGCGAGGCGCGCTGACATCATTGAGGTTTCCTTTCTGCCCGACGCGCTGGAAGCCATTTGCTTCCAGCGCGTCGGGGAAATCAGGTGAGTTTTGGCTCGGGGAGGGGGGTTTGATTCGAAAGAGGCATCGAGGGAAAGGGTTTTCCTTTCCCCCGATGCCTCTTTGTGCATTCCTGCTGCACGCATCATGTGATCGTGCAGCAGGAATGCCCACGAGGAGGGAGGGAGGGTGATCTACGCCGCTGTAGTGTAGGAAAGGCACTATACATTTCCCCAACGAGGTAGCATTTACTGATTAGCCAGTAGAAAGTACTCCAGTTGAGTAGAGGTATTGCACAAAACGGTGGCATCTTCGTGGATAAATATGCAGGGCAGATGTGCCTTCTCTCCATTTCCAACGTGAAAAGTTAGCTGTAATCCTTGATGGAGGTCTTTGCATCCTTCATTTTCTCGAGCGCAATTCTCGTGTAGAATTCGTGAGCGTGGAGATGTGCCTTCTCTCCATTTACACCCTGAAAAGTTAGCTGTAATCCTTGATGGAGGTCTTTGCATCCTTGAATTTCTCGAGCGCAATGCCCGTGTAGTTCCTGTGACCAGGAGGTTCCTTCTCCTCGTCTGCCGCTGAGATCCTGCTCTGACCCTTTATAAACAAGAGGCATGTGAACGGGCCTAGAAGCCCCGCTCGTTTGGCCCCGCCACACATACACTAGTGGTATGCAACGTATGCCCGCCCTTTCCCCACTATGATGGACAGCTTACTCAAAGGACCCCGGCGCTTTCGGCGCGGTGGCAAAGTTACAGACACACAGGTCACTGGAGACAATTCTTCTGGTCCTTTACGCAGCTGTAGTGTTGGAAAGGCACTATACATTTACCCAACGAGGTAGCACTTACTGATTAGCCAGTAGAAAGTACTCCAGTTGAGTAGAGGTATTGCACAAAACGGTGGCATCTTCGTGGATAAATATGCAGGGCAGATGTGCCTTCTCTCCATTTCCAACGTGAAAAGTTGGCTGTAATCCTTGATGGAGGTCTTTGCATCCTTCATTTTCTCGAGCGCAATTCTCGTGTAGAATTTGTGAGCGTGGAGATGTGCCTTCTCTCCATTTACACCCTGAAAAGTTAGCTGTAATCCTTGATGGAGGTCTTTGCATCCTTGAATTTCTCGAGCGCAATGCTCGTGTAGTTTCTGTGACCAGGAGGTTCCTTCTCGTCTGCCGCTGAGATCCTGCTCTGACCCTTTATAAACAAGAGGCATGTGAGACGGGCCTAGAAGCCCCGCTCGTTTGGCCCCGCCACACATACACTAGCGGTATGCAACGTATGCCCGCCCTTTCCCCACTATGATGGACAGCTTACTCAAAGGACCCGGCGCTTTCGGCGCGGTGGCAAAGTTACAGACACGCAGGTCACTGGAGACAATTCTTCTGGTCCTTTACGCAGCTGTAGTGTAGGAAAGGCACTATACATTTACCCAACGAGGTAGCATTTACTGATTAGCCAGTAGAAAGTACTCCAGTTGAGTAGAGGTATTGCACAAAACGGTGGCATCTTCGTGGATAAATATGCAGGGCAGATGTGCCTTCTCTCCATTTCCAAAGTGAAAAGTTAGCTGTAATCCTTGATGGAGGTCTTTGCATCCTTGAATTTCTCGAGCGCAATGCTCGTGTAGTTCCTGTGACCAGGAGGTTCCTTCTCCTCGTCTGCCGCTGAGATCCTGCTCTGACCCTTTATCCCCTTCGGTGCTTATGACGAGCTGGACTCGTCATGGCACACAGTGCTCGTGTGCTCATGACGAGTCCAGCTCGTCATAAGACCACCCACGGGGGAAGCGCTGGCGCTCCCCCCGTGGGAATCCGATCGTTAGGTTTTTTTTTGGGGAGGCAGGGGAAGGGCTTCCCCTGCCTCCCCCCGCCCCATCAATGACGTCAGCGCGCGAGGCGCGCTGACATCATTGAGGGTTTCCCTTTCTTCCCCGACGCGCTGGAAGCCATTTGCTTCCAGCGCCTCGGGGAAATCAGGTGAGGTTTGGCTCAGGGAGGGGGGGGGGTTTGTATCAAAAGAGGCATCGAGGGAAAGGGTTTTCCTTTCCCCCGATGCCTCTTTTGTGCATTCCTGCTGCACGATCATGTGATCGTGCAGCAGGAATGCCCACTAGGCACCAGGGGTTTTTGTAATTTTTGTGTTGGGGAGTGGCCAAAAGGGCAAGGGTTGCTCCCCTTTTACGGGGGTGAATATTTTATTTATACTGTTAGGCCCACCTACCCCTTAGCTTGGCTGGTGGATTGTGTGTGGACTGGTGCATTATTTGCATATGTGATTGTAATGTTTTTTTTTCTCCTTTTTATTCTAGTGTAAAGCTTTTGATTCCTGTTTGCGGTTTCGGCAGTTGTGGTTCTGCAGTTTTGCGTAATTGCATTTATTTGGTAAGAAAAATATTTTTGTTGTGTGTACTCCAAATGAGTATTCTTGTCATGCATGAATGAATTTTTTTGTAAGTGGTGCCATAATGGCAGCATATTTGTTAGTGTTCAGAGCATGAAATTCTTTGCAATGTTTTGCATTGTCTTATGTGTAATTTTTTTCTTCTTCTTTTTTAGTGGGATATTGTTGATCCTTACTGTGTCTGTGCAGAGTAGGTGGTGGTGAGTCTAGCTGCTTCTGTCACGTGAGTGGTATAGTGTTGGAGTATATAGGTCTTTGTGATAAAGCTACATTTTGTTTATTTCTTTTTTTTACAAAGGGTTTGTTGTTGTTGACTTGTTTGACAAGTAACCTTTATTAGTAAGCATTATGGCTAGCCGTGAGAATTACTGCTCAGCAGGTGGTTGGTTTGCTTCTTGAATCTTCCTCTGAGCAGGATTATGAGACTGACAGTGCGTCTGAGGGAGAGGAGGGAGGGGAAGATTCAGGCAGTGAGTTTTCTCTCCACATGGAATCATCGGATGATGAAGGTACTCTCAGTGCAGATGAAGTGCCTGATTTAGAGGAGGATACTACTGTGCCGATGGTGCAAGAGGCATCTGGATTGCAGCCTGGGGCTGCTAGGCTTCCTACTGGAAGTGCTGGACTCTGGGTTGATCCAAACATGGTGCAGCCGGTGTTGCCTGCCTTTAGTGGTTATGCAGGGTGTAGAGTGGATTGTGAACATTATTTGCCTATACAGTATTTTCAGTTGTTTATGGATGATGTATTTTTGGGTGAGATTGTTGAGCAGACTAATTTGTATGCTGAACAGTTTTTGAGGGACAACAGTGCCAGACTTAGGCCCCATTCTAGAGCTACCCGGTGGAGTCCCACAAATCTGGAAGAGATGAAGAAGTTTTTGGGTTTGACTTTTTTGATGGGTTTGATAAGGAAGCCGTCCATGGGTTCATATTGGTCTACCAGTCCCTTGATGGCAACGGCCATATTTCCTGCAGTTATGACTCGTGATCGGTATTTACTTTTGCTTCGGATGCTGCATTTTGTTGATAATGGTTTGACGTTGCCACGAGATCACCCTGAATGTGACCGTCTTTTTAAGATTCGGCCTGTTCTTGATCACTTTGTAGATCGATTTTCAGTGATCTATACTCCAGGGAAAGAAATATCTATTGATGAGTCTTTGGTCCTGTTCAAGGGCCGTTTGGTTTTTAGGCAGTACATTCCTAGCAAGAGGGCACGCTATGGAATTAAGCTGTATATGTTGTCTGAGAGCAGGACAGGATATGTTTTTAATTTGCGTGTGTACACTGGTAGGGATTCCACTATTGACCCCCTGGTTGTCCGTCCACTTTTGGAGTTTCAGAAAATTGTGTGGGATCTTGCTAGAGGACTGTTTAACAGAGGCCACCATTTGTACCTTGATAACTTCTACACTGCTGTGCAATTGTTTAAGGAATTGTTCAAAGTGGACACTTTTGCTTGTGGCACAATCTGCTCTAACCGTAAAGGTTATCCAAAAGAGCTTGTTTGCAAAAAACTTCAGAGGGGACAGTGCAGTGCCTTGCGTAGTGAGGAACTGCTAGCTGTGAAATTTGTGGACAGGAGGGATGTGTACATGCTGACTACCATCCATGATGAGAGTACTTCACCTGTGGCTGTTTGGGGTCAGATTGCTGAAGTGCGCAAACCTGTGTGCATTTTAGACTACAATAAGCACATGGGTGGTGTTGATAGAGTAGATCAGAGGTTGGAACCTTACACTGCTATTCGTAAGTCTTACATTTGGTATAAGAAGTTGGCCATCCATCTCTTCAATTTAGCAACTTTCAATGCTTTTGTTGTGTTCAAGGAGTGTTCTCCTGCGTCAAAGTTGACTTTTGTTCAGTTTCAGGAGTCTGTCATAGGCAGCCTTGTTGTTGTGGAACAGGCAAGTGTTCCTAGATTTGGAGTGGTGGAGGATGTGGCTCGATTGAAAGATCGCCACTTTCCTGATCACATTCCTCCTACACCCTCAAAAGACTTTCCCACTAGGAGATGTAGAGTCTGTTGGCAAAGAGGTACGCGGAAGGAGACTCGTATGTACTGCCCTGAGTGTCCTTCTAACCCTGGGCTGTGTGTGCCTGCTTGTTATAGAGCGTACCACAAGCAAAAGAATTATTGGGAGCAACCATGAGTGGTAAAGTGAACTGCCTGGTCTGTAATGTTTAAGAATTGTTGTTCTGTTTCAAGGTTGGCATTAGTGCAATGTATTTAGTTTCTGATTTTGTGTTAGTAGATTTGTATCTATTTGCAATTTGTTTGTGTTTTCTTTTTTGTATAAAAAAAATCCTAAATGTGATGGTGGTGTGTGTAGGCTGGTGCTTGGCTGGCGGTGTGCGTGGAGTGGCGCTTGGCTGGTGGTGTGCGGGGAGTGGCTCTTGGCTGGTGGTGTGCGTGGAGTGGTGCTTGGCTGGCGGTGTGCGTGGAGTGGCGCTAGGCTGGCAGTGTGCGTGGAGTGGCGCTAGGCTGGCAGTGTGCGTGGAGTGGCGCTAGGCTGGCGGTGTGCGTGGAGTGGCGCTAGGCTGGCGGTGTGCGTGGAGTGGCGCTAGGCTGGCGGTGTGCGTGGAGTGGCGCTTGGCTGGCGGTGTGCGTGGAGTGGCGCTTGGCTGGCGGTGTGCGTGGAGTGGCGCTTGGCTGGCGGTGTGCGTGGACTGGCGCTCGGCTGGCAGTGTGTGAGTAGTGACTTGCTGCTGGTCACTACACACACTGCTAGCCGAGCGACACTCCACGCAATCCATCAGCTTGTGTGGTTGCTGTGTTAGGAATGTGGGCGTGTGAAAGTGATGGGCCCTTGAATGGCGCTGTCTGCTGGTGTGAGTGTTGTAATGTGATGGGCCCGCGGCTGGTGGTGTGAATGGTTTTGTATTTGTCACACGTATGAAAGGTGTATGAATGGCCTGTAAAGAGATTGGTGCCTTGTCGTGGCTTTACAGCTCACGAGCTGCGAGTCAATGGTTCAGTTTCTCGTCCTTTCAATTATTAACAGTGCATTTCATTTTTGTGAAATCACTTGTTAATACAATTGTATATACTGAACCATCACTCACCCTCGTGCCAAATCCAACCAGTATGTGTGTGTGTGCTTGAGGATTAGATGGCTGTGCAGTAATCTTTGTCTTTTTAGTCTGTCTGCCAAGGTGTACATTCCGTCTAAGAATAACCTACCAACTGTAGATATTGTCGTAAACGAAACACCCATGGGAGTACATGGTGATATCTCTCTTGTGGATCCCAACAAGTTATGGTACCCACAATGTCCTGCAAACCTCAAAATGTCTGTCACATTTTCCTTGCAATATTGTGCCAAAATTTTCACGCTGCAGAAATAAACACATTATCTCAAAATGACCTGGTTTTGCAAGGGGGGTCACCTGGGTTTTTGGCCCGGGGCTCGGCGGCCACAAAGGGAAACCTACCAAACCCACACATTTCTGAAAAGTAGACACCCGGGGGCTTCCAGGGAGGTATGGCTTGCGTGGATCCCCCAACGTTTCCTTACCCAGAATCCCCTGCAAACCTCAATTTTAGCTGAAAAAATCACTTTTTTCACACATTTTTGTGTGGGAAAGTGTGGCATCACTGGCCTCACACAAATTTCCTACCACCCAACGTTCCCCCAGGTCTCCCGATAAAAATGGTGCCTCACTTGTGTGGGAGGCCCAAGTACCCGCGACAGGCAAGGGCCCACAACGTATTGAGGCGACCTCAAAATGGCCTTTCACAAAACCACCTGGTTTTGCAAGGGGAGTCACCTGGGTTTTGGCCCCGTGCTCGGCGGCTATCTAGGGAAACCTACCAAACCCACACATTTCTGAAAAGTAGACACCCGGGGGCTTCCAGGGAGGTATGGCTTGCGTGGCTGCCCCAACGTTTCCTTACCCAGAATCCCCTGCAAACCTCAATTTTAGCTGAAAAAAATCACTTTTTCACACATTTTTGTGTGGGAAAGTGTGGCATCACTGGCCTCACACAAATTTCCTACCACCCAGCGTTCCCCCAGGTCTCCCGATAAAAATGGTGCCTCACTTGTGTGGGAGGCCCAAGTACCCGCGACAGGCAAGGGCCCACAACGTAGTGAGGCGACCTCAAAATTGCCCATCTCAAAACCACCTGGTTTTGCAAGGAAGTCACCTGGGTTTTGGCCCCGTGCTCGGCGGCCATCTAGGAAACCTACCAAACCCACACATTTCTGAAAAGTAGACACCCGGGGGCTTTCAGGGAGGTATGGCTTGCGTGGATCCCCCAACGTTTCCTTACCCAGAATCCCCTGCAAACCTCAATTTTAGCTGAAAAAATCACTTTTTCACACATTTTTGTGTGGGAAAGTGTGGCATCACTGGCCTCACACAAATTTCCTACCACCCAGCGTTCCCCCAGGTCTCCCGATAAAAATGGTGCCTCACTTGTGTGGGAGGCCCAAGTACCCGTGACAGGCAGGGCCACTAACGTAGTGAGGCGACCTCAAAATTGCCTATCTCAAAACCACCTGGTTTTGCAAGGAAGTCACCTGGGTTTTGGCCCGTGCTCGGCGGCCATCTAGGGAAACCTACCAAACCCACACATTTCTGAAAAGTAGACACCCGGGGCTTCAGGAGGTATGGCTTGCGTGGATCCCCCAACGTTTCCTCCAGAATCCCTGCAAACCTCAATTTTAGCTGAAAAAATCACTTTTTCACACATTTTTGTGTGGGAAAGTGTGGCATCACTGTCCTCACACAAATTTCCTACCACCCAGCGTTCCCCCAGGTCTCCCGATAAAATGGTGCCTCACTTGTGTGGGAGGCCCAAGTACCCGCTGACAGGCAAGGGCCCACAACGTATTGAGCGACCTCAAAATGGCCTTTCACAAAACCACCTGGTTTTGCAAGGGAGTCACCTGGGTTTTTGGCCCGTGCTCGGCGGCCATCTAGGAAACCTACCAAACCCACACATTTCTGAAAAGTAGACACCGGGGGCTTCCAGGGAGGTATAGCTTGCGTGGATGCCCCAACGTTCCTTACCCAGAATCCCTGCAAACCTCAATTTTAGCTGAAAAAATCACTTTTTTCACACATTTTTGTGTGGGAAACTGTGGCATCACTGGCCTCCCACAAATTTCCTACCACCCAGCGTTCCCCCAGGTCTCCCGATAAAAATGGTGCATCACTTGTGTGGGAGGCCCAAGTACCCACGACAGGCAAGGGCCCAAAACATTTTTTGATAGGCAATGTTGATGTTGCCTCAAAACGCTTTGTGTCCTTGCATGTCGCGGGTACTTGGGCCTCCCACACAAGTGAGGCACCATTTTTATTGGGAGACCTGAGGAACGCTGGGTGGTAGGAAATTTGTGGGAGGCCAGTGATGCCACACTTTCCCACACAAAAATGTGTGAAAAAAGTGATTTTTTCAGCTAAAATTGAGGTTTGCAGGGGATTCTGGGTAAGGAAACGTTGGGAGATCCACGCAAGCCATACCTCCCTGGAAGCCCCCGAGTGTCTACTTTTCAGAAATGTGTGGGTTTGGTAGGTTTCCCTAGATGGCCGCTGAGCACGGGCCAAAACCCAGGTGACTCCCTTGCAAAACCAGGTGGTTTTGTGAAAGGCCATTTTGAGGTCGCCTCACTACGTTGTGGGCCCTGCCTGTCGCGGGTACTTGGGCCTCCCACACAAGTGAGGCACCATTTTATCGGGAGACCTGGGGGAACTGGGTGGTAGGAAATTTGTGTGAGGCCAGTGATGCCACACTTTCCCACACAAAAGTGTGAAAAAGTGATTTTTTTCAGCTAAAATTGAGGTTTGCAGGGGATTCTGGGTAGGAAACGTTGGGGATCCACGTAAGCCATACCTCCTGGAAGCCCCGGGTGTCTACTTTTCAGAAATGTGTGGGTTTGGTAGGTTTCCCTAGATGGCCGCCGAGCACAGAGCCAAAACCCAGGTGACTCCTTGCAAAACCAGGTGGTTTTGTGAAAGGCCATTTTGAGGTCGCCTGAATACGTTGTGGGCCCTTGCCTGTCGCGGGTACTTGGGCCTCCCACACAAGTGAGGCACCATTTTTATCGGGAGACCTGGGGAACGCTGAGTGGTAGGAAATTTGTGTGAGGCCAGTGATGCCACACTTTCCCACACAAAATGTGTGAAAAAAGTGATTTTTTCAGCTAAAATTGAGGTTTGCAGGGGATTCTGGGTAAGGAAACGTTGGGGGATCCACGCAAGCCATACCTCCCTGAAGCCCCGGGTGTCTACGTTCAGAAATGTGTGGGTTTGGTAGGTTTCCTAGATGGCCGCCGAGCACAGGGCCAAAAACCCAGGTGACTCCCTTTGCAAAACCAGGTGGTTTTGTGAAAGGCCATTTTGAGGTCGCCTGAATACGTTGTGGGCCCTTGCCTGTCAGCGGTACTTGGGCCTCCCACACAAGTGAGGCACCATTTTTCTCGTAAGACTTTGGGGAACGCGGGGTGGGTGGAAATTTGTGGATCCACGCAGATTCCAGAACTTTCCACCACAGAAATGTGGGGAAAATGTGGGTTTTTTGACAATTGTTTATGTTTGCAAGGGATTCTGGGTAACAGAACCTGGTGGGAGGCAGTCAAGTCATCCCATCCTGGATTCCCGTGGGTGTCTAGTTTTCAAAAATGTATAGGTTTGCTAGGTTTCCCTAGGTGCCGGCAGAGGTAGGGTTCAAAAACTACAGCTAGGCACTTTGCAAAAAAAAGGTCATTTTTCACTGCGAAATTGAGGTGTGACCACGTTGCGTTTTGCGCCGTTTCCTGTCGCAGGCACTAGGCCGACCCACACAAGTGAGGTACCATTTTTCTCGTAAGACTTTGGGGAACGCGGGGTGGGTAGAAATTTGTGGATCCACGCAGATTCCAAAACTTTCCACCACAGAAATGTGGGGAAAATGTGGTTTTTTGGACAATTTTTTATGTTTGCAAGGGATTCTGGGTAACAGAACCTGGTGGGAGGCAGTCCAGTCACCCCATCCTGGATTCCCCTGGGTGTCTAGTTTTCAAAAATGTATAGGTTTGCTAGGTTTCCCTAGGTGCCGGCAGAGCTAGGGTTCAAAAACTACAGCTAGGCACTTTGCCAAAAAAGGGTCATTTTTCACTGCGAAATTGAGGTGTGACCACGTTGCGTTTTGCGCCGTTTCCTGTCGCAGGCACTAGGCCGACCCACACAAGTGAGGTACCATTTTTCTCGTAAGACTTTGGGGAACGCGGGGTGGGTGGAAATTTGTGGATCCACGCAGATTCCAGAACTTTCCACCACAGAAATGTGGGGAAAATGTGTTTTTTTGGACAATGTTTTATGTTTGCAAGGGATTCTGGGTAACAGAACCTGGTGGGAGGCAGTCAAGTCACCCCATCCTGGATTCCCCTGGGTGTCTAGTTTTCAAAAATGTATAGGTTTGCTAGGTTTCCCTAGGTGCCGGCAGAGGTAGGGTTCAAAAACTACAGCTAGGCACTTTGCCAAAAAAGGGTCATTTTTCACTGCGAAATTGAGGTGTGACCACGTTGCGTTTTGCGCCGTTTCCTGTCGCGGGCACTAGGCCGACCCACACAAGTGAGGTACCATTTTTCTCAGAAGACTTTGGGGAACAGCGGGTGGGTGGAAATTTGTGGATCCACGCAGATTCCAGAACTTTCCACCACAGAAATGTGGGGAAAATGTGGTTTTTTTGATAATTTTTTAGGTTTGCAAGGGATTCTGGGTAACAGTACCTGGTGGGAGGCAGTCCAGTCACCCCATCCTGGATTCCCCTGGGTGTCTAGTTTTCAAAAATGTATAGGTTTGCTAGGTTTCCCTAGGTGCCGGCAGAGCTAGGGTTCAAAAACTACACCTAGGCACTTTGCAAAAAAAGGGTAATTTTTCATTGTGAAAATGTGGTACGTCCACGTTGCATTTTGAGCCATTTCCTGTTGTGGGCACAAGGGCTACCCACACAAGTGAGGTACCATTTTTATCGGGAGACTTAGGGTAACACAGAATTGTAGAGCAACTGTTATTATCTATTGACTTTCGATGCATTTCTGCCTTCCAAATGAAAGACAATGTGTAAAAAATAAGTCATTTTGAAAAATGACCTATAATTCTCATGCTAGTATGGGTACTCCCAATTTCGGAAATGTGCAAATATCTACTGTTTCTAAAATCTACATTTTGTTCCCATTTCAGAAATACATAGGTGTCTTTCATAACAATTTTTCCATGTATACATTTTCCCAAAATAATTGCTATATACCCGGTACTTAAAAAAAAATCATTGCAAGATATTGCTCAATTATTGGCTCTGGGTTCGTCGGGTTCTTGGTGAACCTACAAGTCCTATATATCCCCACAACCAGAAAGGTCCAGCGGATATAACGGTATATTGCCTTCAAATAGCTGTCATAATTAGAAGAAGTTACAGGTGAAAACGTTGACACAAATGGCTGTTTTTTTCAACTAATTTTCAATTTTTCCTTTATTTAACTGTTAGTTTCTATAAGGAAAACTTTAAGGATCTACACAAATGACCCCTTGCTGAATTCAGAATTTTGTCTACTTTTCAGAAATGTATGGCCTTCCAGGATCCATTATTGGTTTCATACCCATTTCTACCATTAACTGGAAGGAGGTTGAAAGCACAAAAAATAGCAAAAATAGGCTATGTCCCAGAAAAATGCCAAAACTGTGTAAAAAAGTTGGTTTTCTGACAAAAGTCTGCTTGTCCCTGAAAGCTGGGAAGATGGTGATTTCATCCCCACAACCCCTTTTTTGATGCCATTTGCAGGGAAAAATCAAGACGCTTTCATCTGTAGCCCTTTTTCGCATTTTTCCCCAAAAAAAAAAAAATTTAGCTGTATTTTGACTAATTTCTGGGTCCCCTCCAGGGGAATCCACAAACCCTGGGTACCTTTACAATCCCCATGATGTTAGAAAAGAAGGACGCAAATTTGGCATGGATACCTTATGTGGTCAAAAAGTTACAGGGGCCTAAGCGCGCACTACCCCAAATAGCCAAAAAAAGGCTTAGCACAGGAGGGGAAAAGGCCTAGCAGCGAAGGGGTTAAAACATAAATAAAAGGCATTGTTATTTACAATGCCAATAGCTTAAACTTGCGTAAATGCGAGACCTATTGCATTTCAAATGCTTGTTAAAGACAGCGCCCACATCAAAATCAGTGCATGCACCCCCCTAAAGCCGGCCCTGCCCCAGTACCTGGGGGGGGCTGGAGCTCTGTACCTTTAATTTGACAATGCAGCAGTTCAAAGCTCGCTCGCTATACTTCCATGGCACAAGTCCTTTAGCGGGTGCTACTTTACTTTTAATGTAACGTCTGGCACTTTTTAGCACAGTTATTATGCTTTAAACGGGACAGCACTAGCACTTCAAAAGCAGTGCTGGATTAAGTCACATTTGAAATAACAATTTCTAGATGACAGATGCTGAGGAGAACTCATAATGTGGCTAGTAACAATTGCCAACTCCAATAACTTTGTCAACAACCTTCCCTAGCGGAAATGAAATATCAACAATGCCAGACCCTACACAAGCACACAAGTACCTGTTTTTTCAGCTCATCGCACTAAGCCATCTGATGCACATGATTAATGTGCTGCCAAAATCCAAGATCTGCTGCGTCTCTTGTCCTGGAGGCATGCTGATGGCGCAAGAACCGATGGGGGAGGGGGACGATGACGAGGGAAGAATGGTGGTTGTATGTAAAAGCAAAAACAGGGGGGGTGGGGGGGTGAGGGGACACTATACAAAACTGCCCCAAAAAAATAAGCAGCGAGAGGCGTTTAGGCTTTACCAATGAACGTGGCAAACAGGAGCCAGGCGGCACGCGATAAACAAAAAATGTATAAACTCGGCACTCGCCACTCATTAAAACAATAGCACTCCTAATGTGTGGCTGGACCGGTCACCCATTTAAAAAACAAAAACATTAAGATGAAACTGAGTACGGGTGAGGCAGCGAGATACGGAAGGAGTACTCAAAGAACAGGGCCCGCACCATTCTTTCCTCTGCCAGCTTTTGTTCTCCTCACCTCAAAACATCTGGGAGGAGGTCCTTAGCTACACGCTCACCCATGGTAGGATGTTTACAATGTCCGTCGGGGTCGGTGCCTAGCACTACACAAACATGCTGTGCAAAGTTTCCATTAGAGGAATGACTTGCAAGCAACGCATCCATTGATGTGTGCATCAACGCTATGTGCGTAATTACAGGACTTGAAAGAATGCTGTGGTGAAGACAAAAAATAAATAATTTATATAACTAAACAAATACATTAAACATACGTGGCTCAGTGCGGAGCTCACAGTGGATGCCGTACAGTCACAAGCGTTGTTAGGCAGCCGCGCGCTATCTGTCCGTGCCCCACGGGTGGTGCAAGCTTCCTGCCTGTGACGCTGGTGTCCTCGCTGTGCTGTAGTTTTTAATTGTTTTGTGCCGTGGCTCAGTGCGGAGCTCCCAGTGGATGCCGTACAGTCACAAGCGTTGTTAGGCGGCCGCGCGCTACATAATAGACACGCGACCACCATTGATAGAGATAAAGCTTGACATTTAAAAAAAAAAATACGCTGTGTTGGGTGAGCCCACAATGAACTAAAAGAGCCCACTCTATAGCTAGAGAACTAGTGGATGCCGTACAGTCACAAGCGTTGAGTTAGGCGGACGCGCGCGATCTGTCCGTGCCCCACGGGTGGTGCAAGCTTCCTGCCTGTGACGCTAGTGTCCTCGCTGTGGCGTAGTTTTGAATTGTTTTGTGCCGTTGCTCAGTGCGGAGCTCACAGTGTATGCCGTAGTCACAAGCGCTGAGTTAGGCGGCCGCGCGCTACATAAGAAAAGACACGCGACCGCCATTGATAGAGATAAAGCTTGACATTTAAAAAAAAAACGCTGTGTTGGGCGAGCCCACAATGAACTAAAAGAGCCCACTCTATAGCTAGAGAACTAGTGCTTATATAAAGCGCTGCATTTTGGCTGCGCGTGCGATAAAGTTGCGCGGCCGCCGTATGCGCTTTATAAAACAAGCTGTCGCCATTGCCAAAGCAGAATGAAAAAAACATGGTGCCTACTGGCTAATAAAGGAGACCGTGTAACGCCGCAAGTAAATGATCGAGTCCGGATGGGCCGTCACATAAGGAGACAGGGCGGTAACAAATAAGCCTCATTTACAATCAAGAGCCAGCGTTTAGCAGGAATGATGACGCCAGCCAATGAAAATCATGGGCGGGGCTTTAACTCCACTTCTGAAATCTTATCGATTACTATACGCCTCGCAGATGGAGTAGCGCATGCGCGCTACTACGCTAGGCGAGACCTAAAAAAGGCACAGAGACAGACACGGGCACAGAAACCAGAAAAAGGCACAGAAACGAGCACAAAGCAGAAAAAGGCACAGACAGACACGGGCACAAAGCAGAAAAAGGCACAGAGACAGACACGGGCACAAAGCAGAAAAAGGCACAGAGAGACACGGGCACAAACAACAAAGTGGCACAAGGACAGAACCAGACAACAGCGGCCAGCAGACCCGAGCGGTGGCACTTAGGAGCGGAGCTGCGGGGGGAGAGCAGGTCCCTGACCAGGAGGTCAGAGGTCTTGCTCACACTCCCTCGCAGCGTCCGCCATTAAGTAGGGGATGCGGGAGGCGGGAACTGGCAGGGGGGGAGGGGCCGCGGGGGCAGCAGCGGCGGGAAGGAGAGCAGAGAGGAGGCAGAAAACGGGCATGAGGGGGACAGAGTAGACAGAAAAAGGCACAGAGACAGACACGGGCACAGAAAGCAGAAAAAGGCACAGAGACAGACACGGGCACAAAGCAGAAAAAGGCACAGAGACCGACACGGGCACAAACAACAAAGTGGCACAAGGACAGAACCAGACAGCAGCCAGCAGACCTGAGCGGTGGCACGTAGGAGCGGAACTGTGGGGGGAGAGCAGGTCCCTGACAAGGAGACAAAGCATGCCAGTATCTGGAGAAGTGTCCAGTCAACTGGCCTCCGCCAAGTCAACACACCCGTACATTTGTGGCTCTAAAGGCTGTATTTCTCAGGGGCCAGAGACCCCTCCCAATCCTCCCAGAGTACTAGCCCAAAGGAATAGGCTTCAGGCTCCAGCCTGAAGGCATGGCTCCACTCGGTGTCGGAGTCGGACAACGCCCCTCTGGCTCCATATCCGAGTCAGGGATCAAAATGGGGGTGGCACTGCTGAGAGTTTAAAACGGTTAAGGTCAAGATGGTATGACTGGTGCCAGTCTGGATCCATCCAAGGGGCCAGACTGGCACCGGAGCCACAGGCATGGAACCAGTAGAGGCCCCTCCGAACCCATGGGACTCGAAGGTGCACCAGCAAGAATGTGCATCTCAAAATGAGGCACATAGCCTCATAACTCATGGAGTTGAGCAAGGGGCCACTCCAGGTCCTGGAGCCTCAGGGAACCATGAAGCCAATCCCTGCCTTGAATGACTGTTGTCTCATTGGTCGATAGACAAGGTGAAGTTGAAGACCTTTTTGACTTCTTACTCTTCTTCCAGTGGGACTTACCCGAGTGACCCAATGACTTCAAGTGCAATAAAGATTTCAGGCTCCACGACCGATCTTGCGGCCTTCCTCTTGACCGAGATAAAGACTGTTGTGGCGTCGCACATCAAGCTGCCAGGAGCTTTAGGGACCACTTTCCTCAAGGCCTTTAGATTCATCGCACAACAGTCGACACAGGTCCTCACATCGTGGTAGCACTTGAGGCACCAGAGGCAAACAATGTGCGGGTCAGTCACTGACAATAAGTGGTGACAGGGGCCGCAGGGCTTGAAGTCAGCATTCCTAGAGGACATTCTTACTACTTCAGGAGAAAACCTTCTCCAAAAAGACTTCAACAAAAGTCGAAAAAAGGCTAGTCGAAATGTGATTAGGGATAGCTCTCTCCAGATTTGCGCTGATTTAAGTGAGCTGTGGTGGCACCTATATAGGCACTGTGCACGTCACTTCCACACAGATGACAACACACAGAGCTGATCAACATCACCTACCGGTGCGCAGGGGTACCGCTCATGAAAAATTTCCAGATCCAGTTTGATGCTTGGGAATAATTCTAAGGTAAGGAATCTGCAGCTAGAAGCCTATCAGATAAACATATTTAGAAAATATTGGCGTACACAGAGATTGGTCATGGAGGTCACAATTTATAATTAAAAAGGTCTCTAACACAAGTAGAGGATAAACTTCAATGTTGATTAGACATGTCGAAAACCCACAAAAACAGATCGGTCCCTGCTGAAAGCTTTTAGGGTCTTTAAAAGACAGAGGGTCAGTGCTTAACTTGTTGAAGAATACGTGCTGCTGCTCAAAGCTCTGCTCAGAAGGCATGGTGGCACCAGAGTGCTGAACACCTAGGCTGCATAGCCTGGAACCCATCTCAACGCCTTTCTAATTCACTACCAGGCCTTCCCGGCCTCTTTATCTCACTCTTGCAGGTTCCTGCTTTCTCCCTTTGTGACTTTTTTTCATCTCTCTTCCCCTGTCTTCTGCTTTGATTATTTTTCCTTGATAGATGCCCAAGGATGAAAAATAAGTGTCGGTCCCCAAAAATGAGAGCCAGTGGGCCCCACCGGCAACCACTGGCTCAAATTAAGCAATGCAGAGGGATTGTACATTCTTCTAATTTGCAGAGTTTCTCCGGATTGAACTATGCTAATCAGGTAAACCTACAGGTGATGGCTGTCAAAAGAATTTTAATAGGGATCAGTGTGTCTCGAAGTCATGGGGCGAAAGATTAAGAGGTGATTGTGTGCCAACTCGACGAGGTTGACCTTCTAGTTCAATTCCAATATCCATGCAGGTCAAAGGATTCAGAGTTTTCTGTTTTTCTAAAAGCCACATCTTTATCTTGCCTAAGCCTCCTCTTTGATCAGGTTTTTTGGTGTTCAGCAAATCAGTTTGAACCCAGACCCTTTTCAACTCCTCAATGTCTAAGCTTACTAAAGCAAGCATCTCCAGGAGTTAGTCTATCCAACAGAGACGGACACAAATATATGAAACTGGTCAGGACACTGGTTTATGCAATGTTGGAATTAAGTCTGGGGACCATATTCAAAATGTGTAATTTCCTTTCGTGCAATTACAGGAAATTTCAGCAACATTTCGCAATATTACATGAAATGCAAATCTGTCATTTAGGGCAATATTTTAGCTTGAAATGCATTCTCATCAATTTTTGATAGGAGCCGGTTTTTCCTGTTAAATAGGTAGCATGAAAAACACAATTGCTGCAAACAGCAGCCATTCGCATTCTGGTTGTTCAAGTTGTTCCCATGACCCCGCAATGTATTTTTTTACTATGAATGGCACCCGTAATAATGTGACTTGTGTCATTTCAGTAATTTTATGGAAGAAACACTGCACGATTACCAAAACTACACCAACGTAATTTAAACATATTCTGGGCCTATTCGCAAAGAGCAGCGCTGGCTCAGCGCGGGGCCAAGTGCTGTTTTTTTAACGCATGAGGTGATTAAAGTTCGTACAAAAATCACTCGTTATGAGTTAATACATAGATTTAACACAGAACAAGTTGGTACAAGTGAGCGAAGATTGTCTGACTACTTCTTATGGCTCAAGTTCATGCATTAACTAAATAACGAATCACATGTACGAAAGCAAGACATCCGAAGCACAAAAAAACAGGCGCTCAGCTGTGCACAGAGGTTTATGAGACCACCCTTGGATTGGAAATTTGTTATACTCTGGCAGGAAGTACAAACAAGCATTTGCAATGCAATAGGTCTCGCATTTGTGAGAGTTAGAGCTATTGGCGTTGTAAATGATAATGTCTTTTACCTATGTGTTATTGTTTGGAGTGTTGTGGGTGTATGAGGTGTGGAGTGGAATTATGTGAGTTGGATTTGGAATTGTTAGTTGTGGAATTGTGTGGGGTGGTATTTTTTGGTTTATTTGTGTCGTGGTGAAATTAATTTAGGGTACCAACGTGTCCCCTGTGGGTACACGTTCACATGCCACCGCCGTCCCCGAGTCTGTCACAATGTGGCTCCATTTTTAGATTGTGCTGTCAGAGGCCAAGCACTAGGGAAATGAAGGGCTGCGTTGACCTAAAAATATGATGCCAAAAGTTCGACTGTACTGAGCCCTGATAGTTGAAGCAAATTTAGTTTTACTGATTGCAGTACAAGATGATTCATTATCATAATAAAAGAGCTATTTTGAAATGCATTATGTGTCTGTTTTCATTCGCATTCATTGGTGTAAGTATGTATGACAAATCAGCCGTCTTCTTACCTAGCAGCATGTGCCCATTCCACAGTTAGCTATGCGACTTAAGTTCCCCGTACTGAGCATGGGTATGCGGATTGCCTCCTTTGAGTCTGTTACTGTAGGGTATAGTCTGTACACTTTATCTCCAAGTAACAGGGACACTGTCTTATTTTTTAATGTATGGTTGCTGTATGATGATAGAGGTTGGGGGTGAAGTTTGGGGATATAATCTTGTATCAATGATGGTAACTCACAGGTAACAAAAGCATGCTAATCAGGTTGGATTTAAGGTCTCCCATAAAATAGCTTTTATAAGCTACCATAGCCCAGCATGTTGTAGAAAGATCTCTTTATAACCGTCCGACCATATTTTACTCTATATTTATTATGTGTCCCTGATTCCACATGTTAATGTCAATTTCCTTCGCCTCCTGATACCATAGTGGTCTCCTGCCACTTACACAGCTGTACCTGATTCTGGAATTGATGACCACTTATGACTTTGTTGACATTGAATATTTCGTCTCTGCTCATGGGAGAGATACAATAAGGGCATTTTTATGGCTGTGATTGTTTTTTTTTTTTTTTTTAATTGTTTAGCACTCAGGTGCATAAATCCAATAATTGCATTTGTGAACAGGTTGTGTCAGTCCTTTTGTTCCCTTTAGGCATAGCTGAGCAGAAGAGCAATGTGCTGAATGTAAGAGAGGTATCCAGCACATGCCATATTTCTGTATTTCCTACAGAAAACTGTTCAGATTGGCTGATAAGACAGAACATGGTGATGAGGGCCAAAAAATAATTTGTCGAGCACATAAAACACTTGTGAGGCAGTAGTGTTTGTTGATCTGCCAAGCGGTGAAAGGCAAAGACAGACGAACTTCCTGCCTTAAATGAGGCCTTTGGAAAAACAAATTTTCAGTTGAGTAATACAGAGCTGAAATGATACAACAGTTGGGCTCAAATGTGTTCTGTGTTATAGTAATTGGAATCAAAGGTAAATGGCTGACAATTCGAAAAGAACAAGTTACTTACCTTCGGTAACGATATATCTGTAAGAAACATTAGTAGTGATAGATTCCTTACCTTAGAATATCCCCAGGCATCAGACTGGATCCGGAAAGTTTTCGTCAGCAGTACCCCTGCGCGTCGGTAGGTGGCGTCGTGCGGCTCCGCGTCCGTCGTTGGCATCGTGGTCGCCGAGATGACGTCGCGGGCGCTACTTAGACGCCGCCCACGCGCGCTGACATCAGTTCTGTACACGACTTTCCGCGCCAGGAACGCAGAGCCATGCAAGATACTGACCACTGGTGCATTGAAACTAGGGCCCTGAAAGGGATGACCTTAACCCTAGAAATCAGTTCGCAGAACGGGGAGGATGGGTGGGGCGGTAAGTAATCTATCACTACTAATGTTTCTTACAGATATATCGTTACCGAAGGTAAGTAACTTGTTCATCTAAAAGAAACACATAGTGATAGATTCCTTACCTTAGAATAGATACCCCAGCAATACCAACTCCGGTGGTGGGTCTGCGAACCAAGATCACACCAGAAAGTCACGGAGAACAGAACGGCCAAAGAAGCCGTCTCTCCGGACTTGGCTGTCCAGGCAATAATGCTTGGTAAACGTGTGCAGCGAGGCCCACGTGGCTGCCTGACAGATGTCTTGCAGGGGGACACCACGTCCCAATGCAGTAGTGGCTGCAGTAGCTCTGGTGGAATGAGCACACAGCCCCACCGGAGGTTCTTTTTTTTTTTTAGCCAAATAGTAACAGGCTTTGATACACAAGACAACCCAGCGGGAGATAGTTCTCTTGTGTACCGCCCGACCTTTCTTGGTGCCAACGTAGCCAACAAAGAGCTGGTCATCCACCCAAAACTGCTGTGTGCGGTTGAGATAAAAGGAGAGCGCACGTTTTGGGTCCAGACGGTGGAGCCTCTCTTCCTCTCTGGAAGGAGGCGGAAAGGTAAGGTAATAGTCTGCCCAATGTGAAAGGCCGTAACCACTTTTGGCAAAAAGGAAGGACGGGGCCTGAGCACAACCTTGTCCGGATGGACTGATAGGAAAGGAGGCTTACAAGAAAGAGCCTGGAGCTCACTCACTCGCCTAGCGGAGGTGATGGCCACCAGGAAAGCAGTCTTCAAGGTCAAGAGACGAAGAGGACAGTTATGAAGTGGCTCAAAGGGAGCACACATTAAGTATGTAAGAACCAAATTCAAGTCCCACTGAGGCATCACGAAAGGAATAGGAGGAAAAAGGTGTGTAATGCCTTTGAGAAATCTATTTACAACAGGGGACTTGAAAAGAGAAGGCTGATCAGGTAGCCTGAGAAAGGCTGAAATTGCAGAAAGGTAGCCCTTGATAGTGCCCAGAGCAGAGCCCTGCCGGGCCAAAGAGAGAAGGAACAGTAGGACTTCAGAAAGAGGGGCAGAAAGGGGATCCACAGCCTTTGCTGTGCACCATGCCACAAACTTGTTCCACCTGCAGGCGTATACCACTTTAGTAGAGGGACGCCTGGCTGCCAGAAAAACGTCACAAACTTCAGGAGGCAAGTCAAAAGGAATCAACTGCCGCCGCTCAATCTCCACGCAAAGAGGTGGAGGCTGGACAGGTTCGGGTGGAGGACTGTCCCCTGCTGCTGCGACAGAAGATCCTCCCGAAGAGGCAGTCTGATCGGAGGATCGATGCTCATACTGAGTAGCTCGGGATACCATACTCTTCGAGCCCAGTCTGGAGCCACAAGAATGACTTGGGCCCGGTCGCGCCTGATCTTCTTCAGCACTCTGGGCAGAAGTGGTATAGGCGGAAAGGCGTACAACAGACCGCAACTCCACTCGCGACGAAAAGCGTCACCGAGCGAGTGCCGCCTTGGAAATTCCAACGCGCAGAACTGATGACATTGCGCGTTCTCTTCGGTGGTGAATAGATCTAACCAAGGCTCTCCCCACTGCTGAAAGACTTTGCACCACCTCCGAGTGAAGACGCCATTCGTGATCGAGCATGCACCTGCGGCTGAGTTCGTCCGCCCTGGCATTCAGAGAACCTGCCAGGTGTTGAACCACCAGGGACATGCCCTGATGTTCCAGCCATGTCCAGAGATGCAGAGCCTCCTGACAGAGGGTCCACGACCCCACCCCGTCTTGTTTGTTGCAGTACCACATGGCGGTGTTGTCTGTGAACACCTCCACTACTCTCCCATTGACAGAGGGAAGGAATGCCTTCAGTGCAAGCCGGATCGCCCGCAGCTCCAGAAGGTTGATATGGAGCTGGGACTCCACCGGAGACCAGAGGCCTCTGATCTCCGCCTCTCCCATGTGGCCGCCCCATCCCAGGAGGGACGCATCAGTCACCACTGTAAACTCCGGTTGGGGAAGGGAGAGGGATCTGCCGTCGACCCAATGCCGGTTCGTGAGCCACCACTGCAACTGTCGTGCAGTGCCCTCCGAGATCTGGACGTGATCGGACAGGTTCCCCTGATGCTGCGCCCACTGGAACTTCAGGTCCCACTGCAGAGCCCGCATATGCCATCTGGCATGATTGACCAGCAGGATGCAGGAGGCCACGAGGCCCAGCAGCCTCAGAGTCACTCTGACCGAAACCCGGGACAAGGGCTGAAAGATGGGAATCAGAGCCCGAATATCCCGGACTCGCTGCTCGGGAGGATAGACCCAAAACTGCGCCATGTCCAGAACCGCTCCGATAAAGAGGAGCTTCTGAGAGGGGATCAGGTGCGACTTCGGCACATTGATGGAGAACCCCAGTGCAGGAGGTCGGCCGTAGTCTGGAGGTGGGAGACAACTGCCTGGGGTGAGCCCGCCTTCAACAACCAGTCGTCGAGATAGGGGAAGACTGAAACCCCTGATCGGCGCAGATGAGCTGCGACCACCGCCATCACCTTGGTGAACACCCGAGGGGCGCTGGTAAGGCCAAAGGGGAGCACGGTGAACTGAAAGTGCTCGTGGCCTACCGTGAACCGTAGGTAACGCCGGTGGGCTCGCAGGACGGGGATGTGGAAATAGGCGTCCTGCAAGTCCAGCGCCACCATCCAGTATTGTGGGTCGAGAGCAGACAAGACCTGAGCTAGAGTGAGCATCTTGAACTTCTCTTTGCGGAGGAAGCGATTGATGTTCCGAAGGTCTAAGGTAGGACGCAGGCCTTTGTCCTTCTTGGACACCACAAAGTAGTGGGAATAGCAACCACGACCTACTTCTGGCGTCTGAATGCGCTCAATGGCCCCCTTGGCCAAGAGGGCCGCAACTTCCTGCTGAAGAAGCACCAAGTGATCCCCCGACATGCGGTGGTACTGAGGTGGCATGGCTGGAGGGGTAGTCTTGAAGGGGAGGGAGTAGCCCCTCCGGACTACCTCTAAAACCCACCTGTCCGAAGTGATGGTGCACCAGTGGGGGAGGTGATGGCGAAGCCTGCCGCCCTCTGGCATTTGATGGGCCTGAAAGTTCAGACTAGGAAGGTTTGGAGGCAGTGGTGGCCGGGGTGGTGGTGGACTGACCCACCCGCTGGCCCCTTGGTCCGCCACGGCGGAACCCGCGTCCGCGCTGGGATGATTGCCGCGCCGGCCTGTGGCTCTGTTGCGAATGCTGCGGGCGCCCCTTTCTGTGCCACGAAAGGAGCGAAAAGCGGAAGGCGGAGGAGGGCGGACTGCCGAGAGTCCCAAGGACTTGGCCGTAGCCCGTGAGTCCTTAAACCTCTCCAACGCGCTGTCCGCTTTGTCGCCGAAAAGGCGACGGCCATCAAAGGGCATGTCCATAAGGGTGTTTTGGACACCCCCCGAAAATCCAGTGGTCCTCAACCAGGCGTGACGGCGAACCGCCACCGTCGTTGCAATCGATCTGCCCAGTGAGTCGGCGGTGTCTAGGCCACAACAAATCATGAACTTTGCTGCGTCTCTCCCCTCTGCAACAGCCTGGGAGAGAGCAGGCCGGGCCTCCTCCGGACACTGGGGCAGCACGTTCACCACCGTATCCCACAGAGAGTGGGAATAATGGCCCAAGAGGCATGCGGTGTTCACGGACCGCAGCGCAGAGCTGGTGGAAGAAAAAATCTTCTTCCCAAACTGATCCAGCTTCTTGGATTCCCTATCGGGTGGTGCGGAAGGGAAGGCGGTTGGGGAAGCAGAGGCTTGGACAACCAAGCTCTCGGGGGTGGGGTGTTGGGAGAGGAAAATGGTGTCACCCGGAGCCGGGCGATGGTGTTGGGCCACGTTCCTATCTACAGGAACCCCTGTGGTGGACCTGGACCAAGTGCCCAAAAGAACGTCTGAAAGGGCTTCATTGAAAGGAAGCAGCGGGTCCGCAGAAGTAGCTGCTGGCTGAAACACCTCTGTCAGGAGGTTAGTCCTGATGGCCACAGTAGGGAGCTTGAGATGTAGGGCCTCAGCCGCCCTACGCAACACCACAGCATAACTAGCACCCTCCTCCATAGCCACGGTAGGAGACGACAGCATGCCAAGGTCTGGTGAGGTATCCAGACCACTGGCGTCCCCCAATTCCTCAGCCCAGTCCTGTACAGACTCGCAGGCAGCTGCGAGAGGGTCCTCAGACCCCTCCCAGTCCTCCCCTTGCTCCTCAGGCTGTTCAACAGGTCTAAAATAAGGAGCAGGGACATGGGAATAGAAATCCCCAAGCAACGGCGAGAACAGCATCGATCGACGCCGCATCCACTTCGGGGCTGAAACTGAGGTCGACGTCGTCCCGAGGAGCGGGCGGCCTCAGAATTGGTGCCGGTGGAGTCGACATCGGTGGAGGCGTAACAAGGTCAACCGGTGTCGACCGGGATCCAGGCCTGGATCCAAGGGTGTCCTGCGGCCGGAGCCGCCGGCGAGGACACCCATGCGGGACCGCGGGGCCCGAAGGCGCACCGGCGGGACCCGATGGCCCAAAGAGGCGAGCCATGGCCGACAGGAACTCCTGTATTTGGGCCGGAGTCACCGACGACCCCGGGAAGGGCGGGTAGTCGGGCGGAAACTGCATAGGCTCCGCCGGAGCCGCGGGGGTGGCACCACCCGCACCCTCAGCCGCGTCACGCGACCGGCGAGGGGAAGTGGAAGAACTATGGCGTTTCTTCGACTTCTTGTGCTTCGTCTTACCTGACCCCGAGTGCGAAGACTTGGATCCCGAAGACCGATGATGATGACTCCGCGCACGGTCCCTCGACCTCCCTCTGGACCGGGACTTCGAACGGCGCGGAGCCGACTGCCGGGCTTCCAGCAACTTTCGGGACCGCGCCAGCAAAGCCTTCGGTGCCATGGCCCGGCAGTCGGGGCACGACTTGGGGTCGTGGTCGCACCCCAGGCAGAAAAGACACACAGTGTGGGTCTGTCACTGACATCATGCGGTGACAATCCCCGCAGGACTTGAAACCGGGCATCCTACTACACCAGGAGTCGATGACTCGAAGAAAAATAGAGACAAAAAGCCTCAAAAAAGTAAGTAAAAAATTGAATGGGGGTTCCTGCTCTTCCCGGATCTGCGCTTGCTGGCGCGGAAAAAGAAAGAACTGACATCAGCGCGTGTGGGCGGCGTCTAAGTAGCGCCCGCGACGTCATCTCGGCGACCACGACGCCAACGACGGACGCGGAACTGTACGACGCCACCTACCGACGCGCAGGGGTACTGCTGACGAAAACTTTCTGGATCCAGTCCGACGCCTGGGGATATTCTAAGGTAAGGAATCTATCACTATGTGTTTCTTTCAGATACATTAGTTAGTTATAGATACCTTACCTTAGAATTACCCCCAGGCGTCAGACTGGATCCGGGAAGTTTTTTCGTCAGCAGTACCTCTGCACGTCGGAAGGTGGCGTCGGTCGGCTCCGCGTCCGGCGTCGTGGTCGCCGGGATGACGTCGCGGCAGCTACTTAGACGCCGTCCTCGCGCGCTGACATCAGTTCTGTACACGACTTTCCGCACCAGAAACGCAGAGCCATGCAAGACACTGACCACTGGTGCACAAAACTAGGGCCCTGAAAGGTAGTCCTTAACCCTAGAAATCAGTTTGCAGAACGGGGAGGATGGGTGGGGCGGTAAGGAATCTATAACTAACTAATGTTTCTTACAGATATATCGTTACCGAAGGTAAGTAACTTGTTCATCTGGAAGAAACACGTTAGCTATAGATTCCTTACCTTAGAATAGATACCCCAGCAATACCAACCCCGGTGGTGGGTCTGCGAACCAAGATCACACCAGAAAATCCTGGAGAACAGAACGGCCAAAGAAGCCATCTCTCCGGACTTGGCTATCCAGGCAGTAGTGTTTTGTAAACGTGTGCAGCGATGCCCACGTGGCCGCCTGACAGATGTCATTTAGAGGAACTCCTCTTCCCAAGGCAGTAGTGGCTGCCGTCGCCCTGGTGGAATGGGCGCGTAGCCCGACCGGAGGCTCTTTTTTAGCCAGAGAATAGCATGCCTTAATACACAAAACTACCCATCGAGAAATGGTGCGTTTGTGTACGGCCCGACCTTTCTTGGCGCCCACGTAGCCAACAAAGAGTTGATCATCCACCCGGAACTGTTTAGTGGGGTCCAGATAGAAAGAGAGCACACGTTTTGGGTCCAGACGGTGGAGCCTCTCTTCCTCCTTTGAAGGATGCGGAGGCGGAAAGAAGGTGGGCAAAGTAATGGTCTGCTCGATGTGGAAGGCAGTGACCACCTTAGGAAGGAAGGATGGATGGGTCCTGAGAACCACCTTGTCCGGATGGACAGACAGGAAAGGAGGTTTGGAAGAAAGGGCCTGGAGCTCACTCACCCCTCGTAGCAGAAGTGATGGCTACCAGGAAAGCATTCTTAAGAGTCAAGAGTCTTAAAGGGCAGTTATGAAGCGGCTCAAAGGGAGCACACATTAAATAGGTGAGAACAAGATTCAAGTCCCACTGGGGCATAACGAAGGGGTTGGAGGAAAAAGATGCTTTAAGACTTAAGAAACGGTTAACTACCGGGGACTTGAAAAGAGAAGGTTGATCTGGCAGCCGAAGGAAGGCAGAGATGGCTGAAAGATTGCCCTTGATAGTGCCCAGAGCAGAGCCCTGCTGGGCTAAAGAAAGAAGGAACAAGAGAACTTCAGAAAGAGGGTCAGAAAGGGGATCCACAGCCTTTGCTGTGCACCATGCCACAAACTTGTTCCACCGGCAGGCATATACCGTCTTAGTGGAGGGACGCCTGGCTGCCAAGATTACATCACAGACTTTGGGAGGCAGGTCGAAAGACGTCAACTGCAGCCGCTCAATCTCCACGCAAGGAGGTGGAGGCTGGACAGGTTCGGGTGGAGGACCGTCCCCTGCTGCTGTGACAGAAGATCCTCCCGAAGAGGCAGTCTGATCGGAGGATGGCCATGTTGAGCAGCTCGGGATACCAAGGCGCTCCCCACTGTAGAAAGAGACCTTGCACCACCTCAGAGTGAAGACGCCATTCGTGATCCATCATGCACCTGCGGCTGAGTTTGTCCGCCCTGGCGTTCAGAGAACCTGCCAGGTGTTGAACCACCAGGGATATGCCCTGATGTTCCAGCCATGTCCAGAGGCAGAGGGCCTCCTGACATAGGGTCCACGACCCCACCCCGCCCTGCTTGTTGCAGTACCACATGGCGGTGGTGTTGTCCGTGAACACCTGCACTACTCTCCCCCGGACAGAGGGAAGGAATGCTTTCAGTGCAAGATGAATCGCCCTGAGCTCCAGAAGGTTGATGTGGAGCCTGGACTCCGCCGGAGACCAGAGGCCTCTGATCTCCGCCTCTCCCATGTGGCCGCCCCATCCCAGAAGGGATGCGTCCGTCACCACAGTGTGGTCTGGTTGGGGAAGGGAGAGGGATCTGCCATTGACCCAATCCTGGTTCGTGAGCCACCACTGCAGTTGACATGCAGTGCCCTCCGAGATCTGGACGCAATCGGACAGATTCCCCTGATGCTGCGCCCACTGGAACTTCAGGTCCCACTGCAGAGCCCGCATATGCCACCTGGCATGATCGACCAGCAAGATGCATGAGGCCCAGCAGCCTCAGAGTCATTCTGACCGAAACCCGGGATAGAGGCTGAAAGATAGGAATCATAGCCTGAATATCCCGGACTCGCTGTTCGGGCGGATAGACCCGAAATCGCGTCTTGTCCAGAACCGCTCCGATGAAGGGGAGCTTCTGAGAGGGAATCAGGTGTGACTTTGGCACATTGATGGAGAACCCCAGCGAATGCAGGAGGTGGGCCGTAGTCTGGAGGTGGGAGACGACTGCCTGGGGCGAGCCCGCCTTCAACAGCCAGTTGTCGAGATAGGGGAAGACTGAAACCCCTTATCTGCGCACATGAGCTGCGACCACCGCCATCACTTTCGTGAACAACCGAGGGGCGCTGGTAAGGCCAAAGGGGAGCACGGTAAGCTGAAAATGCTCGTGGCCTACCGTGAACCGTAGGTAACGCCGGTGGGCCGGCAGGACGGGGATGTGGAAATAAGCGTCCTGCAAGTCCAACGCTACCATCCAGACTTCCGGGTCGAGGGCAGACAAGACCTGAGCAAGCGTCAACATCTTGAACTTCTCCTTCCGGAGGAAACGATTGACGTCCCCGAGGTCAAAGATAGGACGCAGGCCCTTGTCCTTCTTGGGGACTAGAAATTAGTGGGAGTAACAACCACGACCTACTTCTGGGACAGGAACGCGCTCGATGGCTCCCTTGGCCAAGAGAGCCGTAACTTCCTGCTGGAGAAGGGCCAGATGATCCTCCGACATGCTGTGGTATCTCGGTGGCATGGCTGGAGGGGCAGTCTCGAAGGGGAGGGAGTAGCCCCTTTGGACTATTTGCAAAACACACCTGTCTGACGTGATGGTGCGCCAGTGGGGGGGGTGATGGCGAATCCTGCTGCCCACTGGCGTTTGATGGGCCTGAAAGGTCGGACTAGGAGGGTTTGGAGGCTGCTGCAGAGGAGGGATTGGTGGACTGGCCCGCCCGCTGGCCCCCGGAACCATGACGGTTGTTCCCACGTCCCCGGCCGCGCGAAGGTTGGGTAACTTGCTGCGGCCTGTGGCTCTGGGCAGGACGTAGCGGGGCACCCCTTCCGTAGCCATGAAAGGGGCGAAAAGCAGACTGCGCAGGGCGGGTGGAGAGGCCCAAGGACTTGGCCATAGCCCGCGAGTCCTTGAAACGCTCTAGAGCGTTGTCTGCTTTGTCGCCAAAAAGGCGACGGCCATCAAAGGGCATGTCCATCAAGGTGTTCTGGACATCACCTGAAAAGCCAGTGGACCTCATCCAGGCGTAGCGACGAAGCGCTGACGTAGAAATAGTTCTGCCCAGAGAGTCAGCGGTGTCCAGCCCACAACGTACTGTAAACTTCGCTGCATCCCTCCCGGCGGCAACAGCCTGGGAGAGCACTGCCCGGGCCTCCTCCGGACACTGAGGCAGCACCTGCGCCACCGTATTCCACACCGAGTGGGAATAACGGCCCAAGAGACATGCAGTGTTTACGGACCGCAGTCCTAAGCTGGAGGAAGAGAACATTTTCTTACCAAGGTGGTCCAGCTTCTTGGATTCCCTTTCCGGTGGAGCGGTAGGGAAGGCGCTTTTGGAAGTGGAGGCTTGGCTACCAAGCTCTCCAGGGTGGGGTGTTGGGAGAGGAGAGTGGGGTCGCCCGGAGCCGGGTGGTGGCGTCGGGCAATCATCCTGTCCACAGGAGCCCCCGTGTTGGGCCTGGACCACGTGCCCAAAAGGACGTCTGTGAGGGCCTCATTAAACGGCAGCAGGGGCTCCGAAGAGCTCGCAGCCGGTTGAAGCACCTCTGTCAGGAGGTTAGTCCTGACCGCCACCGTAGGAAGCTCGAGGTTAAGAGCCTCGGCCGCCCTACGCAACACCACTGCGTACGACGCTCCCTCCTCCGTAGCCACGGTAGGAGGAGACAACATGCCAAGGTCAGGGGAAGTGTCGAGACCACTGGCATCCCCCAGTTCCTCTCTCCAGTCCTGGTCAGAACCTAGCTGATCAGTCAAAGGGTCACCTGACCCCTCCCAGTCCTCCTCCTCATCATCTGGCTGCCACTCAGGTTGAAAAGAGGGCCCAGGAGTGAACAGGGGCACAAAAACCCCTCCCGGCGCCGGATCCGGCATCAGACGACGCTGGTCCGGCTCCGTGTCCACGTCAAGATGGAGGCCGGGGACGATGCCGGCTGGGAGGCCGACCGGGGTCGAACGCGGTAGTGGTGCCGTCAGAAGCGGTGCCGGAGGAGGCGTAACAAGGTCAACCGGCGCCGATCCGGATCCAGGCCTGGATCCAAGGGGGGCCTGCGGCACTGGGGCTTGAGTCGCAGGCAGCGAAGACCTAGGCCCCCCAACCGAGTCTGCGGTGCCCAAAGGCGCGCCGGCAGGGTCGGTCCACCCAAAGATGGCATGCATCGCCTCGTAGAACGTACAAAGCTAGGCGGGAGTTGCTCCGGGTCCCGGAAAGGGAGGGAAATTCGGAGTCGACTCTGCGGGCTCCGCGCGCGGAGCCGCGGGAGGGGCACCACCCGCGTGCCTCGTCGGATCGGCCGACCGACGAGGAGAAGTCGAAGAGAGACAATGCTTCTTCAACTTCTTCTCATGCTTAGACTTACCCGACCCAGAGTGCGAAGACTTCGATGATTTCGAACCGGAATGGTGGTGGCTCCGCGACCGGTCCCTCGACCTCCCTCTCGACTGGGACCTCGAACAGCGCGGAGCCGACTGCCGGTGCTCAAGCAGCTTTCAGGACCACTCCCACAAAGCCTTCGGCGCCATCGACCGGCAGTCGGAGCACGACTTGGGGTCGTGGTCGCGCTCCAGGCAAAAAAGACACACGCGGTGCAGATCCGTCACTGACATCATGCGATGACAGGAACCGCAGGCCTTGAAACCGGGCATCCCTCGTGCACCTTCGGAGTCGAAGACTCGAAAAAGAAGTCGACAAAAGTTGAGAAAAAGTTAGTCAAAAAAATGACTGAGGTACAGCTCTTCCCGGATCTGCGCTGGCTGGCGCGGAAAAAGAAAAAACTGACAGCGCGCGAGGGCGGCGTTTAAGTAGCTGCCGCGACGTCATCCCGGCGACCACGACGCCGACGACTGACGCGGAGCTGACCGCCGCCACCTTCCAACGCGCAGAGGTACTGCCGACGAAAAAACGTTCCGGATCCAGTCTGACGCCTGGGGGTAATTCTAAGGTAAGGAATCTATAGCTAACGTGTTTCTTTCAGATAAATGATTTCATGCGTGTGTAAAAATACTGTTTAAAATCAGGCTACTGTAAAGAACGAAGCAACATTTATGGACAATATCCCTGCAGCAAGGTGGTTACAGTTTAGTATACTGGTGTGTCAGCGCACTTATTTCACCACTGAATTCCTTAATAATATCCATCATAAGATGCCAGGTGTGCCCTGCAGGTGCCCTGTTCAGCTGTTTAATTTATGAACTATGTAATATGATGAGTGATTAAGGCCAAATTCTCTGAATTCAGACAAAATACCACCAAGTGACAGAAAGGTAAATTAGAAAATCATCTGCCTCAGACATTGCTGCTGCATGTATATTTCATTTTTCCCCCCCCCCCGACTGATCTTTCTCGTTTCAGTTTATTTGCATGCATAATGTACCCTAAAAACCCGAACAAAAGAAAACACTCCCCATCACAATATTAAGAGGCAATATTTAAATGTTAATGACACCTTGCAGTGCAACCGAAATTGGCAGCGGAGCTGTACGCAGATACCTATTTTTCATTTGCCGAAATTAAGTTAAAAGGTAAGACTATGGATGAATGATGCATTGGCTCACGGCTGGGTAATGTCATCCAGAGCAGCGTTGTTATCTCTTGTGGTACAGCAAGGGAGACGCTGTAAAGGTTAAAGAAAAAATTTAAGTCTCCACAAAGTGCACCAGTGCATCGAGGATGCCAGCGGAAACCTCGACTCCTGTGCATCCTTCCTAGTCAGGCAGGGCGCTGAGGTCCGTGAGTGCCTCGTGTGCCGCACACAGAGAGGAGCTGTAGCTGGAGAAGAGGGAGGAGACACAGTAAGTGTCGGACCTCTTGAAATCGAAACTCAGGGCAAGACACCGGCACTATAAGACGGTCTTTTAAGTGGGCAGAAGGAAGGAAGGAAAAGTGTACAAAGAGAGGTGGCCATATTAATCAGTAGATTTAGTGTAGGACATGCATTCCTTCGCACACGGCACTGCGCAGCAGCAGCGTCCTCGCTGTCTCCAGTTACATACGTGTCTGCAGCAGATCTCTTCTAATAAACACCAGGGGCACGCGCGCGTTTTATTTGACGGTCCCTGCCTGCTTCGTTTCCTGTATTCTAGATCTTGTGCCAAAATGAAACCACAGTAATAAATAAAAAAACAAAAGCAGGCGCTGTGCAAAGTATAAAGCGCAGCGCCCAAATACATACAAGTTATGCGTGTGGCCGTGGCGGCCCGTAAAGCGCCGCCGTGTTAAAAAATAAACAGGACAAGGTACTATGAACAGGCACACAGTAACACTACCAGTAAATAAAGTAAACAAGGAGTCCCCAAAGGAACACGTAACACACAAGTGTAAGAAAATGGTAGTTGGCCGGTGCTCTTCACCTAAAACCGGAAGTGATGTATGGGGAGCACCAACCAATAAGGAGCCAGAAAATTAAAGTGACGGAGGAGTGAGCCAATTGCAAGCAGCAGGAGGGATTACACTCGGCATAAGGATTACAGCAGGTTTTACAGACAGTGCATGCTCTTTACACTGGATTCTTCCTACTGAAATTAAGGGTGGGCGTAATTTGCAGAGTTCTACTACGCGGAATTCCACGAAGTTGAACAAAAACTCTGAATTCCGGCTCCGTTCCGTCAGACTCCCAATTAATAAAACAGAAACCTCATATACTTTTGGCAAAATAACAAGTATCTCTGTCTTTACATGCTTAAATGCATATAGTCATTTCACAAAAGTGAAAATGAAAATTTAGCAAGCAGTGAGAGAGGTGATGATTTTGGGATCCTCCCTAACCTAGGGAGAGAACCAAGTAGATGCCTTGAAAACAAAGAGCACATCTTGCTGAACGATTCGGTGGTGGTCCCATCCTCTTAGGACCACCCCAAGCACAGTTATGGGCAAAAATACAATCCCAACCAAAGGCCCTGCAAAGCATTATGGGACAAGATTAGCAGTGGGCAGTGAATATTCTAGTATCCAATATCAAAATAATTCTACAAAGAGCTGCAGTTCAAATAGTCGTTACTAGGTGTCCCTCACGAGTCAAATGCAAAAGCATTGAAATTATTACATCAAGCTGCAGTTCCACTAGTCGTTACTAGGTGTCCCTCACGAGTCAAATGCAAAAGCATTGAAACCCTTTCATGAAGCTGCAGTTCCACTAGTCGTTACTAAGTGTCCCTCATGAGTCAAATGCAAAAGCACTAACTGTGCTTGGGGTGGTCCTAAGAGGATGGGACCACCACTGAATCGTTCAGCATGATATGGTCTTTGTGTTCAAGGCATCTGCTTGGTCCTCCCCTAGGTTAGGGGGACCCCAAAATCATCACCTCTCTCATTGCCTGGTATTTTTCATTTTCAAAGTTCACTTTTGTGAATTGGTTATATGCTTTTAGCATGTAAAGTTGCTTTATCAAAGTATTTGTGGGTGCAGTTTAGTAGCTTACTCCGCTACGTGGAGGAGCGGAATTTTTGCCTGAATTCCGTGTTTTTCACGGAATGCGTAATTAACAAATCTCTGCAAATTCCGCTAGCGGAGCGGAGTTCATTGCCCAGGCCTAACTGAAATGAAGGCATCCCTGAATGTAACTGAGTTTGTGCATACAACCAAGGTCTCCCTCAAGAACCAGCAGCTGAAAGCATAAGACCCCCAGATTTCTGAAAATCACAAACCTAGCACACTGCTCATAATTGACTGATATAGAGCCAAGAAATGTGAGATACCTCAGGGATTCCTGAAAAAATGACTGGGAATTAGACAAGATATGGCAGCTCTAGGCGTATTGTAAACCAAGCTTGTGTTGGCCAATAAGATGTTGAGTAGAGCCAAGAAAGCCATCTGAAGCCAGACTTGGTATTACAATGAACAGAAGAAATGTATAGAGAAGAGGCTCATCTCGACAACACACCCATGGCTAGCAAACAGCTTTCAACAGAAGAATCAGAAGTGGACAAATGTGCAAGTAGTCACACACATCAACCTAGAAAGGATCCCACTTATTATGCACAATGGACATTTAGGTAGCTTCTATTTGCTGGCATGTCTCAAAAACCTTAAATTTCAGTCCACGGCTGCGGTGGGAAGGCCAGACATGCGTTACACCCTTAAGATGTCACATGAGGCAAAGGGCAGAAACACCTTGGCCAGCTCACCCAGACGAGCCTCTCAGATGATTGACATTATGCTAATAAATACTTCTGAAGCTTTAATACTCCAATAAGGTTTCTTCGGGCGATGGAGAACTACTTCAGGGATATTTGAAGACCCAACACTTTAATGAAGCATTCTAAGTCTATATGAAGAATCTCAGAGAAGCAACTGAGAGCAACTTTTGTAGGAGCTCATTCCAAAAAATGGAACATGGGCAGAAAAACTGCAGCCTGCCAGGCATCAACTCTTAAACCTGGAGACAATCACTCCAGAAGATGAACTAGGTAGTTGGTTGATAGAGTAAGTAAAAATGTGTTTAGGTTTAAAAGCCAGAGACAGAGGAGCCGGACAAAGGACTAGAAGCACCATCCTCTTTCCTATGCAGAATGAAAATTGCTGAGAAACCCTGGTGGATGCATACAATTCTGCTCCATCATCAACCAGAAGACGGTGACTTTAGTATCCTGGCAGTTGATCCTTACTTCGCTTCTGAGCTATGCTGGCTGTAGCTTATGTTCTAACTTGCAGTGTGTGATCGTGCACTCTCTGTGGACGGGAATTACAAGATGGCTGCCTTCGTTTATCTGGAGGAGGAGAGCAGCAGCCGACCATTGTTTCTGGCACACGTCATGGAGACGCTGACCGGCGCTTCTATGAATGGGTATACAAAGCGATACAAAAGGGGATGATGGACGGAACGTTTGAGCCAATCAAACACTCACCCCCAGTCAACAGATCTGGGTTTAATCCATCATCATTCTTTAGCTCACTCCACCACCCCAGTTCAGACATGGCAATATGCAAATCAGTCTGACTCTGTGCCTCATGGGAACAGTCCAGCCCGAACTGCCAAGCCATGTCTTCCCTGGACCGGAAACAAGCATCCTAGGACCGGTTTCTGGCATTCCAGCCGTCATCAGCCAGGCTTGCTTGAATCCAGTGGCAAAGTGAGCAAGGGACCCACGTCTGGGCATACCCCCGCCAACTTAGGGCGAACAAAGCGATACAAAAGGGGATGATGGACGGAACGTTTGAGCCAATCAAACACTCACCCCCAGTCAACTGATCTGGGTTTAATCCATCATCATTCTTTATGAATGGGTATGGCAGTTCTACGGTGGTCATCAGACAAATCCACATGGAGGAGGAAGGAGCTGGTGTGGACATGGAAGACCTGTGGATGGTGAGGAGCAAGACAGACGTGTTCATCACGGAAGGAGGAGAGACTGGCAGAGAGCAGGATGGAGAGGAGGAATGCAATGGCTGTCGGAGAAAGGAGGCCGTAGTGTCGTGTAGTTCCTATAGTACCCCTGCAGGACCTGTGCGTTTGGATAACAAACTGTGGGCTTGGTGGCAGACTGGCTCTGTGCACCCCCACCGCGTATGTTAGCCGGATTTGCATTAGCTAGCTCACAGTGCCACTAGAATCTCCTCTTATCTGGGAGAGATTAGTTTCTGGCAACCTTAGATCATGACAACCCTGATCCCTCAGAATCGTGGAAACAATGTACTACTTTTCGCTCAGTCACTCGTGCTTACTTATTCGGTTTGTCTCAGAGAGTTACACAGAATAAACAGTCTGGGCGTTTCAATAAGTATTTATTGAACAGTTGTTATTCTGGTGTAGAATATATGTGCTGCAGCAACCAGCAGACAATAGCAGAGATATATTATCAGCAGTACGATAAAAGTGAAAGGGTAGTACAGTTGTACCATATTGCAATAATCATGAATACATACATGAATATAAAATGCATTATAAAGGTGCGCGTACTCCTACGAGGCCTAACTAGATGTACCTAAGTGTACCTAGCATGTGTGTAGGTCTAAAAGCCTAAGAGCCAAGAATCCTTCTAGGATTTAGTCGAACCCCATTACCTGAATAGAGAGAGTGTGGGACCCCATCCTGGTCTCGAGTTGGACACCCCGCAAGGGCTGTGTTAGACCGCTGTCAGCTGGAGCGACTGCATGCAGGAGCCTCAGCGTCTCTGGTCAGTGTGTCAGCATGGAAGTCCCGGTTCCCTCTATCTTACCGTGGCAAGATGTGGTGTATTTATACCCTAAAGTGTCCCATCCCTCAGTATGGTTTGTATTGGTCTTTGTTAGACATGAGTAAGACGTCAGGGGTGAACTTTGTACATACATATTATGTGGGAGATGTAGCTGGTGAATGCTCATGCATAATTTATGAGTACATTGTAGGCCTGTGTTCGGGAAAAACCCTGCAGTGTTCTAACCACAGACTAGATAACGTTTAACCCTCAGAGTTCGTTGTGTACTTTAGGGAACTAATGTAGGTGAAAGATCATGCCTATATTAGGGCATAGGAGATCATGACTATAATAGGGCATAGACTATTATGACCATAATAGGGCATATAAGATTATGACCATATACGGCATATATGAACGTGGAAATATTAGGGCCTCTATACGAAACATAACAGTAGGAGACCACATGGGAGAACAGCTCACGAGTAACACAGCAGTCCAGTGGTCCCCATGAGGTGGTGGATGCTGCGACTCCCCCTGCCATGACCATGAGGGGCCGTAGCAACAGGCAAGTGCCAATACTCCGGTATTTCTCACTAAGGGGGTGGTGGGAGGGGTGGCGGTCATTACCGAATGTTCACCCAGGAGAGGGAGAGCACCAGTAAAAGCACAGCACAACTCTCACTGGTGTGGTGACCGCATAGTAATTAGGAAACCGGTAGAACCCTGACGGAGCAGGATAAATGAAAAAATGTTAACCTCCCAATAATTTTCGTAAAATAATTAATAAACATGTTCGTTTAAGTAAATAACCAACAATGTATGTTACATATAAAGGGTTAAAGGTAACACGCTATTTTTGTGTGCAAATTAATCAACTTATAATTGTTGACGTGTCTAACCTAAACGTAATATTTGCGTACTAATAAAATAATAAACGCATGATTTGTGCTTTGAAAATAAAACGTGTGGTGGCAAAATAAAGCGATGGTAAGTAAGGGACGGCTTTATATGTTGCTTTTTGCTAGGTAATTCCTAATTGGGGTACATAGAAAGACGGGAGGGAAATGAAAGGGTTTATATTCTTTATTTTAACAATATTTTGTTTATTTTTGAAAATAGTGCGCTTAGGCCTGTTGAGCAGCGATATAAAATGGCCGCCATTTGCTAGAGTACGCATGAGCAAGAAGCCGTGTGGTAGAGGAGAAAGGCTGTGAAAAAGGATGACCACGTGTTCGTGCTGAGAGCCTAAGATGGAAGTATGGTCAAGGCTATTGTGACCTTTTTGAGCAAATGTGTGCCAAGATGATCAGCAAGAAGCGTGAGAAGTCAAACTGAATAAATGGACGGAACTGTTGAATCTAAAAAGTATCAGAAAAAGATACAAATTGGACTGATCGAAACTGATGAGCAATGTCATGAACTGTGGGAAACGATGCAAGCATGGACATTCCACAAAGAACTGGTTAAGACAAGGAAGTTTGATTAAAATGTATATGGACTTGAATGAACCAATGAGAGAGAATCACGCCATAGAGATGCAACATTTTTATTCAGTAAGCTAGAATTAGGGTATAAGAAGACCTACTCTTGGTGGGGAGGGGTTAGATGCTGGAGAGAGGAGATGCTGTAGATGGGTGAAGTTGCGGTTGCTGATGCTGACGAGCTGATGCTGCTGCTGCTATTTTATATTTTTAGTTGAGTATAAGATGCTGCTTTTGGAGAACCTTTTTACTCCTGATAGATTTTTCATTTAGAAGTATTAGACTTTCCAAGACAGATAGATTGATCTTTTGGAGTTCTTGCTGTGACAACCTTATTTTTCCGTCTAATAGGTATGCATTGCAATTTCAATTTATTCTTATAATGATGATAAATGTAATGATCTGAATAATAAGCTTAAACTTATATCTTGCTTCAAAACTTTATATAAACTTTATTATTCTTTAAACAAATGACTCAGTGATTCTTTAGCTCAATAATTAAGGTAAAATGTTAAAGAGTTTATTGTGATTGAGCTGGTCTTAATCACCATCAACTGATTCCTACTAGTTGGTCCATCGACCAATGAGCGGAATACCTTAAAAGCAATGAGAAACATTATGTCGTGTTAAAAAGAGGTATCCCGTCTCCTTCCAGCTAATCGTTTTCTCCTAGGTTAAGGACGGAGGTAATCCAGGGAATAAATGAGTAAGTGAATGTATATGCGGTGTTATGGGCCCCACCGTCATATGGATATAGTTCGTGTGTTGGAGGGATAGTTGCACCTGGATGACCGAAGCATATAGGAGAAGAATTTTTATTGTTAGCGCTGGATCAGATTTCTTGGTAGCAGAGTTATGGTTACTATAGATTAGTTTGGTGATTAGTGATTATTGATAAGTTCATGTCTAACACTATGTTGAGTCACGTTATGTTATTTGTAAGTTTTCACGCTTCCGGGAAGTAGGAAGTGGAACACGTGTGGCAAGAGAAGTCACATGGAATAATGCATTGTCTGTGTTCATATTGGTGATAACACAGGTTGTGTTATGATAGGGACATTCTCCACATTAAAAGGTGTGTAAGTGAAATAGTGATCGGTTTCCTTGTGAAAGTCTGGCCTTAATTCTCAGGAGCAGTAGTCTCCACATGTGTTTTATCCCCAGAGAAACGGGTTTACCGCTTGCTTGAAAGAAGGGTAAGGTAGAGGGAAGTGCTACTTTATCGGCGAAACAGAAAATTCTGTGGTAGGGTAGAGGTAAGCGCTGCCTACTGGAAAATACAGAATTCTTGTGTAAATGGACAAAGCTATCTCTTTTGTTTAGCGAATCAGACAATGGAAATGTGTTTTAAATGTTGTAACTAACAAAGAATTGTTGAAAAAGAAATTGTCGATAAATTTTGTAAAGGAGGGGCCAAGAGCAGAACTGACGTAGACAAAAGCCGCGCTAGGATTGGACAGTGCGCTAGTCATACAGAAACAGGAGCAGAGCTGACGTAGACAAAAGCCGCGCTGGGATTGGACAGTGCGCTGTAGACAGAAACTGCTCTGATTGGAGTGTTGGTGTGAGTCGCGCTAGTATTGGTTGGAATAACGCATAGAGTACAGTGTTGAATTACGGATAGTTTGAGGAAAGAAAGCGATTGTGAATCATGTCGTATTATGAATATGGTAGAGAAAAACGTCGTGGATGTCGAAAGTTAAGAACTTCTTTAAGAAAGACAAAAAGGTAGTGACTAGAGCGGGACAAATAATTCCTCTGCCGAAATCACCAGCTTCACACATGATGCTGAAATATGGATATCATACATGCATATGGTTAGAAAATTGGACAAAATATACCAAGAATGATGGAGCATTGGCTTTCCCTGAGAATGGTTCATTTAATGTAGCTGTACTATGGAATTTGAGAGAGAAGATGGCAATGTTAGAACCTAGACCGACACAGTTTGAAGCTTTAACTGAATGGGAAGATGAGATGTATGAACGAGAGAGATTCAGAGGATTAAAGAATCATGAGTTTGTGCCTGGAAGGTTATGGGGAGTAAATCATGAGGACAGAATAAAGCGTTGGAGATGTGCTAATATGACAGGAGGTTTGTTTCCAGTTTTTACAGTAGAGGAAGAAGCAAAGAGAAAGTGTACAGAGAAAAAGAAACATGTAGTTATAGAAAAGTATGGGTATGGTGGTAGTGAAACGGATGACGAATTGCTGGAAGATATTTTAAACAGAAACCCACCTCCATACCAACAGACTTCTGCGGTGGTGACACCTAATGCACCGCCAATGGAAACTGGGAGGAATAAAAATCCCGAACGAAGAGATGAGATAAATAGGTCACAAGATCAATTAAAAACTTCACAAAATGAAGAGATAGAAAGTGACAATGCAACTGAATTAGCAAAAAACACAAGAGAATTGACTGAGAAAATAAGAGCATTGACAAAGAATATGGAAGCTGTAACTGTACCAGTGACGATAGGTCCAGTAATGCCAATTTTTGAGAATCAGAAAATTGATGAACGTTCTTTAGTGATTCCCATGAATTCACATTTGCAAAGAAAAAGAGAAGGGATGGAACTGAACAATGAAGGTGCACACCATTTGGTTAGTACCTATAGACCAAACCCACCTACTAATTTGACAATAAATGAGAATGAGTTCAGGAGAATACCTATGGTAACGGAGTCTGCATCAGGGACACCAGAAAGAAGTAACAATTGGATAGAATTAAATAGTACGCCTGTAGGTCCGACTCCAGATGAGTTAAATGAATGGATGAAAACACTAAAAACAAAAGAAACAGAAGTAAAACCATTAGATGTAATTAGGTTAAAAATAGACATGGAAGAATTGATTTTAGGAACGATTGGTACAGAAAAATTAAAAGATTATCAGGATGATGAGATTATGTTTTTGTGCAAAAGTCTTACATGGAGAGCTAGGAATTTACATGACAAATTAGAAGAGACAGCAAGTGAACTAGGAGTAGAATTTGCAAAAGTGAGAACGTTGCAGAAACCATACAGAGTAGATTTTTGTGAGAAAGATATAGAGAATCTGAATACATCAGGAAGATTGACCCAAATAAAAGAGTTAATTGTTTTACTGAGAAAATGGGGTGATGTGGATAGATGGAGAAATAGATGGACGAAAAGGAGTGAGAAAGTAACAGATAAAGCATCTTTGGCTTTTGCAGTGACAGATAAGGAACCAGTTGTAAGGAGTACCCAATGAGAGAAACTCCAGGAGGAAGTTATGTGCATGTTCCATGGACCAGACAGGATATACTGTCATTTACAAATGATTTCCCAAAGTTGAGAGAAAAGCCAGTAGAATGGTACAGACAAGTGGAGAGATTTGTGAAAGTTTCAAAGGTGTTGTGGATAGACTTGGATGGATTGTTTGATATAGTAGTGCCAGCTGATTTGTGGACAGAATGTAAGATTACTATTGATTGGCCAACTGTAGAATATCCAAGGGATGCTAAAACAGGAGCGCCAGGACCAGAAGTGATGAGAAAGTATGATCAAGTAATTACCTTTTTGAAGAATAAGATTCCACCTAAAGAAACAGATTGGGTAAAAATAGACAGAACAACGCAGGAAAGTAAAGAATCAGTGCATGCTTATTATGAAAGGCTGTTAGTTTTCAAACAGTATAGTGGTTATGAGACACTAAATGAGAAGGATACGAGTCATTTTGTATATAGATTTGTATTTGGGTTGAAACCAGAGATAAGTGAGATGATTAAACAGCATATGATTTGTTGGCAGAATAGCACAGTCGACGAAGTTTTGAGATATGCCAAGTATTGCAGTGATGATATTGAGAGTAGACAGCGTAAATTGAAAGAAAAAGCCATGTGGGCACAGGTGAAAGTTGCAGAGAAGCAAGAAGCTCAATTAAGTAATTCAGGTAATGAAGCAGGACAGGCTAGATCTCGACCAAATATAGGTAAAGGAAAAGGACAAATGAGCATAGATGAGGCAAAGAAAAAGTGGCCATGCCACAACTGCGGAAAGTTAGGGCATTGGAGAAACGAGTGTAAATTTCCTCCAAAACTTAATGTGGAAAATCAATCATTAAATTCACAGGTGCAGAGTGAGGTAGTTACTCAACAAAGACAGGTGCCACAACCACCACTTCCCAAGAGTGTTAACCAACAGAAATACAGTGCAGAAACAGGATTCTAAGGAGGAGAACAGGTAACAGTTGCCGCGTGCAGCTGCCATTTCTCAATATTGGTTACGACAGGATGAGGATGAAACGGATGAAAGCTTCTGACGGTGCCTAGGAGAGGGGGAAGAGTGCGTGCTTGGCGCAACTCTAGAGGTAGATCAGTCTGGTCCATTTGTGGATGGAGAAGTGAATGGTGCAAATGTAACATTCCTTGTGGACACTGGAGCTACCCGTTCTACTGTTAGGTCAGTGGAAATTCCAAACCTTCCACTCTCAGGTGAACATATCCAAGTAGTTGGAGTTTCAAATCAGCAAATAAAGACGCCTCTTACTAAATTAGTGGAGGTAAAGATTGGTCCATTTAGTGAAATGCACCGATTTGTGGTATGCGATTGTAGTCCCGTGAACCTATTAGGACGCGATCTATTGTGCAAAATGAATTGCACTATCTATTGTACTCCAGATGGAATTGCATTTCAGACCCCAGATGAAGATGTACTGTATAAAATGACAATGGTAAATTTAGAACCAGAAGTAAATGATTTGTTTCCTGTATTTGATGCAGAGAAAATCCCAATTGAATTGAAAAAGACAGTGAAAGAAGAAGTGTGGGACTTTGCAGGAGAAGATATAGGATTAATGAAAGAAGTAGATCCCGTTAAAATAACAGTAAAAGAGGGAACGAGTTACCCAAATACGCCCCAGTATAAATTGACACCAGAAATAATTGAAGGAATAACGCCAGTAATAAATAAAATGGTTGAACAAGGGATTCTAAAAGAAATCATGAGCAGTCCATGTAATTCACCAATAATGGGACTGAAAAAGCCAAACGGAACATATAGAATTGTACAGGATTTGAGGCAGGTAAACAAAATTGTAGTACCTTGTTGCCCAATAGTACCGAACCCTGCTGTGATTCTATACCAGATTCCACGTGAAGCAGAATGGTACACAGTAATTGATTTATGTCATGCATTTTTCTCTATTCCATTGCATCCAGATAGCCAGCCGTTATTTGCGTTTAGGTTTGGAGAGCGTATTTTGGCATGGTGCCGAATTCCTCAAGGGTACACAGAAAGCCCCTGAATCTTTAATCAGATTCTAAAGAAATCCTTGGAAGATTTAAAAATGCCAGAAAAGTCAGTGATGGTTCAGTATATTGATGACCTACTGGTGGCATCAAAAACGAAGGAAGCATGTGTCAATGATACAATTGCTTTGCTGAATCATTTAGCAAAAAGAGGACATAAAGTGTCCCCATCAAAATTGCAGTTTTGTCAACAAGAAGTCCAATATTTAGGGCATAAAATTGAGAAAGGAGTGCGAAAGGTAACGACTGAAAGAATAAAGATGATTCAAGGAATGAGAGCTCCAATGACACAAAGAGAGGTAAGAATGTTTCTGGGAATGGTTGGATATTGTCGACAATGGATAAGCGGTTTTTCGCTGATTGCTAAACCGTTGCAAAAACTGACAAAGAAGGATGTTAAAGATCCTTTTGAAATGAATGATGAGGAAATGAAACCATTCAGAGAGCTGAAAAATAAATTGTGTGAAGCTCCAGCATTGGGAATGCCTGACTATGAGAAAGATTTTGAGTTGTATTGCAGTGAAAGAGATGGATGTGCATTTTCAGTCTTAGTACAGAGACATGGAACTATGAAAAGACCCATTGCATATTTTTCCGCTGTTTTAGACCCTGTAGCGAAAGCGTTGCCTGGATGTTTGAAAGCAGTTGCTGCTACTTGTGTGAGTCTGGAACAGAGCGAAGGCATAGTGATGGGATGTCCACTGAGAGTATATGTTCCCCATTCTGTGGAAATTCTCTTGACAAGAACGATAACACAATACATGACACAGTCGGCTGACTAGGTATGAAATTGACCATTGACAGATGTATGAATGTGAATCCTTCGACATCATTGCCAGATGAAGAGAGTGTAATTGAAATGGATGAAGTAGATCTCGATTGTCTGAATGTGCTTGAATATTGTACAAAACCGAGATCAGACATACGAGATGAGCCCTTAAAGGAATCAGATTATGTTCTGTTTGTGGATGGCTCATGTTTGAGAACGAATGATGGAGTTCTAAGTGCAGCATATGCAGTTTGCACAGTAGCAACTGTAATGGAAGCATCTTGTCTGAAAGGGATACGGTCTGCCCAAGTCGCAGAACTAGTAGCTCTGATTCAAGCAGGCAAGTTGGGAAGAAATGTATGGGTTACGATTGTGACAGATAGACAGTACGGCTTTGGGGTGGTGCATGATTTTGGTCAGATTTGGTCACAAAGAGGTTTCTTGACGTCTGCAGGAACGCCAATTAGAAATGGAGATGTTGTGAAAAAGTTGCTTGAGGCGATACAGCTGCCTAAACAGATTGCTGTTGTGAAGTGCAATGCACATAAAAATGGGGAAGACTACATAACTGTCGGCAATAAATATGCTGACGAGATTGCACAGTACTGTGCAAAGAATGTGGTTTCTTTAAACAGGAACCGAGAGAGAGAGCATATTTCTTGTCCTTTGCTTTTTACTAACACTGTTGAGACATGGGATGAGGTGAGAGTTACAGGAAGCAGCAGATGAGGAAAAAGATACATGGATAAAAGCAGGATGTAGAAAACATGAGGAAAATGATGTTTGGGTTTACAGAGATGAAAGACCAGTTATGCCTGATAGCATGATTTCTGACATGGCACGGATGTACCATGGACAAGCCCATATTGGGAGAGATTCAATGATCAGACTTTTTAGACAAACATGGTATAATCCAAAATTCAGAGCCATAGCTGAGAGTCTTTGTCAAAGATGTCTTATTTGTCAACAGTTAAATCCAGGAAGGAAGACAGTAGTGAGTCTAGGAACAATAGGACGAGAAGGAGGTCCATTCACTAGAATGCAAATGGATTTTATCGAAATGCCCCAGAGCAACAGACTAAGGTATGTCCTTGTAATCGTCTGTTTGTTTTCCCGTTGGGTGGAAGCATACCCGACCAGAAGGAATGATGGAATCACGGTAGCAAAACTTATGCTGCGAGAATTCATTCCGAGGTATGGTTTTCCAGTCATGATTGAAACAGATAGAGGAACACATTTCCAAAATGAATTAATTAAGCTAATTTGTGAAGCACTTAGTATGAAACAGAAACTGCATTGTGCATACAGACCAGAGGCTTCTGGAATAGTAGAGCAAGTGAATGGAACAATTAAGAACAGGTTAGGAAAAATGTGTCAAGCTACAGGACTCAAATGGCCAGATGCCTTGCCATTAGTTTTAATGACAATAAGAAGTATTCCGGAAAGGAAAACTGGACTCAGTCCCCATGAGATAATTATGGGACGAGCAATTAGACAAGCACATGTACCCGTCAACAAACTACTGACTATAACTGATGATCTGGTGCTGGATTATTGCAAAGGATTGGCTGATGTGGTGCGTTCTGTGTTTCATCAGGTTGGACCAGATGCGACCACTCTTGAAAGAAAACCAGCTCACGACTTGAATCCAGGAGATTGGGTCCGCATAAAAGTCCACAGGAGAAGAAATTGTTTGGTTCCTCGCTGGGACGAACCACGACAAGTGATCCTGGTGACAACCACTGCAGTCAAATGTGCAGGAGTGAAACACTGGGTGCATGCCAGTCACACCATCAGAGTTCCAGAACCTGAAGATCGACATGTGAGTCGACATCTGGAAGTATTGGATAACAGTTCAGCATCAGAAGCAGAAGAAGAAACAAACAGGGTGCCAGAATCTGAAGATCGACCTGTAAGTCGACATCTGGAAGACCCACCTACAAGTGCAACGACAGAAGAAGTAGAGGAAATAGCTGAAGTTCCAGAACTTGAAGATCGACATGCGAGTCGACATCTGGAAATATCAGATACCAGTTCAGAATCTGATACAGATCATTCGGATTGTGAAGAAATTCTGAAAAGAAATTGGAAATTTGAAAGCATAAGAGAAGAAACTGAGCAAGAAGATAGTAACAGTGAGCAACCAAGTACAAGTTGTGGTAAAATCCTTCGGAGATAATATTAATAGATGAAGAAGGGAGAGTTTCAAACAGAAAGCTAGAAAAATCGGAAGATCCCCGAGGAGCAATAGGGACAGATAGCCAAATAAAAGAACAGGGAAATTTAGAAGCAGATCGAGAGATTGACACAAATTCGGAAGAACCTCGAGGAGGGACAGAAATAGGTGAACGAAGGAAGATAAGAAAAGAACCACAAGTAGAGGAAGAAAATGAAATTATAAGATTCAAAAAATGAGACAATAAAGAAAAAACTGAAACAGTCTGAAGAAAGTGGAGAAGAAAGAAACCAAAAACTTGAGTCAAGAAAAAGGAATTGGAAAACAGAAAGAGGAGAAAGGAAGTGAGGCAAAAAGGCCAAGAAAAGGAGACAATTGGCCCAACGAAGTAAGAAAATTAAGATACAGGATCATAAGGTTAGATGGAAAAAGTGCTGAACAAGTGAATGAAATAAGCCAGAAAGAGCAAGAAAAACAAGGTGGAAAATACTTGCAGAAAACGAAAAGAGTAAAGAAGGTAAATCCGAAGTATAGATCACCTGAATGGTTGTATCTTGCTTTGACTGATATCAAAGAAGAAAAGAACACTCACGAGAACCCAGAACAAAGAAACCTAATGGGTGAAGGTGAGGTGCAACAAACTTGAAGAAATTTAAACAAATTTCTACCGGACTTGACAAAACACTGGATCTGACGAATTTCTACCGGATTTGACAAAATACTGGATTTGACAAAGAAAGAATTCTGAAAAGAATTAAAAGAAAGTACCAAGCAAAGACAAAAACATTGGAGTGCAGAGTGGCTAATAAGTCATTTCTGAGGTGTAGTGACACAATTTTCTTGAAAATAAATAAATAAGGTTATAAATCAAAAGGGAGGATACTAGAGATAGAAAATGTAAATGTGAGTTTTTAAGTAGATGGTGTAAGATGTGCTTCTTTTGTACAGGATTATTAATGACAGTATGGGTGGTTTTAGCAATCACTATTCCAATTAGTTTAGCTGTAGTAGAAACTTCTAATAACACAGGGAAAGAAAAAGGAGCTAACACTCAAGAACCAGTTATATTAAAAAGTAGTGCAGAATTACATAAAGACAAATCAATAACAGATTTTTCAAAGAATGTTTTTACTAAATTATTATATGAGTATGTAGAAACCATGGATGTAAGAGATTGCTATGTTTGTATGCAATTGCCTGCGTCTGTAGCAGAGGGTGTGACTTATCATCACCTTCCTTTGACGTATGGAATAACATGTAGTGTTTTAGCAAGTTTATTTTATAAAACAGGTAGATTAGAATATTATTACACTGACAGATAAGATTTTTGCGAAAGTTTCTGTAGTTCCCGAGCTAAACAAAATAAAAGAGGGAAAAACGTTTGGTGAATATTTTATAAAAGATAAGATTTTAACATTAGATAATATAGTTAAAAACAACCTTACCTGTGAGTTAAAGAAGGAAGAAAAAGTATTTTTAGAGATGGTTGAAGAAAGAAGAGTGAAATTTCAAAGAAAAGTGATAGAAGAGACAAAAACACCTTTTTGGGCGTTTGAGGAAGACAATCATGACAAGAAAAAGACAAATGCAGCTATGACTCTGGATTGGCACCAACAGGGAAGGTTGTGCATTAGAAGAAATAAAACAAGATATGACAATTATTTTGTGGGTTCCAGTATTTGCCATGACAATTATCAAATTTTAGGCGGATGGGGATTCAAAGGGGGAAAAGATCCAATATTTCCAGGGATCTATTATGTTTGCGGTAATAGGGCTTATTACAGGTTGCCGGACCATTGGTATGGGTCATGTTATTTAGGCCTGGTCTTTCCAAAACATTTTCATATGGATAGAAAAGAAAAAGGAACACACAAAATGATAAATACCTTTACACGTAGAAAAAGGGAAAGTTTTTCAGAAATAGTAGGTGATATTTTTGGTGCATTGATACCAGCAGTGGGAATATCTTTGAATGCATTTAAAATTCGGAAATTATCCACAGTGGTAGATCGTTTATCTACAGATACTGCTGGAGGGTTCTTGATGGTAAATACCGAGATGGTTGCCATGAGAGCTATGGTGATGCAAAATCGACTTGCCCTTGACATTCTTTTGGCAAAAGAGGGTGGAGTGTGTGGAATGCTGAAAGACCAACATTGTTGCACTTACATTCCAGATAAAAGTGAAAATATACAAAAGTATATAACGAATATTACAAGTTTGCACAAAGAACTTGTTCCACTGGAGGTTGAAAGTGCATTGGGAAAACTTGGTAAAGGGTTTTCTTCAGTAATAAATTGGTTAACAAGAATGAGTGGATTAATAATAGGGAAAGTTATAATAATAGCAACCATGATAATAATAATTTTAGTGCTGAAGCTTGTAATTACATGTAAAAAGAAAAGAAGAAGACAGAATAAAATAGAAAAAGAAAACATGATAAACCAGGAGAGAGAGAGAGAAATGGGTGAAATAGAGCTAGAACAGATAAAAGAGAACATGTACAAGAAAACGAAGAGACAAGTTGAAAGGGATACAGTTGTGTAAACTAACAAAAGCAAACAGATAAAAGAAATATGCTGACTGAGAAAATTGTATAACTTGGGTTTTGTGGTGATATTAAAAAAAAATCACCAAAGGGGGGAGTTGATGGAGCAGAATAAATGAATTTTTTTTAACCTCCTAATAATTTTCGTAAAATAATTAATAAACATGTTCGTTTAAGTAAATAACCAACAATGTATGTTACATATAAAGGGTTAAAGGTAACACGCTATTTTTGTGTGCAAATTAATCAACTTATAATTGTTGACGTGTCTAACATAATCTAATATTTGCGTACTAATAAAATAGTAAACGCATGATTTGTGCTTTGAAAATAAAACGTGTGGTGGCAAAATAAAGCAATGGTAAGTAAGGGACGGCTTTATATGTTGCTTTTTGCTAGGTAATACCTAATTGGGGTACATAGAAAGACGGGAGGGAAATGAAAGGGTTTATATTCTTTATTTTAACAATATTTTGTTTATCTTTGAAAATAGTGCGCTTAGGCCTGTTGAGCAGCGATATAAAATGGCCGCCATTTGCTAGAGTACGCATGAGCAAGAAGCCGTGTGGTAGAGGAGAAAGGCTGTGAAAAAGGATGACCACGTGTTCGTGCTGAGAGCCTAAGATGGAAGTATGGTCAAGGCTATTGTGACCTTTTTGAGCAAATGTGTGCCAAGATGATCAGCAAGAAGCGTGAGAAGTCAAACTGAATAAATGGACGGAACTGTTGAATCTAAAAAGTATCAGAAAAAGATACAAATTGGACTGATCGAAACTGATGAGCAATGTCATGAACTGTGGGAAACGATGCAAGCATGGACATTCCACAAAGAACTGGTTAAGACAAGGAAGTTTGATTAAAATGTATATGGACTTGAATGAACCAATGAGGGAGAATCACGCCATAGAGATGCAACATTTTTATTCAGTAAGCTAGAATTAGGGTATAAGAAGACCTACTCTTGGTGGGGAGGGGTTAGATGCTGGAGAGAGGAGATGCTGTAGATGGGTGAAGTTGCGGTTGCTGATGCGGACGAGCTGATGCTGCTGCTGCTATTTTATATTTTTAGTTGAGTATAAGATGCTGCTTTTGGAGAACCTTTTTACTCCTGATAGATTTTTCATTTAGAAGTATTAGACTTTCCAAGACAGATAGATTGATCTTTTGGAGTTCTTGCTGTGACAACCTTATTTTTCCGTCTAATAGGTATGCATTGCAATTTCAATTTATTCTTATAATGATGATAAATGTAATGATCTGAATAATAAGCTTAAACTTATATCTTGCTTCAAAACTTTATATAAACTTTATTATTCTTTAAACAAATGACTCAGTGATTCTTTAGCTCAATAATTAAGGTAAAATGTTAAAGAGTTTATTGTGATTGAGCTGGTCTTAATCACCATCAACTGATTCCTACTAGTTGGTCCATCGACCAATGAGCGGAATACCTTAAAAGCAATGAGAAACATTATGTCGTGTTAAATAGAGGTATCCCGTCTCCTTCCAGCTAATCGTTTTCTCCTAGGTTAAGGACGGAGGTAATCCAGGGAATAAATGAGTAAGTGAATGTATATGCGGTGTTATGGGCCCCACCGTCATATGGATATAGTTCGTGTGTTGGAGGGATAGTTGCACCTGGATGACCGAAGCATATAGGAGAAGAATTTTTATTGTTAGCGCTGGATCAACCCTAACTGAATTACTTATCCTGGCTTCTGTTACTTGGGTTTGGGTGGTCACGCTACGCCTCGTTAGGGGACCTCCGCATGGACCAGTAGAGACAGGAACACCAGAGGAGCCCACAAGTACCAAATAGGACAGAGAAGACTATCAGGAGCAAGAGAACAGGAGCTCTATAGTGTCAACCAGTAAAGAGCTATAAAAACACCACTCAGGCAGGACTTGTCCGTGTTCAGGAGGCGGTGTGACCACAGTGGTGTCAGAAGTTGGATTTCTGTGTCGGAGACAGCAATGACAAACCATAACCAGAGTCCATGGTCACCCAGCTGGATGAGGGCCAAACACATTTACAGTTGATCCCAGAGCAGCAGAATCAGAACAGCCTTTAAAGAGCAGGCAACCCTGTTGACCCCAACCAACAAGTCCAAGACACAGCTATCCTATGTCTTACAGATGCAATCTCAACTGCACAGGTACAACCCAACATCCAGGGGACTGTGTTGCAAAAGTTCCAGGAGGGGGTTGACCTGGATTATTTCTCTGTAAATTTCGAGCGAGTCCATCCACAGCAACATGGCCACCAGAGAGATGGGTACAATACATTGCACCGCTCACGTCAGGTGAACTACAGACAGCGTATCAAGCAGCCAATCCTGCAGGTGTAACCCCTTATGTAGATATCAAAAAGTAGATCCTAGAATGACTAGGGTGGACCATTTCAAGTAAGGTCCAGCTAAACAAAATAGGGAAATGTAACTGAATGGGCTGGTTATTACACGCACAGCCAAGTCTCCACCGACTATTAACACAAACTGCTCATGATACAGGTTGGACAAAATGGATGTGCAATAAATGAGCACAAAACTATTTGATCTGAATTACACAAACAGGGACAAGGCTTCATAAAATCACGTCTGGTGGAGTGGTGCAGCAGATTGTGGCCAGATGCCACATTTTCAGGACCCAAAAAGGCCCATACAGATTTAGTCATCTAATATATTTACTACAAGGGTCAGGCTAGAAAATTCCGATCAAGAAAACAGTTACTGTTTAGTGGGTTGGTTCTGAAAAACTCAATCTTAACTCGCTCACAAATGACCACACCGGACCTCACGTGTAGTTACATGACTTTTTACTTGGATTTGTCTCATTAACTACCTGGTTTTTGAGCTCTCCAAGCCTCTGTACACCAAGAATGGCATTGTTGCACTTCAAACGATAATTAAGCAGTGCATGTCCACAATTCCCAGCAGTGATATAAGGTAAAATAATAGCACTGCAGAAAGTGATGAGGGACACCAGAGTCTCCCATATCTTACAAATATGCCTTGGCCTCATTGGGAGACCCCTAGAAGGGTTGTGGGACCCCCTGCGCTGCAGGAGCTACAGAAGCCTGTGATACACCCCTGGTTCCGAGAGTCCGCAAGTGGTTTTGTATAACAACTTTATCATCTTCAAAAATTGCATTTTGCAATTGCTTAGATTTTCTACTAGTTTAGAATGACACTTCCACTGTGGAAATCTGAAATAATTTCTGTTAGCATAGGCTGAAGCCATCTTGTTTGTGGCATCCATTTGGTTAGCTATGTAATTCTTCCGTCTTCACTGTTGCTTGCCCTTCTATTCTGCTTGTGTCATCAACTCTAGTTAACTCCTTCTGTACTGAGCTAAAAGCAATGTGCTGAGCAAAGGCCTGTAGCTGCTAGAAGGCACCTGGCTAAGGATATAACTGTCAACTGTTTTTAGCTGATGTAAACAGTTCTGTTCCCCCTCCCACTCTGCTGACTAAGTGATCTCCCATCTGCCCATGTTTGTAGGTAGTTATTCTTGTGTATGCTTGTACCTTCTATTTGTAACTACATGCTTACTCTGCAACAAACTCTGTATATAAGCACCATGGTCTGTGACTTCAGTGTACTACCTCAGGCAGCACGAGAGTGCTGTGTGGACGTAGTCCCACTCATGAGTGAATAATAAACTTGTTATTTGAATTCCATCTTCAGTGCCAATCTCAATTTTGTTGGTCTATGGACCCGTGGACAAGAGAAGGGTGACCCCTGCACCGGTGTGCTCATCAAAAAGCACATTTCCACAGTTGGCGCCCAATACGTGGGGCCTCATCGAGGACGCGGCCGTCTGAAGGAGTGGTCTTGACGGAAGAGTGGAATATTACTGAGGAGACGTCCTGCATGAGGAGACCCTTGTCTTTGCAGCCAAAGTGACTTTTCCGGATTTTCGTTTTGACCCTCCAGGTGGCGGCCGGTCCGAATGAGGTATCCTTTGGCGTTATTTTTGCAGTGACCATTAGGTCGATCAAGAGATTGGCAGTTGGAGGTTGGAGACTTTTGTTTGGTAAGGTCACTGGAGCGGCACTCTTGTTTGCTTGGCCAAGATTCTGGTTGTTTGTTTGATTTATTTTTTGCAGAAAATAAAGGTAGGTAATGTGGAGATTTTTCTCTACTTTTTAACAATTTGGAAACGTAATATTTTACAAAACCTTGGTAGCATGCCTGTTTCCAGCACACTCTGTAGGTTGTGTTGCTGTCTTGGTGGTACCAAAATGGATTTAGAAAGAAGTCAGCCGGCTCCCTTAGAGGGAGCACCTAATAGACATATGTATATTAAATACGGTATTTCTTCCATAATGTATAGTACACTGTGGAACAAATATACAAAGAAGGATCCTGATCTCCAATGGCCTGTGAATGGGTCGTTTGACTTTAAAAAGATTCAATATGTAGAACAGTGTTTAACAAATAAAGTCGACAAGATATGTTTGATTGTGTACGAATGTGGGAGAAAGAAGTGAATGAAAGAGCGAAGAGAGAAGCAGCTATAGCAGAGAAAGAACAACGAAAAACAATACATCAAAAAGCACTAGAATTAAAAAATAAGGAGTTGACGGAAGAAAAAGGAGAGGGAGCGTCGTTTAGAGTACACTGGCCAGTACCCTATTAAGCGCCCCCTTTATCCCATGCTTAATAAACCTCAAGATGGTTCAATTTTATTAGATCGACCTCCGCCCCCGTATAAATTTCCCTCTGCCCCTGAGGAGGATCCTTCCGATGAAAAACATCATTCTTCTGACGATAAAGATATAGATAAGCAAATGGGCGACAGACTCGCTCTACTTTAACTACTGATGAAAAAGCCACCATTAGATCCACTGTTCGTTCAGAAGCCCGTAAGAAAACTCTTCCTTCAGATCTTGTAGCAATGGTTCAGCAGTAGAAAGATTTAGAACAGTTATATTTTGCAGAGAAGTTTGCTTGGAAAGTTATACTTAATTTTAGAGACCTTTCTAAAAACTTAGAGCCCACTGATATAAATTCTGATTATAAACAATTGAGTGATGGAACTTTCCTTTGTTCAAACATACCTGATTTAATTAGGCGAGTGGTTAAATTACGAGATGAAACATTTCGCTTAAAAGCGGAGAAAAAAGAAGCTAGTAAAACTAAAACTGTACAAGTAGCCCAAACCCCAGCGCAGATAGTAGAAACTTCAGAGACAAATAATGGATCTAGTAGTGCTGAAGTTGGTATACGACCAATGCGCGAAGCTGCGCCTTTGTATGTTCCTCCAAAGGGCACGGGAAAAGATGAAGATAAGACTTCAGATGATGCGAAAGGGTATTTTATTTATAATTGGGTTTATACCCCTTGGAGTAGAGCAGATGTTATGGCTCTTATAGCCGCTTTGCCCGATCCGCGGAAAAATCCTGCCACTTTTTATGAAGAAGTGGAAGGAGCCATTAGCTTCTGCACTATGACCTTGCCAGATATTGATATGTTTTTTGGACTTATTTTGCCTGATATGTGGAGAACAATTCGGAAAATAGATGATAATGTAGCATATGGTGATACTTGGGTGCATTTAGAAGAAATAGATGCGGCTAGAGAGCCTGCGCAGAAACCACAACAGGAGATATTAGATCTTCCCAAAGCTATTGTGACTAAGTTGAAAACTCTTATACCCCCTAAGAAAATAGATTGGACTACGTTAGCGTCTTGTAAACAGAAAGCGGATGAGTCAGTTTCTGATTTCTTTACACGATTTGAAGAGACATTCCATGACTTTAGTGGGCAGTCCTTGACAGATGACACGGGTAAGCATCTGTTCGTCGACAAATTTGTCGCTAACATGTTGCCAGAAATAGCTAGTCGCCTAAAGGCCAGCGAGAGTTCATGGACTAAGTCTTCTCCAGTCTCCTTTTTGACTAAGGCCCAGTATTATGAGCGTCAGGAATTGGAAGCAAAGGGCAAAGAGGATAAGAAGGTTAAGGATTTAAAACCAAAAGTTATGTTGGCTCAAGTATATGGTCTACCATTCAGAGGTGGTGGTAGAGGTGGACGTGCAGTATATACACCTGGTGTACCCCTTTCTCTCGATCAACTTTGTCTTCTGATCAGTGTGCTTATTGTAAAGAGATTGGGCATTGGCGTACTGAGTGCCCCCTTTGCGAGGTCAGCAGTATCAACGGGGTAGAGGAAGTATGAGAGGACGCCCAGGGAATTCAGGAAATAGGGGAGGAATAGGAACCCGTCCCAGGTTTGAGGTAGTTGAACACGGACCAAATTATTCTAATACTTTTGATAGACGAAATCAATATCAAATGTCAGATTATTCGGCTGATAGTCTTGGGGATTCCGATTATGCATAGGAATGCCTAGGATGGGGTAAGGAACCGGTTGAGGTCCCAGTAGATCAGAAGGGTCCTTATGTTGAGGCAAATGTCTTGGGTTCTACTGATCGGTTTCTGGTTGATACAGGAGCTACTCGTAGTGCTCTGTCTAAAAAATTGGTTCCTAGGGCTCCCCTGTCTGGCGCAATGATAACATCGATAGGATTAGATGGGACACCTACACCTAGCCCACTGTCACAGCCACTTGCATTTAGTCTTGATAAATTTACTGCAGCATGTCCATTTCTGCTTTCCCCTAACACGCCGGATAATATTGTGGGCATTGATATGCTTAAACATTTTCGTGCTACAATACGTTGTTCCCCAGAAAGTGTGCGTGTTATCTTAAATGATAACTATCCAATGGTTGAGAGGTCTTGTCTCATCAAAGAAGATATCGCTTTGGCATCTTTACCTAGTACTTTGTGGGCTACATCAGATACCTATGTGGGACACATGGTTATTCCACCAGTGCATATTCAAGTGAAGGAAGGTGCTTCATTGCTTCGATTGCCCCAATATAAAATATCTCGGGAAGGCGAAGAAGCATTAACACTCATTGTTCAGGATTTGATCAAGGTGGGGGTTGTGGAAGAAGTCCCTTATTAACATTTGTAATAGTCCTATCCTTCCTATTTTGAAAAAAGACACCGATACTAAAATTTACAGATTATTGATCTACGACAGGTTAATAAAATCGTGGTGCACCAATACCCGGTAGTCTCTGATATCACGACACTTCTCACCATGGTTCCTCCTACTGCCACTACATTTAGTGTAATTGATTTAAAGAATGCATTTTTCTCAATACCCATTCACCCTGACAGCCGTTATTTGTTCGGCTTCACTTTGAATAATAGATCATTCAGGTTCTGTAGAGCTCCACAAGGGTATACAGAGAGTCCTATCATTTATAGTCAGGCATTGAAAAGGCAGCTTGATTCTTTTCCTGTACCGAAAGGGGTGGCTCTTATTCAATATGTCGACGACATCTTGTTGGCTGCTGATACCCCTGAACAGTGTAAAGAAGGAACACTGTCATTGTTATTTCTTGCCTCTCATCATCACAAAGTCTCTAGGAAGAAACTGCAATTTTGTAGACTGCAGGTTACCTATTTAGGTCACCTCCTGTCTAAGGAGGGACGCGCACTCACACCAGATCGCATTCAAACTATTTTAGACACTCCCGTGCCCCGTACTCAGAAGGATGTCCGTGCACTGATTGGCCTTACTTCTTTTTGTAGGCAGTGGATCCCTAGCTTTTCTCACATTATTAAACCCTTGTTGGCCCTTTTGACTAAAGACACTCCGATGCCTCTCCCATGGACTACTGAGTGCCAGGATGCCTTCCAACAGTTACGTCAAGCTCTTTGTCCTGCACCAGTATTAGGAACTCCAGACTACACTAAGACCTTCACACTCTATGTACACGAGAGGGAAGGTTGCGCTCTCTCAGTTTTAACACAAACACACGGTGATAAACAACGTCCGTGTGCATATTTCTCAGCTGTCCTTGATCCAGTTGCCCGCGCGCTGCCTGGTTGTTTTCGAGCGGTGGCGGCAACGGCTGTGTCCATACGTCAGAGCGAGGGAATAGTCTTGTCACATAGATTGCTTGTGCTAGTACCCCATTCAGTTGATGCCTTGTTAAATCAAACAAAAACACAGCATCTGACTAGTGCTCGCTTGACAGGATATGAATTGACACTTTTGGCCCCTCATATCACGTTAAAAAGATGTTTGACTCTGAACCCTGCTACATTATTGCCATTTCCAGCGTCTCAGTCACAAGAGTTACATGACTGTATATCCCTTACTGAAGAACGAACAAAGGGTCGTGTTGACCTACAAGATACACCTCTTTCTAGTGTTGATGGGGAATTGTGGGTTGATGGATCCTGCCTGAAATTGCCTGATGGCACTACATCTGCTGCTTATGCAATTACAACACTTCAGACAGTAGTTGAGACAGCTCGTATCCCACAGAAGTCAGCTCAAGCAGCCGAGTTGATAGCACTTACAAGAGCATGAGCTTAGTACAGAGTTGCTTGTTAACATTTACACTGATAGCCAATACGCCTTCGGCGTGGCTCATAACTTCGGGCAACTTTGGAAAGAAAGGCTTTCTCACTTCACATGGGACACAAATAGTGCATGGGGAATTAGTACATAATCTCCTTACTGCCTTGACCTATCCTAAGAAAGTGGCAATTGTTAAATGTAGTGCACACAAGAAAGTGACTGATAAAATAGGAGCAGGCAATGCCTTTGCAGATTGCACAGCTCGTGAGACTGCAATGAAGCGAAGTACCACATCTATGTATGTAGTTAAGTCACAGGCTGAACGTTGGCATGATGCCAGGCAAGAGGTGCTGGACATGCAGCAATCTGCTTCTGTTGATGAATTAGACCAATGGTCCAAGGAGGGAACATTGGATGACGAGGGCTGTTGGAGGAATAAAGAAATGACAAAATGGAAGTTACCTGCAGCCTATTTACATCCTATGATTCACATGGCACATGGGCCGGCACATGTTGGAGCATCCTCAATAGCAAAATAACTTATGCAAGTTTGGGATCATCCAGAGATTGTCGGTACGGCTAAGAAAATAGTCCAGTCCTGTCTGATCTGTCTCCAGTATAATCCTGGAAAGGGAACACGAACTCCAGCCGGAGGGTTTGCAATACCAACTGCACCTTTTGAGGTCCTGCAAATGGATTACATCCAGCTTGAGCGCTGTAACAACCTAAAGTATGTCTTAGTAGTGGTTTGCGCCTTCAGTAAATGGGTGGAAGCATATGCTACGAAGGATAATACAGCTCTTACGACAGCAAAGGTGCTCCTAAAGGAGTTCTTTCCCCGATTCGGCATTTGCCTCGTTTTGTGGAGTGACAACGGACCCCATTTTATTGGGCAAGTTGTTGAGTATCTCATGAAAGGATTGGGAATTAAGCAGAAGCTTCATGCTGCTTTCCACCCACAATCAGCAGGACTAGTGGAACATTACAACTCCACTCTGAAATTAAAATTGGCTAAGATACAGGCTTCCACATCTTTGAAATGGCCTGATGCATTGCCCTTAGCATTGCTATCCATTAGATCGATACCACATACACAATCTGGCCTCACACCGTATGAGGTGGTTTTTGGAAGGCCAATGAATATTTGGGGGATTCCTAAGCCACGCCCTATACATGATGTACCTTATGTATTGATGAATGACTATTTGTCTCAGTTGACTGACAGTTTGTCTTCTATTTATCAACAGGTTCGGGAGACTCTTCCAGACAGGTCGCAAGGTGAGGGCCATTGTTTACGGCCTGGTGACTTTGTGGTCGTAAAGTCATTCCAGAGGACCAGCTCCATAGCACCGAGGTGGCGAGGACCGGAGCAGGTACTACTGGCTACCAGGACTGCAGTTCGAGTGATGAACCGGAAGAACTGGGTCCACGCAACACACTGTCGAAAAGTGTTGCAAGACCTAGTGAGCCCAACTGTGTTGGCAGATCACCGCGATATCCTGGTCACCGAGAAAGGACAAGCTGTGTCACCTGAAGGACCTGAGGAAGTCTTCCCGGACCACATGATTCCTGGTACATCTCAATATCAGCTTCGACCCAGGAAGAAAGACATTTCATTGAAAGAGACTGTTTGAGCCACTGTCCTGGGTAGTTAAAGCCTGACTTCAAAGGGGGGTAGTCTATTAGTGATTACTCGTCTCAACGTTCGTGAAGAAATCAACGCCTGCCCAGGACCTTAGGGCACCATCTGCTTTGTTGTTTGTCGATGAAATGAATAGGTCTAAGGAGAAGAAACCAACTGCTGCAAGAGTTTATAGCAAAAGAACAATAATTGCTACTGGACTTACTTTGACTATTGTTATTGTTGCTATAATAACATGGATTGTAGAGGAAGTAGCTCCTGTCCGAAATCTACTGACTACTACTACTCCTGTCCCAATTGAACATCATTATTTCACACTACCGTATCATGAGAAAAAGTATAGAATGTCCTACCACAATAACACTATCATCCAAATGTTGCACAATACACACAATGCCACGAACTTTACCAATTGCTGGGTATGTGGAATGATGCCAGCTCATCAGAAAAAGGGAGGAACGCCTTTTATTCCCTTGCCGTTTTCACATAATGGCTCCTGCAGAGCCTGGTTTGCATTGCTGTGGGCTTCTGAAGTTGCTAATATTACTTATGCTGATGTAAATAAATAGGTGGACTAAACGCTCAGTTGAATAAAGTTTGTTACCCCGATGAGGAAGGAGATCCACAAGCTAAAGGAACTGTGTGGGAAATGGAGGAGTATCGCCGAGGAAATTCCTCCATACACTATGTTTTCCCTAACACTCGAACAACTAAGGGGAATGGGCCTCCTGTTATTGCTGTTACTAGAGCTCGAGCGGATCTCTGTGTGAGCAGTATTGGCAGTATTCCTGTGGGAAAAAGTGACTGTACTTTAGTGTTGAACATTACTGGAATGAACAATAGCAGCTTTTTGTCCTCACACAACACCTATTTAATTTGCGGAAGTAAAGGTTATTCCCATCTACCTATTGGTTGGTCCGGCATCTGCTACGTGTCCTTTTTGCTTCCACCTGTGTTTTTGGCACCTGCATCCTACCATAAAGACTATAAACTGTATAATGACATTTCCAAGAACAGATTCAAAAGGACAATAAACAATGATGAGGTGGATCAAACCTATTCTGCACTACAGCAGTATATTGACTTTAATTTGGGACTATTCTTCCTTGTTGGTGCGGCCTTAAACAGTAGAAAAATAAGGCGCTTGACACGTGTTGTAGAGGCTGTAACCAATCAGACAGCAATGGCGTTTGGTAATATCACAGAAGAACTACAAATTGTGAGAATTGTGGCGCTCCAAAATAGGATGGTCCTTGATGTCATCCTGGCCGACCGTGGTGGAGCATGTCGCATCATCGGGAGTAGCTGCTGTGTCTATATCCCTGACCACGCCCCTTCTGTTTTTGAAGCAATATCTAAAATGCACAAAATAGCCACTGAAATCCATCAGGATTCAGGAACTTGGACTTTGACTGGATGGCTATGGAACATGTTTACTGTATGGGGCTGGGAGCTATTGTCAGCATTATGTATATTTCTTGCTATTCTTTTCACTTGTTGCCTATGTATTCAATGTGGCCCAATGCTTTGTTCCCTTTGTGTTTCTACTTGCACCTCGTGTATACCGATTAAACAAAATATTAAGAATGTAAATGCCGACTAGCAAGTGATCAGGAAATTAATGAAATGATGCAGATAGATATAACTGATATTTTTCGTATTCCTTTGAAAGTATAAGAAAATGTCTTCAGCATATGCTAAAAGGGTCATCTGTGGAAATCTGAAATAATTTCTGTTAGCATAGGCTGAAGCCATCTTGTTTGTGGCATCCATTTTGTTAGCTATGTAATTCTTCCGTCTTCACTGTTGCTTGCCCTTCTATTCTGCTTGTGTCATCAACTCTAGTTAACTCCTTCTGTACTGAGCTAAAAGCAATGTGCTGAGCAAAGGCCTGTAGCTGCTAGAATGCACCTGGCTAAGGATATAACTGTCAACTGTTTTTAGCTGATGTAAACAGTTCTGTTCCCCCTCCCACTCTGCTGAGTAAGTGATCTCCCATCTGCCATGTTTGTAGGTAGTTATTCCTGTGTATGCTTGTACCTTCTATTTGTAACTACATGCTTACTCTGCAACAAACTCTGTATATAAGCACCATGGTCTGTGACTTCAGTGTACTACCTCAGGCAGCACGAGAGTGCTGTGTGGACGTAGTCCCACTCATGAGTGATTAATAAACTTGTTATTTGAATTCCAGCTTCAGTGCCAATCTCAATTTTGTTGGTCTATGGACCCGTGGACAAGAGAAGGGTGACCCCTGCACCGGTGTGCTCATCAAAAAGCACATTTCCACAGTTGGCGCCCGATACGTGGGGCCTCATCGAGGACGCGGCCGTCTGAAGGAGTGGTCTTGACGGAAGAGTGCCACATTTTCAGGACCCAAAAAGGCCCATACAGATTTAGTCATCTAATATATTTACTACAAGGGTCAGGCTAGAAAATTCCGATCAAGAAAACAGTTACTGTTTAGTGGGTTGGTTCTGAAAAACTCAATCTTAACTCGCTCACAAATGACCACACCGGACCTCACGTGTAGTTACATGACTTTTTACTTGGATTTGTCTCATTAACTACCTGGTTTTTGAGCTCTCCAAGCCTCTGTACACCAAGAATGGCATTGTTGCACTTCAAACGATAATTAAGCAGTGCATGTCCACAATTCCCAGCAGTGATATAAGGTAAAATAATAGCACTGCAGAAAGTGATGAGGGACACCAGAGTCTCCCATATCTTACAAATATGCCTTGGCCTCATTGGGAGACCCCTAGAAGGGTTGTGGGACCCCCTGCGCTGCAGGAGCTACAGAGGCCTGTGATACACCCCTGGTTCCGAGAGTCCGCAAGTGGTTTTGTATAACAACTTTATCATCTTCAAAAATTGCATTTTGCAATTGCTTAGATTTTCCACTAGTTTAGAATGACACTTCCACTGTGGAAATCTGAAATAATTTCTGTTAGCATAGGCTGAAGCCATCTTGTTTGTGGCATCCATTTGGTTAGCTATGTAATTCTTCCGTCTTCACTGTTGCTTGCCCTTCTATTCTGCTTGTGTCATCAACTCTAGTTAACTCCTTCTGTACTGAGCTAAAAGCAATGTGCTGCGCAAAGGCCTGTAGCTGCTAGAAGGCACCTGGCTAAGGATATAACTGTCAACTGTTTTTAGCTGATGTAAACAGTTCTGTTCCCCCTCCCACTCTGCTGACTAAGTGATCTCCCATCTGCCCATGTTTGTAGGTAGTTATTCTTGTGTATGCTTGTACCTTCTATTTGTAACTACATGCTTACTCTGCAACAAACTCTGTATATAAGCACCATGGTCTGTGACTTCAGTGTACTACCTCAGGCAGCACTTGAGAGTGCTGTGTGGACGTAGTCCCACTCATGAGTGATTAATAAACTTATTTGAATTCCAGCTTCAGTGCCAATCTCTATTTTGTTGGTCTATGGACCCGTGGACAAGAGAAGGGTGACCTCTGCACCGGTGTGCTCATCAAAAAGCACCTTTCCACACCACTATGCAGTCAACCTTATGATTGTCACCACCTAGGCGCGGCTCCTATTTACTCGTATTCATGGAAAGCCATTTCTACAAGAAGATATCCAATTTTTTGTCAAATTGTGTCTATTTGGAGCAATGAACCAATGATAAACGTGATACATCCCAGTCTTGTAAATGTGTCAGCAGTCTTGACAAATCTTCACAAATTTTGGCCTGTATAGGTTGATCATATGAAAAACTTGCTGGCGAACTATTTGAAAGATTGGTTCTCACCATGAGCAAACTACAAAGAACTAAAAACTGTATTGCTAAAGTCTCTCACCTATCCTAATGTGAGATCAGAGTTTTTCACCCTGGCCTCTCTCACTCGGAGTCTGACTGGCTGACTTTAGCTGGTGGACTCAGGAAGGCTCTCTCCAGCAGGCGGCTTCTCTGCCTCTACCAATACGATGTCTACACTGTTAGGAGCCACAGTTCAAGAAAATAGGTTAGTTCAGTGTTGACAATGCAAAGAATAGAAGCTGGAGTTATCTAATTGGTCTGTGTTATGTTAAGTTCCAGCCCTCTGTCTAAGCTGGCAGTTCTTGGGATAATCACATCCGCTATCAAACAGTGTAGTCCTCCATAACACTTTTGGCTTCCCAACTTCAGTTGCTGCAAAATTATGTTTTCATTACTTTTGCTTCATGAGTGCAGAAAATATCCATTCACCCCTCTCACAGATGCACACATTTGTTTCATTTATATATATATATTTTTTTTTAAGTTGGGCTTCCATGAAAAATCTCGGAAAGAAAAAAACGAATTCAAAACTGCATGAATGCATTTATACTAAAGAAAATGTGGTGAAGCAGTAAATTGGATTGCTAAACTATTACAGAAAGAGGCTATACCCTTGATGTGAGCTATGATCACTCACTCACCACCAGGCCTACAAGATATAGTGATCTATTTGAGGGTTCCGTGGTTCAGCCTTTTTTTCTTCTTTTGATAATCTTATTATTGGATTGTCTCACAAACAACAATGTTTAAAAACTATGCTTAGAACAACCAAACTCCCAGATTGCTGCAGAACACAAATACAGCGGAAAAGTCATGTGTCCGTGTCAGTCTGAAGTCAGAATCTATTATTATCAGAAACAGTGGTTCCTGTGGAATAATAAAGAGAATCTATACTGGTAGGTAATTGCACTATTGCAATGGAAAGGGTTAGAGTGATGTCACAGGGAGAAAGGACCAAGTACACTTTTGTTACACTTTATCACAGTTTGTGTTTTATATATTTTTTAAACAATATATACAGAAGAAATAAGAACAGTTGTGCGCAGTGTCCCCAGTGAAAACTGGAACCTAAAACATTGGTGACATATTAGTGACAGTGGTGCTTGGTTTCCAAAATATTGTAAAGTCGACCATTAAAGACTGTACAGACAATATCCCGCGACTATATACAATGATACGCGCGGTTTAAATGGTTTGCTTTAGTTTTGTCGACGACGTTTCGACCCTGTGTGTAATGTAAGGTCTCTTCAGGACCTAAGGGTGTAGGGACATCTGAATCGATGATTACGCAGCCGCGTGAGGAGTCAGTGCCACAGGTGAGTGAAGATGAAAGAAGAAAGGAATACTCACATGGGACCCAGCCGGGTGCCCAAGTGAGGGTTGGGGGAGGCTGCCAACGGCTCAGTCAAAGTGGGCAAATGGGTAATCAATACCAGTGGAAATTCGTAGGGCGTGTCAGTAGGAGGCGCATCCATGGGACAGCGCGAGTCTGTTAATAGAGAAATCCTATTGCTGAGAGGAGTTCCTGAACGTGTGGCAATCCAACGAGGATGAGACCAACAGGTCATTTCGGCCTCAGCAGACAGACACACGCTGTCGTGCTGCTACGCGTTGGATTGCCACGCGTTCAGGAACTCCTCTCAGCAATAGGATTTCTCTATTAACAGATTCACGCTGTCCCATGGATGCGCCTCCTACTGGCACGCGCTACGAATATCCACTGGTATTATTTGCCCACTTTGACTGAGCCGTTGGGTATTTTTAAAGAGATACAGGTCGGCGCGCCTGCACCGCCTGGTCACTGCATCTTCGTGTCCATATGCTGTATTAGTAATCTTAGTTCCCACCTGTTCGCACACACCGCTGTGTGATCACACCCCTATCACGTCATTGATTAAGCAATCAAGCTGTGTCATTCACCGATTGCCAGCCTCCCCCAACCCTCACTTGGGCACCCGGCTGGGTCCCATGCGAGTATTCCTTTCTTCTTTCATCTTCACTCACCTGTGGCACTGACTCACGCGGCTGCGTAATCATCGATTCAGATGTTCCTACACCCTTAGGTCCTGAAGAGACCCTACATTACACACAGGGTCGAAACGTAGTTGACAAAGAACTAAAGCGAACCATTTAAACCGCGAGTATCATTGTATATAGTCGCAGGATATTGTCTGTACAGTCTTTAATGGTCGACTTTACAATATTTTGGAAACCGAGCACCACTGTCACTAATATGTCACCAATGTTTTAGGTTCCAGTTTTCACTGGGGACACTCCGCACAACTGTTCTTATTTCTTCTGTATATATTGTTTAAAAAATATATAAAACACAAACTGTGATAAAGTGTAACAAAAGTGTACTTGGTCCTTTCTCCCTGTGACATCACTCTAACCCTTTCCATTGCGATTGTGCAATTACCTACCAGTATAGATTCTCTTCATTATTCCACAGGAACCACTGCTTCTGATAATTTAACTACTCTGGTTCCTTGTGAGTAGCGTCCCCTTGGTTTTGAAGTAAGAATCTAAGCATGAAACACTCAGTTTGGAAAGTCATGGTGGCGACCTCCAGACCCACCCAGATCCCAAGCAGTTCTGGGACTCTTCTCTTCACCCGAATCCTCCTCCATAAATTCATATTTTGTGAAGAGTGAACATATCACCCCCTTAAGGGTTTCACGGTGCTGGGGGCCATCAGGGAGATTAAGTGAGCTATTGCACAGAGTCACATGATGCTGAGGTGAGCGTCTGCCGGCGCCTGGGATCGAACTGTGAGACCCGTGCTCTGGAGTCAGCCGCTCCTCACACCCAATCTGTTTAAGTCCACTGGCCCCATATCTTTACAAACTTCCGGGGGCAGACCTGCACCCGGTATATCCGCGTCTCTGCCTGCCAATACCACTCCTTGTTGGAGCCCAGTCCCTCACTGTCAGAAGCACTGCACAACCCCAATAACTTACCACATCCCTTCTGGTCATAGCCAATGCAACATTACAGAGCGAATGTGTGTACCTATCCAGGGTCACCTCCCCACAGATGCCAAGGCAGACTAACTGGGGAGTGAGTACCAGGGTCTCCCCTGATGCCACCGAGAGCCTACTTTGAACCCCCTCCCAGAAGGCGGCACTCCCGGGCACCCCCAGAGCGTGTGAAGCAATGTTCCCTGCTGTCCACAGCCCTTAGGCAGCCATCTGAGTCATTCCTTCCCATCACACAGAGCTGAGTACACGTAAAAAGGCCCGATGTAGCAGCTTTAGCTGAATAAGCTGGAACCACACCCAGATGTCAACCTCCCTGGGGTATATACAGGCTGCCCCCCATTCATCATTCTTCATGTGACCCAAATCACACTCCCATCACTTTTGCAGCCTCTGCAACAGGGCCTGGCTATTACTAAGGGTGTGGAATACAGCTGTGAGATAGCAAGCCGGCCATGCGTGGAGGCCAGTGCCTGATAATCTAAAGTGCGCTCGTCCTCTAAGCAGTGGCGGCTCACAGAGGGAGTGCTGCGGGGAGGTGGGAGGGGCTGGGTAGTGGAGTCGGACATACGACTGGCAGGAGTAAGGTAAGTAAATAAATAAAACTATTTACCTTGTGCTCGCTGCATCGCCGAGTTGGCTCTGCAGCGAGCGCAAGGTAAATAGTTTTATTTATTTATTTACTTACTTACCTTACTCCTGCCCGTCGTACGTCCGACTTCACTACCCCCCACCCAGCCCCTCCCCCTCCCCACCACCCCGCAGCACTCCCTCTGCGAGCCACCTCTGCCTCAAAGTCCTGAGGGCAGGGGATCCACCGTGTCAACACGGAACTAATCTGCAGGTATCTTTAAAATTGACCCCCCCATAGCATATTGGCTCTGCAAGACAGCAAATGTCAGCCACCCCTTGCCTCCCCACCCAGAGATCCCCCCACTTTGGAGATGCCAATCAAATTCCATCGCTGGCCTGACACCCTGTTTGGCAACGCCAACGCACAGAGTCTCAAAGTGGTGTTTCCAGTGTTAACCAATCTGCCTATTCCAGCCTGCGTGTCGCACACCTCCATGTACGACCCACCAAGGCAGTAGGAGGGTCGCCACTCTCCCTGCACCACAGATCCACCATGTGAACCATTGTGGCTCCAGCACCCGCTGGTTGACCATCAGGGCCAGATTCCCCGGATATGCAAATGTCCAGTCACTGATCAGCAACAAGCAAGCCGCCCAGTAATACAATTGCAGATCTGGGAGGGCAACACCTCCATCCACCAGACATCTCGTCAGAGTCCCAAAAGAAATCCTTGTGACATCCCCATCCCAGAAAAGGCCCCAAACCAACAGCTCCACTGCTCAGAAAAAAACAGTTTGGGACCTCGAACAAGGAGTTTTGCACCACAAAGGAAATTAGGGAGATGAACCATTTTATACAGGGCCACCCTACCCAACAGGGACAGGAGTAGCTGATGTCAGTGCTCCACATTCACATCCCTGGGAAAGTTTTGCAATATCTGCCCCTTGTCCTTATTATAGAACAGGCTACAGTCCTCAGTCACATAGATCCCCAGGTAAGTGAGTCCGAGGTCAGACCACCCCAACTACTGGGGCCTGTCACCCCGCGGCGTCAACAGGACAGCAGATGCCAGTTAGTGATGCCTGAGAAGAACCTGAAAATGCGCAGGATTTTCATAACCCTCAGCAGCAAGTGGTCCAGATCTGCCGGATAGAGCAGAACATCGCATATAGGGAGATCACATCCTCCCAGTTCTCTTCCCAGCAGAGACCCCTACAGTAATGCATCCCGCCGAACCCAAGTTGCCAACGGTTCCATTGCCAGTGCAAAGAGCAGCAGGGAAAGAGGGCAGACCTGTTGAGTGCCCTGTCCCAATTCAAATTCCTCCAACTGCGCACCATTCAGCCTCACCCTCGCTGTTGGCCTATGGTACAGAAGGCTTACCTACGCCCAATACACAAGGCCGAAGCCCATAGGGTCGAGCAGGGACAGCAAATAGGGCCCCTTCAGGGAGTCAAACACCTTTTTGGTGTCCACAGCAAGAGAAGTGTATACTGAGCCACCTGGCCAGACAGCCAAACAGCCACCAGAGATTGTGACGCATAGGTCAATGTGGCATGAACCCTGATTGATCTGGAGCCACCACTCTATTAATTGCGATAAGCGATTCGCTAAAACTTTAGTGAGCAGCTTAGCTTCCACATTTAGCAGGGAAAATCAGTCTATACAAAGCACTGTCCTCCGGAGGCTTCCCGGGTTTGTGAATTATCACTATCAGCGCCTGACAAAGATCCCAGGGAAGCTCACCCCGCGTTCGAGCCTTGCAGAACAGAGCTTGCAAAGGATTGATCACCTTGCTCTTAATACACTTAAAAAATTCTGGAGGGAAGCCATTAGTACCTGGGGCCTTCCCGCTTTTGATATGGGCCAGGGCCTCAGTGATCTCTCTCAGTGATCTAAGCCTCAAGCAAATCCCCATCCTCATTGCTTAGGCTGCATACCTTTCACCACCTCCCGAGAGAGGCATGAAGTATAATAAGTTCTAAGAAAGCGATCAAAGGTCTGGGCTATTACCACGGGCATTTCTGCCCTCTCCCCCTGTGGTGTACATACCACCAAGATCCAACGTTGGCCCTCCTCCTTCCTGGTCAACCAGGCCAGCATCTTCCCAGTCTCATAGAGCCTGCTCTGCTGAGCTTGCTCTTAGTCCCGCCACTCCACCTATTCAGCTTCCCCTTCCAACAGTTCTCTCTCTAACTCATGCACTTACCACTGTCTCTCCCTATTCATCCCGCTACATGCAAGATTAGCTGGCTCCCAGACCCCCATCTTATATGCCTCCCAAAGTACCGTTCCCAAGAACACTGACTCCTAATTCTCCTGGAAGTACTGGCCCAACACCTCCAAAACTCACCTCCCATCAGCTCCTACAGGTCTAAATATCAGCCAGAGCTGGTACGGGACCTGGGAGCCCACAGCTCCATAACGATTGGGGAATGGTCTGAAATGCCCCTTGTCAAGTAGGTGGTTTTTCTGTACCTAAAATGTTGGGTCCTAGAAACCAGAAAATAATCAAGGCAGGCCAGAATTGGCAGCATAGAAGAGCTGCTGGTCCCAGGGTGAGTCGCCCGCCACAGGTCCTCCAACCCCAGGATCCCCAAAAAGGAGCAAAGCCTTGGGTCAACCCTGGGTGCGCCCCCCGCCATCTGCACCATTTGGTCCACCTCCCCTTGCAGGGTTAGGTTAAGGTCCCCTAACCTCACCAGTATCAATGCCTCCTGGCAATCAGCTATTCATTTCCGCAGACCCTCAAGGCCGGGCACTTTGAGGGTCTGGTGACATTGAGCAGACGTTTCAGTTATGTGAAATTGCATGGACCCGTGGTTCAGAATTCTAACCCGTCCAGGCCCGAGCAGAGTAGCTCGCATGGGCCAAAGATTTATACTTGCCCCTCCCCAGAAAGGGACAATGGGAAACCCTCAGGTGAGTGTCCTGTAGCAGGATTAAATCCGGAGCCTTACGCACTAAGTACTGCTGCACCACCTCTCGCTTCAGCTTGTTACCAAACCCATTCACATTCCAGGAGAGAACTCTAAAGGCAGTGCCTCTGGCTATGTGTTAAGAACTCATCAGTGCCAATGTTTGAGAGTGATCTGAGTGACTCCTGTACCCCTCATCTGCCATCTTGTCTCCCTTTCAACTAGAGTTGTTGCAGCTCTCATCAACTGTACACCCCCAACCCCCACCATGCCACTTCGTGATGAGAATATGGACCAACCTGTCCCCCCACCCCAGCAACACCCGAGGCACCTATTGCCCTAACCAGCTGTAGGTACTGCTAACCACCATGTCCGACGAGTCCATTAGGTGCAGTGCGTGGCACACCTCGCTGGTTCAAGTTCCATTTGGAGCAAGTCCATCCCACCAGACCCTCACTTCTCAACCCCCAACACCTCCAGGAGTTTCTTTGGTGCCTCTGTTGGGCAGCCCATCAGACTACCTCATTCGCAGTTATGGGGGTGACCCTCAGAATCAGCTCTGGAACTAGCCGACCCATCCTATGACTGTCCCGAAGCAGGCACCAGGGCCTCTAACCAATTCACCAAGGGCTGCAGGAGTCCACGCTGTATCTCAGCATCCACCTTGTCCCTTTCCATATGTGCCTCTGCCCTGGTGGGGGTCAACATCGACCCCAGGCATCCTCTTGGCCATCGAATCTGCCATTCGGGGGAACGTTCGCCAGCTCGGTCCAGTGGCATCGGGTGACCTCGCCTCTCAAATCAGTCTTACATTGCTTCTGTAAAGAAGTGAACCGCAGTGCCCACCTCCACCCAGGGACAAGCCGGGAACAGGGCATACTTGACATTTAGGTGCCGCACATGTTTCCTGACCAGCAACAAAGTCTCACATTTACGTTGCCCGCTGTCAGTCAGGATAAATGCTCACCAGGCTATTCTCAATCTGCCAGGGCCTGTGAGCGCGTGTCATTTGTAGGATATGGTCCCGGTTCCTAAAATTAAGTAAGCAGCACCACTATGGGTTCTGGGTGGTGCTCCAGGTGCCGGCTGCCGATCTGGAACCCAGTGCGCCCTCTCCACAGAGAACAGTGGAGTTTATTTGCCCACCCAGCACCTCGGAGGCCAGCCACAGCTCCATAAACAGTTCTATCAAGAGTCCCTCCCCCTTCTCCAGTACCCCACCAAATGGATATTGTTCTGGCAGGAGCACCCCTCAGCATCTTCAACCCTTACCGATAGGACTTCCACCTCCCTCTGCAGCCTGGTCAGCCTGTCCTCATGGTCAGCCACGGCTGGATGAAGCCAGGCCGTAGTCTATTCTGCATCTGTGACCCTCTCAAACAATTTGGTGTAATATGCCCTCAGACGACCCACATCAATTACCACCACCTCAATCTTGTGCTCCAAGGCATCCTTTGTGTCCTGAATGGCTGCTACTATTGTGGAGGGGGGGGGGCATCCAGGCCTATTGCCAGTCCCTCCAGCGTGCGGCCCTCTGACGCCACTGCCCCTTCACTGCCACTGGGCCTCCTCCTTAGTGCACACTATCACAGGGGCAGTAAGTCCAGGACAACAAGCAGCCACAGTACCCCCACCAGCCACCGAATATCAACGCAGCCTCCAACCAGCTCCACCCTGGGGCTCCGCACTCCAGGCCAGATGAGGGGTGGAGGGTCCCCCACCAAGTTACTGACAGCACCACTGAGGGCCCACTCCACCTCCATGAGCACCGACAGCTCCAGTTTGGGAGTCACACCACAGGATCCTCTTCGAGGCCCCATCCTGGGCCCCACCACACCAATAGAGGTTATCATAGTCCCCACAGAGTCGCAGGCTGCAACAGTGTCTCTCCCAAACCAAGTCAAAACCCATGGGGTCCTTTCTTTTGGTCTTGGCTCACCCTGAGCCCATCTAGGCCTCCCAAGAGGGGATGCAGACGCACCAGTCTCTTCAGGCGGGGCTACAACGGATGTATGATGTAACAACGCGATCATTTAGATCGCGGTACATCACATCGCTGTTTTACAACGCAAGTCGTTACCACGGCTTGCGCTGTAGGGCGCTGGATTTAGGAATAGTATGATTTACTATTCCAACTCCAGCCTACGTACAGTAGGGAAGGTGTTGGAATAGTAAATCACACTATTCCTTAGTCTAGAGCGCCCTCCAGTGCAAGTCGTGGTAACGACTTGCGTTGTAAAAGCAGCGATCTAAATGTACTGCGGTGTTTTGACCGCGTTAAGGTCGTTTCCCGGCTACAACACCTTAAAAAGGCCCTCACTCTTCCTAGAATCCCTTTTTCAGCGCCCCGGGCTCCTCTCCAGCAGCTCCCAAGACAGCCCAATCACGGCACATGCTGTGGCACCCCCAGGACAAGTCAGCCCCAAGGGGCCTACCTGCCTGCTCCCTACTCACCATCAGCCCACCACAGTCCTCTAAACAGGGCCACAACACCCCCCCCCCCGGTCTGGCCTCACACCCACCTCCTGGCCCTCCAGCTCCTCCTAGGGGCATCAACACCCATGGCCACCCACGCACAGCATCGTCCTGCCCAGCAAACCTCGACAGCCACTACTGCCCACCACCTCAAAATGGGCCCCTCCAGAACCCCGCCGGCTCCTCTACTCCAACCCGGCATCTTCTCACCCAGTCAGCAGCTGTCTCGAGGCTCTTGCGCGGCCCAGTTCCCTGCACCAGCCTTCACATTGCGTACGGCCCAGCCCAAGAAACAGCCCAAATTCCCATTGCGAGCTCCACGGCTCCTCACAGCACCCTCCATCACCACCCAACCAGTTACAGGGGGGGGTGGGGGAACGGGACTAGGGTGGATGACACAGGATCCTGGCACCAGCGGGCCAGCAGGGTCGGAGCTCCAAGCTGCGTGACCAGTTCCATTGCTGCCGTGGCCACGCCCTCTTCCATGGTTCAGCCTTGATAGCTTGGCACAAGCAGAAAGGTAGGACTTAGAATTTGCAAGTGTTAAAGTGCTACTACTAGCCATTTAAAATTTCGAAAACATGTTAAAAAAAAAAATCAATCAAGTGCCATGGAAGTGGAAACAATTGGATGTACAGATCACAAATTACAACCAAAACAACCACTGTTCATTTAAAACCGGAAACCAAGCATCCAAATGTAGTACATGGGTTATGGTAGATAAGCGTCTAAGCATCCTGTGCAGCTAACTTAAGTGAAGCTGGGTATTACTTGATTGTCTGAGTCAAAGTTTTACCTTCAAAAACTTTTCTGGAAGTTGGAAATCCTCAGTGGGGGTGGGGGGGGAAGGCTGGAAATAGGATCCTAAAAGCGCTCAACAAGGTTGACTTTGCCTTTTCGGCAATCCCACTGTCACCTCAAAGTTCAAAGCAAGAAGTAGACCAGAAACAAGTGTTAAGATAATGCTGCAGAGATTGTGTTTTTGGGTAGGTTTAGCACCTAGTTGGTGCTCCACAAATAACTTTTTTATAAGCCCCAGCTTTTAAAAATAAAAGCCCAACAAGGGTTTATTTAATTGATGAGAAGACCCCACTCCGCCTCTCCACATCCAGCATGAGTGACCCCCACTCCAACACAGAACACCTCCACTTCCAGATCCAGACAAGCCCCAGGACCACGCTACGCGGCACCCTCATCTACAGACCGCCAGGACCTCGCACCCACCACGCGACTACCATCGCCGAGCTCGCGGCACCCCACGCCATCACCTCCATGGACTACATTCTACTCGGTGACCTGAACTTCCACCTCAACAACGACCGCGACTCCACTGCTCTCCTCGACAACCTCGCCAACCTAGGGTTGAAACAGCTAGTCAACACGCCTACCCACAGAGCGGGCCACACCCTCGACCCCATCTTCGCGGGAAGAACAAACATCCGCTTCTGCCACACCACCCAGCCCCTCTGGACTGACCACCACTGCGTCCACTTCACCTTCAACAACACCACCGCACCCCAAACCCACCCTACGCCCGCCACGAAGGAACTGGAGCAAGGTCACAGAGGAACTCCTAAACACCACCCTCCTCCAAGACCCCCCCAGCGCCACGACCGACACCAACCCCGGAGCCAAGGAATTCCACCGCTGGATCTCCTGCTGTGCCGACAAGCTCACACCCCTCCGCCACCACGCCAAACAACGCCCGCTGAAAGCCGCCTGGTTCACCACAGAACTTCAAGAAGCCAGACGCTCCTGCAGACGCCTAGAGAAAACCTGGCGAAACCTGAAAACTACGGAAGCACGGAGCGACCACAAGAGCGCCCTGAAGGAATACCACCAGCGCATAAGAGACACCAAACGGACCTTCATAAGAGACAAAGTCCAGACAAACGCGGCCAAGGAACTGTTCGTCATACAGCAGCTCGCAAAACCCACCTGCGAAGCCACGGACGTCACACCTTCCGAGGAACTCTGCGACAAGCTCAGCTCCTACTTCCATCTGAAGATCAAGGCCCTCTACGACAACTTCAGTGAACCGACGACAAGCACCACCCCCCTACCCACCGCCGCCAAGCCGACCATCACGTCCTGAGATCCCGCGACCGTCGAACTCATCACAGCGACCATGAAGATAAACCACTCTGGAGCCCCTACGGACCCCTGCCCTCCGCACATCTTCCACAGGGCCGCCACCGTCATCACACCCGAACTAGGACGCACCATCAACGCCTCCCTCACATCAGGCATCTGCCCAGACGACTGGAAACGGGCGGAGGTAAAACCCCTCCTCAAGAAACCATCAGCCGACCCAACGGACCTGAAAAACTACCGGCCCATCTCTCTCCTCCCCTTTGCGGCCAAAGTCACCGAGAGACTCGTAAACACCCAGCTGACCACCTTCATAGAAGAGAACTACATCCTGGACGCCTCCCAGTCGGGATTCCGCAGCAACCACAGCACCGAGACCGCCCTCCTCGCCGCCACGGACAACATCCGCATGCTACTCGACCAGGGACACCTGCGGCCCTCATCCTTCTAGACCTCTCCGCAGCCTTCAGACACCGTTTCACATCGCACTCTCGCAGCCAGACTGCACGACGCGAGAATTCAAGGAGCCGCCCTAGACTGGATCCAATCCTTCCTCTCCGGCAGAACCCAGAGGATCCGACTCCCTCCCTTCCTCTCCAAACCCACGGAAATCAACTGCGGAGTACCCCAGGGATCTTCACTCAGCCCCACACTCTTCAACATCTACATGGCCCCCCTCGCCATCTTCAGACAGCATGGGCTCAGCATCGTATCCTACGCCGACGACACCCAGCTCATCCTCTCGCTCATGAAGAATCCCGAAGACACCAGACTCTGTTTCCAGGAAGGCATGAGGAACGTGGCAGCCTGGATGAAGGACAGCTGCCTAAAGCTAAACTCAGAGAAGACCGAGGTCCTCATCCTCGGTCCCTGCACCTCCGCCTGGGACAACACCTGGTGGCCCTCCACCCTCGGGAGCCCACCCACCCCTACAGACCATGCTCGGAACCTCGGCATCATCCTTGACTCCTCCCTCTCCATGAAACGCCAGGTCAACGCCGTCGCCTCCACTAGTTTCAACTGCCTTCGCATCCTCCGTAAGACCTTCAAGTGGATCCCCCCGCCCGACTGCAGAAGGACCGTCACCCACGCACTCATTACCAGCCGACTGGACTACGGCAACGCCCTCTACGCCGGAATCAACAAAACTCTCCTGCACAGACTCCAGACCATCCAGAACGCCACAGCCAGACTCGTCCTCGGGACACCGTGCCATAAGCACTTGACCCAACACCTACGAGGCCTCCACTGGCTCCCCGTCGAGAAGAGGGTCACCTTCAACTCCTCACCCACGCCTACAAATCCCTCCACAACATCGGACCCAAATACCTCAACGAGAGAGTATCCTTCCACGTACCCAAGAGGAACCTCCGCTCCGCCGACCTCGCCCTGGCAGAGGTTCCCCGCATCCGCAGACACAGAACCGGCGGGAGAGCTTTCTCCTACATCGCAGCCAAAACCTGGAACGAGCTACTGGTGAACATCAGACGCTCCCCGACCCTGCACACGTTCAGGAAGGACCTCAAGACCTGGCTCTTCGACTGATCCAGAGCTGCACCCCCCCCCCCCCAGCGCCTTGAGACCCTCACGGGTGAGTAGCGCGCTATATAAACACCTGATTAATTGATTGATTGAGAAATGTCTCCAAATCTGCAAGACTTGTTGCTCAGGCCCCAGTTCATGCTTTGCAAATTGTGGAAGTCTCTCCACAACTACGGTTCAAGGCAACAGCAAATTGCACAGTTCCTATGGACTTCTCCGCAGCACCTACAGCTCCCTTAATCCAGAGGATTGTCTACACAGCACAGCAACAGGAAAAGTAGGAAAGGGGAATCACGACACACATCTACTTGGAACTAGTACACGTGAATTGTTGGTATGCAATCAGATTCCTAAGCTTTTAGCCAGGCTTCTCCGAGTAGCTTGTGAGGTACTGGTAGCTCTCCAGTTACCTTTAAGTAGCTCTCCTGTGTGCAGCCCAGTGCATTAAGTTAGAAGCTTTTGCTTGACTGAATTAAATATATGTATGCCAAAATTGTAACCCGTATGGGAAATTAAAATGTGTGGATTTTAAGAATTCTTAAGCCAACTTTTAGAGGAAAATGGTTGAATTTCCAAAATATAGTTAAAGCTTATATTTGAGCGATAAAAATCAACTAATTTTATTAACTTTGTGCTAAGGGCATTGCTGTTATAGTAATATGCATTACCCATGTAGAGACATTCCACATATTTTTAAATTACTGCTGGCACCCAAGCCGGGACCAGGAAGGTGATCCCTGCTGGTAATCAGTCATATGGTGACCACTAATGTAATCTTTTCTGATGTGGTAACTATATCTCTAACGATATTAGTAGCTCAGGAAGATTTTCACTCAACATAAGTAGCTCTTATTAAAGAAAAGGTTGGAGACCCCGGTTCTAGGACCTAATGCCCCACTGCCCGAGCCAGCTTCCATAGGGGCAACCATGCTTCATTTTAAGGACCTGATCCTAATATCAGAGATTAACAAGACATTAGGCCCACTAGTCTATGAAGAAAGCAGCGGGTCCCAACGATTCAGAGCAGGAGGCAATGAAGAAAATTCCCTTACACTAACTCCCCTAAAGAAAAGTATGTTTTTAATATTGTTTTCACATTTATAGCTTCACTTATGTCATCAGTGTAGGCTTAGTGTAAAAGTTGAATGAGTTTAGTTATTGCCAGTGAAAAGATGCCAGGACGAGATAGAAGGTACACAACTGGCAGGGAAAGCATAACACAGCAAATTGCCTTCCAATCTGAACAGTACCATTCTCAAATTTTGAATACCCAACAACCCTTTACATTGAGTCGGTAAACCGCATCTTTGGCAATGCCAGATTCCAGGGCACTTCCAGGGAAACACTCAATTGCCTGTTGCCAACTCACACTTGGAGCTGCTGCAAGATCAGCCACATGGTGGATTTTCCATCTTAATGGTAGATCTGGCCCCACAATAAACATGCAGACCAGGAATCTGTGTATCAGAACCTGTGATTTGTGACTGCAGATGTAACTTTTTACACACCCGAGTCAGGTGTAGAAAAGTTATGAGAACAGGCCCTTGCGTCGCGTTGTCTGCCTCGCCAACGAATCAAAGAGGCTGATCCACAAAACAATTTAAGAATACGGAAAGTAGTACCGGAGGACGGATTTATGTACTTTTACATGCATATGTGGAAACAGGCCTTGAAATGTCAAACTTCCTATCAGTAAAAGTGTTAAGAAGCCAGAGTCCTTTCTATGGATACTAATTTTATATGAATATTCCCTTAAGAGTTGCATTTTATTCCCACTTTAGATATGTTGGGGACAATTCACAAAGGAATGTAAGAGTATGTAAGAAGAGTACTACAGCCGTACTACTTTAAGGACTCCAACACCTTTGCGCGTAGGTAGGCCTCAATATTCAATGGGTCCTTTGGAAGCACAGAAACTACTGCATGACATCACAAGCTCAGGAATAACTAACAGCTTAGTCTTGTTTCTATTTTCATACCCGACGTCACTGTCACATTCACAAGATTGAGCTCGTGTCTTGGCCTTCCTTTCGTCTTTTTAACCATTGTTTCCATTCTTTTACACATCGCTGACCTAGGAACCAAAAGCACCCCTTGCAAAAATCAGAAAGGCAGCCCCACTCTCCTCCTCCCCTCTTTCCGTCAATTTCTTCCGACTCCCACCTTCTTTCCCTCTCTGAACTCTCTTCTCTCCCTGCTGCATTTAACCTCAGGTAGCTGGAGAAACATACAAAGTGGCGCAAGCACTGGCCCTGTGCCTTCAAATAAACATTTGACTATTGCTCCAGAACCTGCCGGGGAAATGCCTCATGGAATAAATGGCCTATCCGGCCGAGCTTTTAACACCTCTTATAAAGCAAGAACAAACTCAACCAGGTGAACGTCCACTGAAATCAAACAGCAGTTTTTAATGGAAAGAGTTGAATGCATCCTGAATGTGTTCAAAACACTTTAAAAGCAAATCCCTCGAGCGTTGCAAACGTTAACACAGCTCGTTGCTCTCGCAGTACTCGAGTAAAGGACAATTGCAGACGACTAAAGACTCCTTCAAACCAAATCCAGCCCATTTACTCAGTTTATAGGAGACAATAGCCTTAAATGGTTTAGAGGCCGAGGAAAATAAAGTACTTAGATGGATGAGCTTCTGGGATTTAATTTAATAGAAAACCTGTTCACCAAGGCGCTGCAGAATCAAAGCTCGTCTCTAAGGAAACATACTTCATGTACCGGACTTGGATTTCGTCTGAATAATCCATCTTTGCCTGATTAGGTATTCCGCTTACACACAAGCATACGGACAACACCCCAGTGGGGGTTATAATTTTGTTTAAAAAAAAAAAAAAAAAAAAAAACGTTTTCGCAGACTTAAACACCCATTCCACCATTTTTAAAGCAGCCTAGATTCGGCCAAACAGAGCCAGCAGCCAACGCCGACAGGCAGGGTGCTGCACGGAATGTTCTGGTAGAGAGACCATGATATCTTCCTGCAAGAGAGAGGGTAAAGCGCACGAGGGAACATGTAATCACGTGCACCGCTTCAGTGCTGACAATCACCACAGCCGAGAGCGCCATGAAAAAACAACGCAATGAGCGCCAGACTCGTGACTGATCAAATCATTCACCCCTTCCATTCCGGAGGGAGTAAACCCGTCAAGCTCTCGTTGGGCCTTGGTTCCATAACCCTGGCAAAGATCTCAATCAATCTGAAGTCAATCTGCAGAGTCCACAGGAGACGCCTACAATTCCGCTAAAGACGAGACCCACGCGGAAGCTTCCACGCAGCGCGCCATGTTGACGTGATTGACGACAAAGCGGCTGCGTACAAAATCCTGACTTGTTAATTTTTTTTTATTTTTAATTATGCTATAAATTAGCAGTGCAGGAATCAATATTCCATTCGGTCTGAAAATGTCACGCTGTCCCAGACTAACCCAAAGGTCACGCGCATCATGGATTCACCCTCTGCGAATCATTAGCAGCATCATCTGCCCGCCAATAGGCTCAAACCTTTTATTTCACTGTGCGATGTGACAAATGGAAGCAATTAGCCATTTTCGGTATCGGGAACTTAGTAATAACAGGCCTATTGATGTGGCTGAAAAGCCAAGCTTGGGGAAACAAAACTTGGTACACCTTATGGTTTCTACCCAGCTGTGATAAGCTGATCACTCAGACCTTAAGCAGCTTGTTCAATAACACTTGGCAGGCCCTTCCTCAAGGAAAACAGACCCATCCATGCCTGTAGGCCCTGTGACCAACACACAGGTGGAATACCGTAAACTCTGTCAAGGCTGCCCGGGGGGCCACGTAGGGGACCCTCCAACAGGGAGGCCACCTTAGTACCACAGGAAGGCACAGAAGTCTGCAGACTAGGCTCCCTGGGCTAGGGACCAGGGGGTCGGCTGGCCGCGTCACTTCCGGCCGTGGGAGGGGGACAGGGGTACAAAAGCCTTCCCCCGCCCACTGGAGGGTCTCTTGACCGCTGCCCGTCTCGCTGTTTCCTCTTGGCCCATTCCCCTGACGCCGTTTGGACGTGTGCCGAGTTCGCCAGGAGCTGTTCATTCAGTGAGTCAACTAGCCCCCCCACCCCGCGCAACCCCCATTACAGAGGCAGTCCCTCAGCCCGGGGGTCTAGCAGAGGGTGAGGAGGGGTTTGGGCAGCTCCCGGTGGGCTCAGGCCAGCAGCCCTGGCCTAGGCCACTCGGCTATGCGTGCGGCCCTGGGCAGGAGCCGGCCAGGGGGCGAGAGGGCCAGTGAGTGCTGCCAGGCTCCCGCTTCAGAGCGGCGTGGGGGCAGGAGCACTTATCACGTGGGGGGGGGGCGCAAGGAGCGCCGCGCAGCGCTCTCACCTCCGGTAGCTTTGGCCAGGGCCAGTACTGCCTGTTTCCACGGGGCCCCAGTCCACTATGCAGAGAGCCAGCTTGCTTCCCCCCGCCGTTGCGCTTTCAAGCCAGCCGCGCTATTTCCGGGGCCGCCGGCCAATGTAGGCATGTTTGTTGCGGGCAAGGCGGGGGGGGGGCGCATCGGCGTGGTTTCCCCCGCTGCTGCTGGGTGGGGGCCGCGGCCCGTACGGAGTTTGGTGGGTAGCCCCTGCGGCCGAATCTGTCCGGAGGTTCCGGGCCCCAATTTTACGGTCTGTGGGGTCAGGGCCCGCGCGCAACCCTCGTTGCCACAGTGTTCCCAACCCACGGTGTCCGCCATTGGGACACTTCTTCCTGCATTCGGCGCACGGTAGCGCTCGAACCCCGCCTCACCTGCCTGACACATCCAACCTGCCGCCCTGGGTTTCCGTGGTGTGGCCATCCCAGGCGTTGGTTCGACCCAGGCGGAGTCGCTTCCCCAGCAGTTAGGGGGCTCTACAGGCAGGCAGGCGCCGAGTTGGGAACGGGCTCAACAGGCAGGCAGGTGCCGAGTGGGGAACGGGGGAGGGGCCTGCATGGGGGAGAGGATGTTGTCCGTCGGCTAGACTGCCGACTGTGGTGCTGGAAACCAGGGTTCGTGCCTCGGGGGCGCATCCACTTCCTGGGAGTCTGGGCAAATCACTAATCTCCCTGTGCCTGAATGTGTAATGGAAATACAGTGCTCGTGGAAGCGCTCCAATACCAGCGGGTGGAGTACGCGCTATATATATATGCAAATAAGCATGGGGTTGGCCCTTCTTGGTGGTACTGGGTTCGTATACTAATGAGCACAGTCCCGATACTTGTCTTTACGTACTTCACTGCTGACGGCAGAGCATATCTGGCAGCATAGGTTGACAAGACGAGGGTGCGGTGCATAAAAAGTGCAGTGCGTAGAGGGTGCAGTGCAAGAACAAGAGGGGTCCTGTGGCACGTACCTATGTGAGCTGGGGCGGTGGGTCGGTGGCAGGCAGTGAGCAAGGGGTCCTGGCGGACACCTCTACGTCTACGACCCGGTGGCGTAGCTCAGTGGGTTGTGCTCTCGCGAATGAGATCTGCAGGCCACCGGCTCAAATTCAGCAATCCTTTCTTGTCTTAGACGGCCCTGATAACGTGAGCTCCATAACGCTGGGTTATGTATCGTGTGTGTACAGAGCTTGCCAACGACGGAAGTAGCACTGTAGTTACACACGTGTCACGCAGCACCTAGTGACAACCGGTTTTCCCAATCTTAGTTTCAGGGTAACAGTGGCTTTCATGTCTGTGCCAGCCAGCTCAAAGCCTCCAACTGCGCATTCTGCTCACACCATTAAGATGCGGAATAATACATTTGTGCATCTAAATGTGTAACGCAACTGGTGCCCATGGACGATCTCGCGCAATATAATCTAAATAAAAAAAAAAAACGGAATCTGGGCATCGCACATGCGCTCCAAACCGGTATGGGGGCATGGAGTTGGACAACCACGATATGTTGCGCCCATAGGGGACAACTGCTAAACAAGCTACAGGGCGAGTGGTTAAGCTTTACGGTGAGCGAGGGCCCGGGTCTGAGTCGCGTCTCCACATTCAGAATGCAGCGATTAAGGGCAATGCCATCTATCTCCCAGTATCTTACAAATGAATCATTATCAAATATCGGAGCTGGCGCTCATGAAAAGCGCTCTGATACCCCGTGGCTAGGCTTCCGGCTGGATTTATAGGGTGGTTTGCTGAACCGGTGGAGCCTCCCCCGGGCCCTGGTCATGGCTGAACTGGCCTAGGTACTGGTGACAATACTGTGGGCAACCGGGAAGAAGTGACTGGAGGATACCACGGGAACGTGTGGGCCCTCCCTATCTCAGCAGGAACCACGGTGCCCCGCCCCAGCAATTAGCAGGCTGGGGCAGCATCAGACGAGTGCGCTGGCACCGGTGTACAGGCCAGTCAATGGCAGCAGCCAGGCCGCCTCCGCCATGGCAACCATATATGTTGGTAGGCGCGGCGAGCTCGGGGGCTTGTATAGCGTGTGGCAGGGCGTTGTTGGGGCAGGTTCCGGCAAAGTGCCTGCCATATTGCATTGACTAGGAGGAACTGCTGAGGACGTACAGCAGGCACGTGTTTATCTCATTGCCCTATAAGTGCGGCAGCTACAGTGCAGAACCAGTTTCCAGATGGGATACATGTTTTTAGATCCCATCAGGCGTGCAATCACCTTGTGGTGCTCGCTCGCAGGAATGGCGGCCGCCTCGCACGCGATGTGCATTTATGGGGAATCGACCGCGGCGCTTTGGCGGCACCCCAAGCAAATGCATTTGGCTGCGTGCAGGGTTTTAAGTGGGGTTTTAAAATCTGCGGGGGCTCTTAAAAGGGTGTGGCCAATGCAATCAAGGGCATGGCTTCATTGCACGGATACTATAAGCCTGTGTTAACATAGTGTGCCGCCCGACTTGTATTTGCTGTTGCACTACAGCTAGTACGGGCCGCCTGTGCCAGGTCACAAAACAGAGCCTGAGCGAGACCGGTTTTGTGGTTTATTGGTAAATAACGCTGCGGGATAGCACAGTGGGCCGGCACCTAGGCCCCGCCCGCGTAGGCAGAAGGTTGCAGGCTGGGGGGCCCCCCCTCCTACCCACGTGCATGTTGCGATTCGGACCGCGGCGCATGGCGGCAACATGCTCCTGATCTAGGATCACATGTACAGTAATGAAGTACAATGTGTTTGCACAGTAATTATTACTATGTCTTTGCTGGCCCGGTATTCTGCTTCTGGCGGTGTGGCTTCTGGCAGAGCTGACCGGGGGCCGGTGCCTGGCACGGGGCAGCGGCTCACGGGCAGGGCGAACCCTGAGACAATGCGTGAGTCAGTGCTGCATCCTGATGGTAGAGATTGGAAAGAAATATAAGTGACGAGTCTTGGAAGTTACAGTTACAGCAAGGAAAGGTGGCACTGCGGGGAAGTCAGGTTTTGATCAATTGAAAGGTTACTATGTGCTTTGTAAGGTGGGGGTAGGGCCGAAGCCTGTGTTTGGTACGGGTACGCCAGCGCACTAACCTGCACTAATGATTTGCTCAGCTAGCAGGGAGATATGTGGGTAGGTGAGGCGGAGTAGACAGACAACAGCAGCTCCCGTCTACCAATGAGGCTTGGAATAGGCGGAATTGTCACGCTTGCATGAGTGTCGGGGTTAGTAGTTGTGGTGTTACTAGGATTGGCAGCACGACAGGAGCAAGGTGTGGTGCAAAGGAAGTGGCCGCCTGACGTGAGTCATGGCATATAGTGGCACAAGTGTCAGGTTTTCTGTAGAACTGCCGTGCTGCAATGTAGCACGGGCGAATGCTGATCCTAGTTTCGCGCAATATTGGTCGTCTCTAGGTATGTGTCGCCGTGAACAGCTCTAGGTCAGAACATGTTACTCTGTTTATATACATTGAAATTCGTTGCCTGCTGCTCAAGCCATTCTTATAGCGTTGGTGGCCTGTTATAGTAGGATTGTCACACTTGCACTAACTCAGGGTTAGTAGTTGTGATGTTACTATGATTGGCAGCACGGCAGGAGCTAGGTGTGGGCCAAACTGAAGCGTCCGCCTGAGGTGAGGCCTGGCATATAGTTGCACGACTGTTCTGCAGCAGGTTGCAGTGAGCGAGGCAGGCGGGCCTACAGGGGGCTTGGGAGGTACCCGGGAGGGTCTCTGTCATTGAAGACCAAGGTGATGCACCGAGGAGGTGACAGGATAGAAGACGTACATTGTTTGGGGCTAAAATCCCAGCACACAATTTGCAATTCTTTGGTTTAAGGCCACACTGTGAGGAAGTCACCCATGGACTTTAATTAAGTGTTGCGATGGCCTACCAATTGCAGTGGGTAGGCAGGGATGCAGCGGCTTCCCAGAAGAGCCTTATTGGGTGAAAAGGAGCACAAGGAGGGAAGGCCAGGGACGGAGACTGACATGGTTTGGGGCCACAATCTCAGCGAACAGCTTCATATCTATCTAACTACAGCTTCAGCTGGTCTGGGGTCAAAATCTCAGCGAACAATGTTGCTTGTAAGTTTCTGTGGCGGAGGGTATGCTGCCACGTTTAAACACATGCGGTTGTTCCAGTTCCGGACCAGTGGGAAGCAGGGCTAGGGGTCAACTGGGTTACCTCCTCGGTGCTGTTTTCAGATCTGCTGGTTCTTTCTAACCTCGTTGGCGGCTCATGGCATCCGAAGCTCGTGAATTTGCCTGCCTGGTGTCCTCCACAGGGGCGGGCAATTGCTTTGGGGGCTTAGCCTTGCAGGCTACCCTGCGCCCTGGTTTTAACAGACTAGGATACGCGTTGGAAATGGTGGCAGGCATGCGCTAAGAGATGGGTCTTCCGATACATCTGTACCTGGTTTAGTATCCTGGCTACGGAGTGGCTGCGGGACACTAATGTTTGAGGTGGGCAGCTGGTTGGCAGGCCTTCTAGATGTGGGTTCCTAGCTCGGGCATGTCCAAGTAAGGGTTCAGGTGCCAGAAGCCTGCCCTGGGTTACCCTTGGTCACATGTTCAGAGCCTGGTAGGTCCACTTAGAATTTCATCCTGCTGAGGTTGATAAAACAAGTACCATTGTGAGAGTAACAATAAACATGTTATGCAGCGCCAAGATACTATGGGATGAACGTATTCAAGCCAGTTGCGGGGGTCAGGGGGATACCAGGACATTACACTGGCTATACATGTGCAGAAGGATACAGTGCCAGGAGCAGCGTTTCCTTTGCTCGCACTGGGCTATCGGGTTGTCTTCCTAGATATGCGTGTGCTGCGTCTACTAGGAGGCCTGGCCCTCGCGCTCCAAGAGAGGGTATTGCCAGTGGCATGCGGACAGCTCGCCTCTTAACTTGGTTCAGGTAGAGCGGATATTGAGGCATCGTTACAGTGTCAGGCATTGCGGGTATGGCTAGCTTTCTATAGTCTCTTCCTGGATGGGCAGCATCAGCAGCTTGCAGGGCGGGCCTGGAGTGGAGCGCATTATGCAAGTGGGACTGGGTATTCCAAAGTTTAACGGTACTTCCGTCCGTAAGCCAATCAGGGAGAGAATCATGTCCAGTGTGAATTCTGAGTTACCGAGGGCAACCCTGTGAGGTAAAGACAAATATGTGATTGTGCATCGCGCACTCAGCAGTAAAGCAAGCTAAGTTTCAGCATAATCCTGGTATACCGTCAGTGAAAAACGTAAGGTTAATGGGCTACACACGAATAGGCACTTTGTCAGCTGAGGCGTGAGGGTGACATTCCCAAGAGAGTGCGGTTTGCCTTGTTAGTGCTGAATTGGAGGGGATGGAGCACTAATACGGACAACTACCAGAGCACATTTTACAGTCATAGTTAGGGGGGTACATCACTCATATGTTTACTCCAAGTCCCCTGACCAGAATTGATTGCATGTCACCAGTTGCTCCAGTTAAGCAAATTTTCCTTGGGAGTTGGCAGCTAACACTGGGACTGCAATTTTGGGGTCAGCCGGTTGGCAGGCCTTTGAGATGTGGGTTTCTAGTCCAGGCATGCCCAAGTAAGGGTTAGGTGCCTGAAGTTTGCCCTGGGATACAAGTTCACAGGCATGTGGAGCAGCAGAACCGAAAGGGGCTTTGTTCGACATCTTGGCCACAGATTCTGGTAGGTCCACTTAGCATTTCATCCTTCTGAGGTCGATAATACGAGTACCTTTGAGTTGAGTAACAATAAAGTTGGGTAAATTCTCCCGCCCCTAGCCATGGCTGGCAGCCATGCAGGTTATGGAAGTTGTCATCCATCGAGTGGGCTACGGTCCAAAAATTGGGGGAAACTCTGGGTTAAAGCACAAAAGGGCTGCAAAAGATTAAAGAACACCTGGCATTCCCAGTAAAGGGGGCAGGTATTTATACATATGGTTCCCCTCCGGTTCACTGCCTTGTTTGCGCCCTGGTGTACTAGCAGAAGTTTGGGAGGGCAAGGTGTCACCTAGGGTGGTGACTGGCTGAATTCGAGGGACTTGCTCCGACAAGTGCTATACACAGATAACTGGGTGAGTGGAAGTAAGGCGGGCTTGATAACTCTTACTTCTACCCGCATTGGCACATCATGTCAGGAGGGACTGGTCATAGGTATTGCTCTGCAGCCAGGCAAGGTAACATCTAACCAACACCAAGCTAATGGTTTTAGGTCATCCTGGGTGCATATACACTCGCGAAGGGTAGGGACACCAGGGTGGCAGCACAGCACCGGTTGGAAGGTGCCATTATACTATATGGGGGGGGGGGGCCAGGTCGATCCTACCATGTCTCTCCTTTTCAGGGTACTGCTCCAAGACATGGACATAATGTGTCATTTGAGTAATCAGCTGGGGGCATGTGAACTGTGGTGGTCCGAAATTTTACCTCGCCCAGTTTGGCAAGGAGCCCGATCGGGAGACGCAATTGAGATATCACGTAGGAGAGTGAACAGCGCCATGCATAAATTCACGGAACAAAGGGGATTTGGCTTCATCAGGCATGGTTTACTTCATGCCAAGTCTACTGGATGTTGGGAAGTGAATGGGATTCACCTCTCAAGGGTAGGCATGGACCTATTTTTGCTGGACCTTGGGGAGGCCTTGGAAGCAACAGGCTGTAGGTAGGAATATCTGCCTTGGTGGGGGGCCCTTGTGGTGACGGTGGCCACCCCCAGAGCTGTGGAGGAGTTACAGGGCGAGTGTTGACGATATTGGCACTATGCCAAGGCTGCCCGGGGGGCCACGTAGGGGACCCTCCAACATGGCGGCCGCCTTAGTGCCACAGGAAGGCACAGAAGTCTGCAGACTAGGCTCCCTGGGCTAGGGACCAGGGGGTCGGCTGGCCACGTCACTTCCGGCCGTGGGAGGGGGACAGGGGTACAAAAGCCTTCCCCCGCCCACTGGAGGGTCTCTTGACCGCTGCCCGTCTCGCTGTTTCCCGCCCTACCGCTTACCCTGCGGACGGCCAAAGGGTGGTACGGGGAGGGGAAGAATCTAACTTATTGTTTTGTGTTGCAGGAGGAGTTACAGGGCGATCCAGAGTCTGCAAGGTATAGAAGGGTACTATATTGCAGCAGCACAACAGGGTGCTAAGCCAAGGATACCCAGGGATGTCTTAGCGTGTCCCCTGGAAGAACTACGGCGCCCCGTTAGCCTACAGGCGGTTGTGGGTCTGAGCAACCGGGGGCTGCCTGGAACACTCCGCCCACCTGTGGGGGGGGCGTGAGTAAGGGAGTGGACTGGCGGTCCACTGAGGGGGGAGAGGTGGCCTCTCCCAATAATTGGTAACCACCGGTTGGCGACGGCCACGGTGCAATTTGGCTCATCAGGCGGGCAGGCAGCATAGGGGCTGGCCTGCCCTGGGATCGCCCGTAAGATAACCCACCATGTTGGCATATTGGTTATGCAAATAAACCTGCAGCAAAATTTCTCCACTAAAAAGGTGTTGTGTGGTTTATTTATGTATGTCACTGTATGAGAACTGAGTGTTGCCGATATTGGCACTACGTACACTGGAAGGAGGGAGGGGGATTGCTACAGAAATAATTCACTTCCTTAAACAAGAGCAGGAAGATTTGACAGCACTGCTTATTTATTTTTTGCAGTTTTATATAGCGCAAACTCTCCCCGACGGTATCCGAGCGCTTTACATGAGCACCAGTTGCATTACAGACGGACACATTCTTTTTTAGGCACTGGGAGATTAAGTGATTTGCCCAGAATCACAGGATGTTTGAGCCTCGCGCCAGACTTGAACCTGGTTCCCCAGCTTCAAAGTCTGCCTCCCTAGCCTTTAAGCCACCCATAGAAGAGACATTTAAATAATCCAAGAATATAAATGCAACAGAAGACGCAGAATATTCCAAGAGAGTGGCTGTCCAGAGTTCAAGGGCATAGTCGTCAATGGTGCAACAGGTGCAGTGGCACCGGGGCCCACTGAACCCTTTTTTGTGGGGGGGGAGGAGGGGGGGGGGAGTTTTATATAGCTCGAACTCGACCCAAATGTATCAGAGTGCTTTACATATACACCACTCAAAGTACTTTCATATTTCACTATACTAATTCACCACTAATCCTTTATGGGTTCCGGAGTAGCGTGCTGCACGCCGAAAAAACGCTTCAACACCCCACCAGGGGCAGCAAGCACTATATAAATGCAAACCTTTTTCCCTCTATCCCTCCACTTCCCTTCTCATTCCAAATAACTAACATATTCACCACTCAAATTACTTTCATATTCTACTATACTAATTCACCACTAATCCTTTATGGGTTCTGGAGTAGCATGCTACTCGCCGAAAAAATGCTTTGACTCCTCGTCAGGGGTAGTAAACACTATATAAATGCAATTTCAATACAATACATTAGTACCAGTTGCATTACAGACGGATGCCTTCATTTTGTTAGGCACAGGGAGATTAAGTGATTTTCCCAGAATCACAGGATGTTGAGCAGCCCTGCAGAGACTCTAACCCGGTTCCCCAGCTTGGAGGTTGACTGCTCTAGCCAGTAGGCCACATCCATATTTCCATACCAAACAAGAGTTCAGGAACTCATTTACCTTGCTTGCCCCAGGGCCCATGGCACCCGTGCAGCCCACTGCCAGAGATGACATGTTAGAGGAGTTTCCAGGTTAACATTGGGATGTTCCTCACGAAGCCAGTGGCAACTACATCTAGTCACATTCAAGCAGAAACCATAGGAGCACAATTAACAGATTACAGAAAGACTTTGAAAGGGCACGAGGGAATATAATTCTTCTGCAAACAAAAAGACAACTGGCTACAATTTATGGGACCATCCAATACAAAGGTAGTAAGTGCTCTGCCTCACTTGTTTGGAAATTGTGCTTGATAAAGTCCAACGTATGATATAGGAATACATTAGATTATCCCCAGTAAAAGAGAAATCCAGACTAGAGTAAGGCTCTGCCTACAGAGTTGAATAAGCACAAGAAAGCCCAGCAGCCAAAGAAAGGAAACGTATGCATCATGTTGCCAGATGTGTAATAAATTCCAGAGACAATATAGTTCTTTTTTGTTGCTAATTAATCACACAAAATTGCTTTTTTATGGCAAAAATAGACCAGCCTCTGTGTCTGTGGAAAAGAAAGGAAGGTTGTTAGGACAGTTCACTCTGCTTCCATAATCAATCTCTTATACCATGGTCTACTCAACGTCAGCTTTAACAATTTAAGACATCCGCCTGTGGAAACGCAAAGAAGGCAATTCAATAAGTCCATCTCTCTACACAAACAGCTCCAGACTAGTGATGTAGCTCTTTTGAACCCAATCCTTCTCCTTGAGTAATTGGCAGACACCTTTATGACACCTAGTACACCAGTCCACAAGGGAGGACTTTCGATGGACATGCTAAAGTTCTTTCTCCCAGACAAAATGTTTAGGGTTACTCCTGTCCCTTCCTTTTTGACCCTTCCTCCTTTCTTACCCATACCCCTGGCTCCTCTCCTGGAATTTTGATATGAGATCTAATGGGTTGATATGACTGCCTATCGGCTTTATAGTCATTTTAACCCGGGAAGCCGAGTCAATTATAAATGCAAACAATGCATATTCAGTGCCAAGCGGGCTCCTCCTTCAGTGCTACTTAGCCCAGTGAAGAGTCTAAGCCCACAGGAACCTTCCTATAAAATGCTGGGTGTGCCACCTCTACATTACAGTCCACAGTAGCTGACCTTTAGGGAATCTGCTGGCTGATTAAAGCGGTATATTTAACTTATACAACCCAGGATTGCCCTGGTGTCAGCTCCTGTACCACACGTTTGGGTGTTTTCCAGCCCACAAACCAACTCGTTTTCATTCAAATACCCTGACCAATGAGATTCACGATTTAGCTATGATTCATGGCACAGAAGGCAGCCTTAAATGGAAGACAGCTATTGGAAAGATCAAGGAATCCACTAAATTGCAGCACTGCACGGATTCCCTTGGTAGATATGAATATGTAAGACGTGTCCTACATGTCTCAAGATATGAGGAAGCACTCCTATGGATTTGATTGGCTGATGGACCACAAATACCCAGTTTGAAGGGATCATGGAGGAACCGTTCATCAGTGCTCTGACTCCTACTTCAACTCAGAGTATGGTCCCTCATTCTGAGGAATGATGCTGCAATTTTGATAAAGGCGGTTGGAAATCTTTCTCCTCTATCTTGCCGATAGATTTGCATCATATCCAGATTTATCAGTCAAAGAATGCAGGCTGATCACAATAGTGATCAGGTGTAAAAGTCACTTAACTAAAATACACTATTCCCACAGAGAGAAAATCAAAGTCAGCATACTTACTTGATGGAAATAATGAACCTTAGTCTTGAAAGCTTAGCTTGGATTGGGTTGAAGGGCATGCAAGAGAGGGAACTTCTAATAGTCAAAAGTCACTAAAGTATCCAATACAGGTCTTACAGCAAATTTAGCTTTACACTAAGCAGCCGTTGAACAGGTGTCAACAAATGCAATGCCGAATAGAAATCATAATTTTTGCTGCTTGACAGTAACAGAATAGTGTTCTCTCCTCTAAACAGTATTCAACAAGTAGGGAGTCAAAATTGATTGGGCTGCGTAATCCCACCTATTAGCATTTCTTTAGTGAAATATTACATTCCAGTTACCTCAACAGCCGCTTCCAATTTTTTCTAGTATGGATCTAAAGAAAAGTTTCCTACGAGTCCACAGAAGTGTAGCTTTAAGACTGGCTAAAAATCAATCCATCTTTATTTTAGAAGGGAAACCAGATTCAAAACCTTCCAGAAGGTAACCAACAAAAACAGGGCAACAGTAGAAATACTGATATTTTCACACTGCATCACGTCAAATGAGGGGCAAAAGCATGGGATCATATCCAAGAAGAATTTATCCAATAAAGAGTGCACGTTTGGGAGCAGCTGTCAGAATGGGAAAATTCAAACTCACCCTTAGATAGTGTAGAACTGTAGTTGGCTGCAGACCTGACAAATTTCCATGCCACTTATGATAAGATTCAGATGCTGAAAAAAGTGAGCTGATTATCAGTTCCTGTATGACCTTTTTGAAAAAACTCTTTAAAGGATAAGCAGGACAATATACTAGTAGTGCTTTAAAGAGAAACTAAGGCTAATCTTATGCTATGTGTATTAATAAAGCTCGATATCGCCCGCGAGGGTATCCTGGTGCTGAGCAGGTGTGTGTGCGCCTAGCCCTGCCTATGTTAGATTGGTTAATTGAAAAGCCAGGTCTTCAGCTTCCTGGAGAATTCAATGAGAGGAGGAAGCTCTGATGTGGTGTGGGAGGCCGTTCCATGCCTTAGGAGTGACGCAAGAGAACCCTCATCCACCTGATCTGGTTTTGTGTATGCATGGGATGTGTACGAATAAGAGTCCTGTGGAGCGGATATGTCTGGGTGGTTGATGGAAGGAGATGCAAATGTTAAGGCAGTTTGGGCCGGAGTTGTGTAGTGCCTTGAATGTGTGTGTGAGGAGTTTGAAATTGGTGTGTTTGTGTGGTGAGATGAGTTTTGCGTGGGAGGTTGAGGATGAGTCTGGCTGCTGAGTTGTAAATGGTGTGTAGTCTTATGAGTTGCTTGGTGATCCTAGCGTAGACGGTGCTCCTGTAATCTAATTTGCTGGTGACTAGGGTTCAAGTGACCGCTTCTCTAGTGTTGCTTAGGAGCCATTTGAAGATCTTTTTCAGCATCTTCAGGGTGTGGGAGCAGAACGCAGTGAGAACTTTGACCGTCATATCCAGTTTACTCTCAAATATTCAGAGGTTCCTGGCACGGATGTTGGGTGTGGGCACAAGTTCACCAGCAGGTGGAGTTCCTTGGTGAGGTGTTCTTGCCAGAGATCACTACTTCTGTCTGTGTTGAGCTTGAGACAGAAGTAGTAGGATTAGGAGTTATAGGTCATCAGCATAGGAAAGGACGTTGAGGTCATGTGCATGGATGACATTGGCCAGAGGGATCATGTATGCATTGAAGAGGGTGAGGCTAAGCGATTAACCTTGAGGCACTCCACAGATGAGTTTGAGGGCATCTGAGACGTGTCAAGCTGACCACTTGTGTTCTATCCATTAAAGAGTAGATCCACCGTAGAGCAGGTCCCTGGATGCCAACCTCGTGCAGGCACCTGATGAGTGTGTGGTGTGAGACTGTCAAATGCAGTAGAGAGGTCCAGGAGAACAACGGCTGCAATGTCTCCTCTGTCAAGGATAATGGTTATGCTCACAGGTAAAGCTTGAGTCTTTTACTTGATCTGCTATCCGAGTAGAGACATTAAAAATAGCTTTGAAAATTATGGCAACACCACCACCAGAAAGAAGTTGACTGCAAAAGCAATATCTGTAGAGGAATCAGATGCAGAGGTGGAAGATTTAATGGAGTGATTGGAGGGGTAAAAATGCAGCATTGTAGTTAGGCAAGAGAAACTCGGAGGCTACCAGAGAATTAGTAAAAAGGGCAGACGTAAGAGTACTTAAAGGAGAATCGTAGAGAGAAAATTAATTCTCTACGTGGCTGAGGTCTCAAACCAGAAGCATCCCATAACCATAGACCTGGAAGGTGATTAGACAGGGGTAGACTGGATTGCCTTAGGCACACCAGCTGTGCACCCCCACTGCAGATGTCCCAAAAAGACCTGGTATGGAGTGCAACTTGTATGAGAGACATAACTTTAGAGGATGCACTTACAAACATGGCGGCTCCTGTGCAGCACAATGCGAGAGTGAAATTAAAGAAAGCTAAGCAAAAACCAAACAGAGAAGGTAATGTGGTTTCTGTCATAGAGGAGCGGACTGAAAGGCAAAGAACATTGTAAGTCAAAGTGAGAAACAAGCCTGAGCAGGCAAAAAGCAAGAAAATACAAGCAATCATCACACAATCGGAGCAATTCACCAAAAAAGACAAAGCAGGCTTAAGTCAAACAAATTCTACTTAAAAATACATTGACTGGTTTGAAACAGAAAAGTATAAAATGTAACAATATACCAAATGGCGTAGGGCTGTCCAAGCAGAGATCTGTATTTCTGCCCAAACGTGTTGTGGCTATTTGAAACCATTTGTTCTCTCCATTCCTCACCACATCGTCACATAAGTAGAAGCAGATGTTCTTGTAACTATCCTTCCCCTGTCTTTCTACCAATAATTGTCCAGCAGGGCAGCTTGTCCTTTTTCTCTGGGAGGGTCATGAGGAGTGTCATTCACAATTTCCCTCTGGACTGTGGAAATCTAATTACCGTTACTGTAGGGGGTGAGATTCTAGGAGATCTAGTTTGGAAGCCTTCAAGAATCAGGCAGAGATGAGAAACTTTCACAATAATCATAGCTAATGAGTAATTTACTCATTACTACATTCACAGGATAATTAAGATTTTTAATAAGCAGATAAAGGCAACAAAGTTGAACATTCTAGTTTTTTCCTAAGAAAGGCTACGGAAATATGTTTTTTAATTTTTTAAGCAGTCATTGACAAACATTGGTTGCCTGTGTCTTCAATGAATCCTATTACTGCATAGAAATGCCATCGCCATATTTGGCAAAAGACACATATGATGGATGGAATGCAGAGCAAATCAAACATTCACCCCCAGTCAAGAGATCTGGGTTAAATCCATCGTTCTTTTGCTCATGATGCCACCCCAGTTTAGATCCTGCCATATGCAAATCAGTCTTGACCCTGTTCTTCATGGGAACGGTCCAGCCCGAACTGTCAAGCCAGGTCCTCCCTGGACAGGAAACAAGCATCCTGGGACCTGTTTCGGGGCAACACCCCTCATCAGCCAGGCTAGCTTGAATCCATTTACACAGTGAGCCCGGGGCCCACGTCTGGGCAATCCCGGCGCACTTACGATGAGAAAGCAAAAGACACACAGATGATGGACGGAATGCACAGCAAATCAAACATTCACCCCCTGTCAAGAGATCGGAGTTAAATCCATTGTTCTTTTGCTCACCATGCCACCCCATTTTAGACCCAGCCATATGCAAATCATATTTGGGATATCTCACATCTACAAATTAAGCACTTAGGCCTTGTGGGCTCCAAGAGACCTGGTGCAGGTGACTTAGCTAACGTTAGAAATAGGATTTCAAACATGTCAGAAAGGTCGTACGTTTGGTATAAGGCTGCCGCAGCTTTGGCCAACTGCAGACCAAGGTTGCAGCGGCAGCATGATGCGATCTTTAAAATCACCCAAGAGGGCATTTTATATGCGTATCACAGCCCACGTGGCACCTGACTATTTCGACATTGGTGAAATTAATGTGCGACTTTAAAGTGCATTACTTAAGCATCAGATAGGCCAGATAGAGTTGGTCAATTAGTTGCCAGGTTTGTGGTGAAGGCACAAACACTGATAGGTGTTCAGCAATCTCCCAGAGACCAGAGTCAAAATATGCAAGCAAATCCAGTCATTTAAAAGAAAAAATATCTTGGAAGTCCATGCAAAAAGTTGAATTTCTACACAAACTAGATTGTTTTATTGTGTACCTGTGAAGCTTTAATGCCACATCAACGTATGTTTTGCTGGCTAATTATACAAAGCGGAAGTGTAAAAAAAAAAAAAAAAGGGTTAACGTGTTGAATGGTTTTTAGGTTAGATTCAGAACAACCAAGAACAGCAACCAAAAATGCACAGCAAACTGAGCTATGGAAGCTGGTTCATTAAGGTATGCAGCCTGGAACAAAAGCAGCCTCACTAACAACTGCTAGAGAGCCTGTGGGGCCTTTTCGCCTCGTCCAGTCCCGTGCAAGCACCTTCCATAAACTATCCCCTAAAAGCCCTGGCGCACAAGTTACTACTTGTGTAACGATATATCTGTAAGAGACAGTTAGTGATAGATTCCTTACCTTAGAATATCCCCAGGCGTCAGACTGGATCCGGAAAGTTTTTCGTCAGCAGTACCCCTGCGCGTCGGTAGGTGGCGTCGTGCAGCTCCGCGTCCGTCGCTGGCGTCGTAAGCGCCGAGATGACATCACGGAGACTACTTAGGCGCCACCCATGCGCGCTGACGTCAGTTCTGCACACAACTTTCCGCGCCAGAACGCAGAGCCATGCAAGAAACCGACTACTGGTGCCATGAAACTAGGGCCCTGAAAGGGATGACCTTAACCCTAGAATCAGTTCGCAGAACGGGGAGGATGGGTGGGGAGGTAAGGAATCTATAAATAACTAATGTTTCTTACAGATATATCGTTACACAAGTAGTAACTTGTGCATCTGAAAGAGACACGTTAGTGATAGATTCCTTACCTTAGAATAGATACCCCAGCAATACCAACCCCGGTGGTGGGTCTGCGAATAGATTACACCAGAAAGTCACAGAGAACAGAACGGCCAAAGAAGCCGTCTCTCCGGACTTGACTGTCAAGGCAGTAATGCTTGGTAAACGTGTGAAGCGAGGACCACGTAGCTGCCTGACAAATATCCTGCAAGGGAACGCCGCGTCCCAAGGCAGTAGTGGCTGCCGTCACCCTGATAGAATGGGCACCCAGCCCCACAGGAGGCTCCTTCTTAGCCAACGAGTAACACGCTTTGATGCACAGAACGACCCACCGAGAGATGGTTCATTTGTGCACGGCCCGACCTTTTCTGGCGCCCACGTAGCCAACAAAGAGCTGGTCATCCACCCGGAACTGTTGTGTGCGCTTCAGATAGAACGAGAGCGCACGTTTTGGGTCCAGACGGTGGAGCCTCTCTTCCTCTTTTGAAGGATGCGGAGGCGGAAAGAAGGTGGGCAAAGTGATGGTCTGCCCGATGTGGAAGGGCGTGACAACCTTTGGCAAGAAAGAAGGACGGGTCCTTAAAACCACCTTGTCCGGATGAACAGAAAGGAAAGGAGGTTTAGAAGAAAGAGCCTGGAGCTCACTCACTCTTCTGGCAGAGGTGATAGCTACCAGGAAAGCCGTCTTTAGAGTAAGAAGACGTAAGGGACAGTTATGAAGGGGCTCAAAAGGAGCGCACATCAGATAGGTCAAGACAAGATTTAAGTCCCATTGAGGCATTATGAAAGGCACGGGAGGAAACGTGTGCGTAATACCTTTCAGGAAACAGTTAACAACCGGGGACTTAAAGAGAGAAGGCTGATCTGAAAGCCTGAGAAATGCGGAGATGGGCGAAAGATAACCTTTGATAGTGCCCAGAGCAGAGCCCTGCTGGGCCAAGGATAGTAGAAACAGAAGGACCTCAGAAAGAGGGGCAGAAAGGGGATCCACAGACTTTGCTGTGCACCATGCCACAAACTTGTTCCACCTGCAGGCATATACCGTCTTAGTGGAGGGACGCCTGACTGCCAGAATGACATCACAGACTTCGGGAGGAAGATCGAAAGCTGTCAACTGTCGCCGCTCAATCTCCACACATGGAGGTGGAGGCTGGACAGGTTCGGGTGGAGGACCGTCCCCTGCTGCTGCGACAGAAGATCCTCCCGAAGAGGCAGTCGGATCGGGGGATCGATCGCCATGTTGAGTAGCTCGGGATACCAGTATCTTCGTGCCCAATCCGGGGCCACAAGGATGACTTGGGCCCGGTCGCGCCGAATCTTCTTCAGCACTCTGGGCAGAAGTGGTATAGGCGGAAAGGCGTACAACAGACTGCAGCTCCACTCGCGACAAAAAGCGACGCCGAGCGAGTGCCACCTTGGAAATTCCAACGCGCACAACTGATGACATTGCGCATTCTCTTCGGTGGCGAATAGATCTAACCAAGGCTCTCCCCACTGCAGAAAGAGACCTTGCGCCACGTCCGAGTTAAGACGCCATTCGTGATCCATCAAGCACCGGCGGCTGAGTTCGTCCGCCCTGGCGTTCAGAGAACGTGCCAGGTGTTGAACCACCAAGGTAATGCCTTGATGTTCCAGCCATGTCCAGAGGCGCAGAGCCTCCTGACATAGGGTCCACGACCCCACCCCGCCCTGTTTGTTGCAATACCACATGGCGGTGGTGTTGTCCGTGAACACCGACACTACACTTCCCCGGACAGAGGGAAGGAATGCCTTCAGTGCAAGTCGGATCGCCCGAAGCTCCAAAAGATTGATATGGAGCCGGGACTCCGCCGGAGACCAGAGGCCTCTGATCTCTGCCTCTCCCAAGTAGCCACCCCATCCCAGGAGGGACGCATCCGTCACCACTGTGTGCTCCGGTTGGGGAAGGGAGAGGGATCTGCCATTGACCCAATCGCGATTCGTTAGCCACCACCGCAATTGTCGTGCAGTGCCCTCCGAGATCTGGACATGATCGGACAGGTTGCCCTGATGCTGTGCCCACTGGAACTTCATATCCCACTGCAGAGCCCGCATATGCCACCTGGCATGTTGCACTAGCAGAATGCAGGAGGCCATCAGGTCCAGGAGCCAAAGGGTCATCCTGACAAACCCGGGATAGAGGCTGAAATATCGGAATCATAGCCTGAATATCCCGGACTCGCTGCTCGAGAGGATAAACCCGAAACTGCGTCTAATCCAGAACTGTTCCGATGAAGGGGAGCTTCTGAGAGGGACTCCGGTGCGACTTCGGCACGTTGATGGAGAACCCCAGCAAATGCAGGAGGTCGGCCGTAGTCTGAAGGTGGGCGACGACTGCCCGGGGCGAGCCCGCCTTCAACAACCAGTCGTCGAGGTAGGGGAAGACTGACACCCCTGACCTGCGCAGATGAGCTGCGACCACCGCCATCACTTTTGTGAACACCCGAGGGGCGCTGGTAAGGCCGAAAGGGAGCACAGTAAACTGAAAATGCTCCTGGCCTACCGTGAACCGCAGGTAACGCCGGTGGGCCGGCAGGATGGAAATGTGAAAATATGCGTCCTGCAAGTCCAACGCTACCATCCAGTCGCCAGGGTCGAGGGCAGCCAAGACCTGAGCCAGAGTCAACATCTTGAACTTCTCCTTCCGGAGGAAGCGATTGACTCCGGAGATCCAAGATGGGGCGCAGGCCCCGTTTTCCCTTTTTGGGGACCAGAAAGTAGAGGGAATAACAACCATGTCCTACTTCTGGCCCAGGAACACGCTCGATGTCCCCCTTGGCCAAGAGGGCCGTGACTTCCTGTCGGAGAAGCGCCAAGTGATCCCCCGACATGCGGTGGAACAGAGGTGGCATGGCCGGGGGGGCAGTCTCGAAGGGGAGAGATTTGCAGCACCCACCTGTCCGAAGTGACAGAGCGCCAGTGGGGGAGAGGATGTTGAATCCTGCCGCCCACCGGCGTGGGGTGCACCCCAAAGCTCAGACTAGGAAGGCTTTGAGGCGGATGCTGCGGAGCGGAGGTGGACTGACCCGCACGCTGGCCCCCTGTGCCGCCACGGCGGCCACCACGCCCGCGCTGAGGTTGGTTCTGCGCAGGCCTCTGGCTGAACGAACGTGTAGAGGCGCCCCTTCCGTGGCCACGAAAGGAACGAAAGGTAGTCGTGGCCGGGCGTGTGGTGGAGAGACCCAAGGACTTGGCTGTAGCCCGAGAGTCCTTAAAACGCTCCAGCGCACTGTCTGCCTTATCGCCAAACAGGCGAGTACCATCAAAGGGCATGTCCATGAGGGAACTCTGGACATCCCCCGAAAACCCAGTGGACCGCAGCAAGGCGTGGCAACGCAAGGCCACCGTCGTGGAGATGGCTCTCCCCAAAGAGTCCGCGGTGTCCAACCCACACCGAATGGCGAACTTCGCGGCATCCTTCCCCTCCGCAAAAGCTTGGGAAAGTACAGCCCGAACCTCCTCCGGGCACTGGGGCAGAGTTAGCGCCACCGTGTCCCACACAGCGTGAGAGTAGCGGCCCAAGAGGCATGCGGTGATGACTCCCCAGGCTGGCAGAGGAAAACAACTTCTTGCCAAATTGCTCCAGCTTTTTCGATTCCTTATCCGGCGGGGCGGTAGGGAATGCACTTTGGGAAGTGGAGGCCTGAAGGACCAGGCTCTCCGGTGTCGGATGATTTAGTAAAAAGGCAGGGTCACCCGGTGCCGGGCGGTGACGCAAGGCCAAGTTTTTATCCACAGAAACCCCTGTGGCTGGCCTAGACTAGGTGCCCATCAAAACATCCGTCAAGGCCTCATTAAACGGAAGCAGAGGTTCCATAGAACTTGCCGCCGGCTGAAGCACTTCAGTAAGGAGGTTCGTCTTGAGGGTAACCGTAGGCAGGTCAAGGTCAAGGGCCTCAGCTGCTCTACGGAGCACCACAGTGTACGTGGCGCCTTCCTCCATGATAGTGGGAGGAGACACAAAACCAGGTTCAGAGGAGAGGTCAAGGCCACCTGCATCCTCCGAGTCCTCCGCCCAATCCTGTTCGGACTCGCACTGCCGTGCAAGAGGGTCCTCCGACCCCTCCCAGTCATCCCCTTCCCGAGGCACAGGCTGCAGCGGCGGGGGAGGCACAGGGGAAAACAAATGCTCCAACGGCGCCGGGAACGGCGCCGGTCCGGCTCCATGTCCCAATTAGGGTCCCAAGCCGGAGCAAAATTGGCTGGAAACTCGGGCAAAGGCGGCGGTGGGACGAACGGAACCCAGCGCGGTGCCGGGAACGGAGCCGCAGGGGGCGCCGGAGCTGCCGGCGGAGGACCTTGCGGCGCTGGGCCCGGAGCCGCCGGCGGCAAGCAAGGGCCCTCAATAGGGACCGCGGGGCCCGAAGGCATGCCGGCGGGAGCCCTAGGCCTGAAAAGGCGGTCCATGGCGGCAAGAAAGTCTTGCACCTGGGCCGAAGTCGCCGACGGACCCGGGTAAGGCGGGTAGGCCGCGGGACTCTCAGGCTCCAACGGAGCCGTGGGGGAAGGACCCCTGGCCCCCTCGTCCGCATCCGGAGACCGACCGGGGAGGTCGGAGAGCGTACTCGCTTCTTCGACTTTTTGTGACATCTCTTACCCGATTCCGAGGGTGAAGACTTGGACCCCGAGGAGCGATGATGGCTCCGCGGTCGGTCCCTCGAGCGACCCCTGGACCGCAAACGGCATGGAGACGACTGTCGGGCCTCCAGCAGCTTTCGGGACCGCTCCCGCAAAGCTTTCGGAGCCATGGCCAGACAATCGGAACATGACCGGGAGTCATGATCGCGCTCCAGACAGTAGAGACAGACGCCATGGGGGTCGGCCACTGACATCGTACGGCGGCAGGCCCCGCAGGATTTAAACCGAGGCATCCCTACGTGGCACCAGGAGTCAAAGACTCAAAGACGTAGAGACAAAGTCCCAAAAAGAAATTAGTCAAAAAGTGACTAGGGTACGTGCTCTAACCGGATCTGCACTTGCTGGCGTGGAAAAAGAAAGAACTGGCGTCAGCGCGCATGGGTGGCGCCTAAGTAGTCTCCATGACGTCATCTCGGCGCTTACAACGCCAGCGACGGACGTGGAGCCGCACGACGCCACCTACCGACGCGCAGGGGTACTGCTGACGAAAAACTTTCCGGATCCAGTCTGATGCCTGGGGATATTCTAAGGTAAGGAATCCATCACTGTGTCTCTTTCAGATATTTCATTACCGTGCTTTGCAGACTCGACCTGGCCTGTGGGCTGGTGCTGCCTGGTCCTGGGTTTGCTGCCTTCCACCGTCTGACCTCAGGACAGTGATGCAAAACTGTGTGCTGTAGACAAGTTCTTCATCTTAATCATCACTCAGTTGAACTGTGGCAGAAAAGCTGCAGGAGAACAGCTCATCAAGACCCACAGACTGAAAGTTAGGTAAATAAGGGAGATGAGTAAGTGAGTAAGGTGCCGCTGTTTGTTTTAATCCTTAAATGCTACTTATTGGACGGTCTGGGGAGAGTGTGAGAACTTTTTATAATTTTAAAGATCCCCTTTAATTTCCGCTTCTATTTAAATATAACTCTGCTCCTACCTGCTGCTGCTGCTTTGAACTCTCCGGTCTGCCGCTGGGTGTCCCGTTTGTTGAGGAGAGAGGAGTTTTGTTTTGCTCTTGCTTCCGGCTGGCCGCCATTGTGGGAGGTTGACGGTCCAGCCTCTCTCGGGCATTTCCAGCCACTCACTATAAACGGGATGGAAAACCTGGTGCGCCGCAGGCAAGCCCATCTGCGCCCTTCCGCGCTCGGACCGCGCTCTGCGCCAGCCACGCTGCCGGTCTTGAGCCAGATATCTCCTTTACGAAGCCTAAATTTCAGTATATTACGGACACTATAATGGACTTGAAATGGTCAGGTAAGACATGTTCTGGTCCTTGTTTTGAACGCTACCTAGCTCAGGACACATCGCAGTGCTCTCACTGTGGCCTTATTTTCCAGCACCTTTCATTACTAATATACCCACCACCTTCACCGCACCTCCCAATGGAGAACCGAGACTCTCAATATCGTGTGTACTCTAACGCGAGGTAGTTAGTCAAGAATGCTATTGCATTCTGGGAGTTTTTAGAATCCGATCAAATTGAAATTGCCTTTATAACAGAAACATGGGCAGATGCTTCCTCTGACCCGGATCTACTTTTGGCCATACCGGCAGGTTTTAAAATTCATAAAATTAACAGAGTAGGAAGAAGAGGCGGTGGATTAGTTCTTATTCTTACATCTAGTTTTAAATCTTGTATGAAAGCAAATTCGGACAATCGGGACAGTGAAGCCATAGACTTTAACCTTTCCATCCCGGCCGTCACGCGTCACGGTGGGCGTGTGCGCAGGACGGCCCCCGGCCGTCCGAATCCCCGCCCACTAATAGAAACGCCCGCACAGTGCGGAAATTCCGCGCGCACGGAAGGGGTTAAAGTTGAATTAGGTGGTCAAAATTCCTTTAAAGGCATTTTACTTTACCATCCACCTACTTCTAAGGTCTCTTTTATTGACAATCTAGGTCTCCTCTTAGCTCGCAAAGCTGAACATTACAATTTTTCCGTGTTAGGCGACTAATTTTCACTTGGAAAATGTCACCGACCCGGACATTGAAGTGCTTATTGATCAGACGGCCAGCACAGGATTATGTTAACTTGTAAAGGGTTCGACACGCATCGCTGGACACTGTCTAGGTGGGATTTTCTCTGACAACCCTCATGTAAGATAGACTAGATCCCTGACTATGATTTGGTCTGATCATAAGGCAGCCTCTTTGAAATTATTCCAAACACAACAGAATATCCGCAGGTCTAACAAGCCTAGTGAAGCTCTAAAGACATGTAGCACAAGCAGGGACCTTTAATTATACTTAGGGAGAATCCTTTAAAAAGGGCGGAATCCCATCACCCACCGAAGTGGCATGCTTCATCATCTGGGATCTCCTCTTGGTTGCAAAACCTAGTGCAGCCAAGGGCTATAACACCCTCACTGTGAGGGAGGAGCTCAGGGATGTTTTTATAATATGTAGTAGGATTTCCTAAAATCCGTCAGATGTGAAGAGTTTTAATTTTTAAGAGTGATGGGCGTAGTGCTATAGTGTGGAAAGTGATATGTGATCTAAAATTGGCTAACAGGAGAGGAAAAACGTTTATTCATTGTCTCCTGATGTCAAGATTAAAAACAGTGCAGATGCAGTTATGAAATATTGACTGCATTTGTCCAGAAACAAGGTCTACATGTTTCGGCATTATGATCACTGTTGGATCGTGGTCTTCCTCAGGACCTAGATGTATTGTGCTACTGCGTTTTTGTGAATCAGTGAAGTGTTTATCAAAACTTAGGTTGGAACATATACAACCTACAGATCTTGCTCTTTCAGTTCTCAGTTGATTACAGTGTGTTGATAACACCTAAGAAAAAAGAAAAGAGTGACAGAGTTATTGTGACACCAAAAAGATCATTTACTTGTGCTAGGGAGTCTAGCAGGCACGTGGGTCCTGGTTACCCATCGTGACTTGTACCATTACTATATACTTAGAACATTATTTGCCAAAGTTTGCTTACCCGTGAATCACGAGAAAACAGCCTCACCTCACCTGGCTACAGCTCAGGACGTGAGGCCCCGCTCTAAAAGAAGGGAAAATACAGGTGGTAATCAGACTTGAATAGCACCATGAGGTCTGTTACACCTATAATACCGATATTATTATGAGTCAGTTCAGTTCAAAATGCGATAACAGATTACATTTGAGAGGGTACTCATTCTCGTTGAAGGTTCTAAAAGGTGCTCCCTACTAGACTATTAGCCCAGTAGTCAGAGCAGAGAGGAATGTCTCACTTTGGTGTATTCGAACACCATGAATGGCCAAAGTAGTCTAGCAACCCTTAATGTTATTATCTACAGATGTGTTTTTTTCATCCTGTATTAACACACAGCATATATATTACTAAGAATATCTCAAAAGAAGGGGGCTTCATGATAAGGATTTAAAAATTATTTTAAAACTGCCATCCTTTTACTTGTTGGTCCGCTCGATCGTGTATCGTGTGTCATGTTACATCACTACATCTACGGAGTTATTAGAACAAGAATGTACAGCTCTCAATCTGGGATCATCAGGGCAGGACGAGTTTGGACATCCTCTCCCAGAGTCACTCAGACACACACGAGCAGTGCTTTTAATTTGTCCTGCCATTGCTCAGAATCACTTGGTTGTACACGGGCAGCGCGTCTAAACTCGTCCTGCCCTGATGATCCCAGATTGAGAGCTGTACATTCTTGTTCTAATAACTCCGTAGATGTAGTGATGTGACATGACACGATATACGATCGAGCGGACCAAGTAAAAGGACGGCAGTTTCCTTCAAATAATTTTAAAATAATTTTTAAATCCTTATCATGAAGCCCCCTTCTTTTGAGATATTCTTAGTAATATATGCTGTGTTTTTTTCATCCTGTATTAACACACATCTGTAAATAATAACATTATGGGTGGCTAGACTACTTTGGCCATTCGTGGTGTTAGAATACACCAAAGTGAGACATTCCTCTCTGCTCTGACTACTGGGCTAATAGTCTAGTAGTGAGCACCTTTTAGAACCTTCAACGAGAATGAAGACCCTCTCAAATGTCATCTGTTATCGCATTTTGAACTGAACTGACTCATAATAATATCGGTATTATAGGTGTAACAGACCTCATGGTACTATTCAAGTCTGATTACCACCTGTATTTTCCCTTCTTTTAGAGCGGGGCCTCACATCCTGAGCTGTAGCCATGTGAGGTGAGGCTGTTTTCTCGTGATTCACGGGTAAGCGAACTTTGGCAAATAATGTTCTAAGTATATAGTAATGGTACAAGTCACGATGGGTAACCAGGACCCACATGCCTGCTAGACTCCCTAGCACAAGTAAATGATCTTTTTGGTGTCACAATAACGGTCACTCTTTTCTTTTTTCTTAGGTGTTATCAACACACTGTAATCAACTGAGAACTGAAACAGCAAGATCTGTAGGTTGTATATGTTCCAACCTAAGTTTTGATAAACACTTCATTGATTCACAAAAACGCAGTAGCACAATACATCTAGGTCCTGAGGAAGACCACGATCCAATAGTGATCATAATGGCCGAAACATGTAGACCTTGTTTCTGGACAAATGCAATCAATATTTCATAACTGCATCTGCACTGTTTTTAATCTCGACATCAGGAGACAATGAATAAAAGTTTTTCCTCTCCTGTTAGCCAATTTTAGATCACATATCACTTTCCACACTATAGCACTGCGCCCATCACTCTTAAAAACTAAAACTCTTCACATCTGACGGATTTTAGGAAATCCTACTACATAACATTATAAAAACATCCCTGAGCTCCTCCCTCACAGTGAGGGGGTCGTAGCCCTTGGCTGCTCTAGGTTTTGCAACCAAGAGGAGATCCCAGATGAGGAAGCATGCCACTTCAGTGGGTGATGGGATTCCGTCCTTTTTAAAGGATTCTCCCTAAGTATAATTAAAGGTCCCTGCTTGTGCTACATGTCTTTAGAGCTTCACTAGGCTTGTTAGACCTGTGGATATTCTGTTGTGTTTGCAATAGTTGTATTTGGGGAATATATCCGCGCTGGTCTTAAAAATTCTCCCTTAGACCCTCCTTCATCCTTTGTGTATATTTAGTCTCTTTGAAATACCACTGCCTCATAAGAAACGCTCCAAAGTCCTCGAGGAATCCTTTGGCAGTCGTTCTTGGAATAAACTAGAGGCTAAGTTGCTAAACCCTCTTTTTTTAGAAACTCTACCGCCTACGTCCACCGACCCTGATCAAGCAGCAGCTAACTACCACTTCTGGCTTGATTCACCTATGATGCAATTAGCTCCTCCTAAATATAGTCGACGTTCCAGGTGCTCACCCTCTGAACCTTGGTTTAATGACATTCTTAGCGCTCAGAAACAACTATACTGTAAATTGGAGAGGAAATGGAGACTTGAGGATAATTCACTCACTAAAACGGAATATAAATCATCCCTTCAAATATATAATAATTTATCCTCAGAGAAAAGGCTTCCTATTTCACAGAAAAAAATCTGAGCGGCCAATAGATGCCCTAAAGATCTATTTACCATGGTAAAGAATTTGCCTAAACTGCCAGCTACGCCAGACACTAATGCCAGTCAGGAGTTCTGCAACCCCCTAGCTGAATTCTTTCGGCCCAAGGTTAAGTCTGTTTTTGACACCTTTGTGCTCCAGGACAATGGTTTGTCCCAGACCCCAGTCTAACTCAATAAGATACAATCCACACTAGAATCGGCTATCCCAATCCTTTCATCCTCCACTGCCTTGACTACCAAACAGACTATCAAAATTGTTTGTGCAATCAAATCAGGCTCTCCCTCAGATCCCTGCCCCCCCCAAAATTCTGCACTTATCTCCAGAAATCATAGCTATTCCCCTCACAGCGATTTTTAACGCCATGTTTACATCAGGGGTATTCCAATGGAGTGGAAGAAAGCCTCCATACTTCCGTTACTAAAAAAACCTAATCTGGATGCTAAGGAGTCTCAACTATAGACCTATATCGAGACTCCACTTTCCCGCAACAGTGATTGAGAAAGCCATTAACAATTAACTGTCTTCCTTTGTTAATGATAATGCTATTCTAGACCCCTCCCAATTTGGATTTCGTGCTTACCATAGCACAGAGCTGGCCCTTATCACAGCTACTGAGGAGCTCAGGCAGACTTTAGATTGTGGGGAGAGCGCTGCCCTGATCCTTTTGGACTTAGCAGCTTTTGATATGGTTAATCATAAGCTACTGCTGGTCCGTCTAGCTTCCATTGGGATCATAGATAAGGTGCTCTCCCTGCTGGGATCCTTTCTGTCTGAACGGTCTCAGTTGGTTGCGTTGGGAAACTATGCTTCACCCTCCTTTTCGCTGCTGTTCGGAGTTCCTCAGGGATCTTCCCTGAGCCCAACGTTTTTTAATCTCTAGGTCACTCCTCTGGCCAAATTGATAAAAAGCTATGGCTTTGCCCTCGTATCGTATGCAGACGATACGCAGATTATTGTTTCGGTGAGCAGCTCATCCAGCCCCACAGCCATCAGTTTTCATGACTGTATGAGCCATATAGCCAATTGGATGACAGACAATTGTCTGAAGTTAAACTCATCCAAGACTGAGGTTCTTGTATTTGGCAACACTCCCTCATTCTGGAAAGATAACTGGTGGCCGGTTCAACTTGGTCCTCTACCTACACCAGTGCCTAAAGCTAAAAACTTAGGAGTCATCTTCGACACTAAGCTGCTCTTTGAAGCGCAAACCAACTATGTCAACTCTGCTTGCTTTTTTTATCCTTAAAACTTTGAGGAGGATTCTTCCCTCAATACCTATGGATTTAAGGAAAATGGTGGTATCTTTACTGATATCATCTAGATTGGATTACTGCAATGCCCTTTTTACTAGCGCCCCCAAACGCAGCATTCAAAAGCTGCAGACTTCTCAAAATGCAGCAGCAGGAGTACAGACAGATCTGTATGTGCTAAGGGCAGCGCCTAGACACCCTAGGGTATTTGTTGTGCTTTATAAATTCTTCATCATCATCATGAAAGTATGAGGTTGTGTCTGAACAAGTGTAAGCTAGGCACATGATACTAATTAAGGTAGACATCACCGGTATCAGTAGGCCATGTGCAGCGTGGATCCCTGAGAAAGAGGTCGTCCCTGGTACACAGTTTCCATTCCTGGCAGGTTATGAGGGCAAACGGACATTTGAGGCAAGACCAGGGCTTTTATGAGTCTTATAATGCATTTTCTGTCAATGTGGGCTATTAGCAAATGGGTGTATTAGATGTAAACGGCAAGCTAACATTTTAAAATCTATGCACTAAAAATGGAAAGCTAGTATTTGGAGATAAAAGGTACTTTCAGAAAATGATCATGTGCTTGAAGACAAAAAATGAACTTTTAGAATAGATTTAAAGCTGAAATTTTAGATGTATTCATTGGAGTTGGAAATACTTATTGCTGATGTTACAGCATCGTTTCATTGGCATCACAGCAGAGGTACTTCTTTGCTGCTATGGCACTTATTTCATGACTCATGTAGAGTTATTTAAAGATCTATATGCTTTTTGCTGAAATTAATATCTCTACGTGCAGTTGTTCCTGAGGCCGGATACTGAACATTTGGTTTAAGTAACTTAAGTGCTATATGTGTTATCTGAATGTTTAAGGCCTCTGTGAGGTTAACAGTAGCTTTTTTCTCTGCTTCGCAAGACACCTCTCACTCCAAGTACAGTTCCGTCTAAGCGCTAAAAGCGCGTTAGCTGCATATTAGTCCCATCCTGAAAGATAACCCAGGACTTCTAATGTACTCGGAAGAGGCAGGATGGGAAAAGGAAGTCAAAGTTTAATGTAAAAGGCATGGAATGTGTTATTAGTCGTTAAAATTGGCAGGCCTTTTCATGTTGTATACTTGGATAGTTTAACTGTGTATAAAACTTTTTACGTATTTGGCCAGTTTTTAAGGTTTCTCTGGATTTTCTCGCTAAGTTCAAAGCACTCATTTTACTCTGAACTAGTTAAAAAGCTCGCAAGCCACTAAGAAAACAAAGGATTAACTTCTTTGATGAATTTTTGGTCACTTTTGTAGCAATACGGCTTTGTGATAATGGTGCGTCTTATAAGAAAAAAATCATCGGGGAACCAAACATCCTTTTTAGGCCAAAATCGACAGCTGCAGCCAACAGCGTAGCGTGGGCTGTCAGTTCCCGGGGCAACATTTTTGAGAAAGTATTGTGCCCTCTAACCCATGGACTGTTGGCTCAGGAAGTGCCAACAGTCCATGGGTTAGGGGGCGCAATACTTTCTCTTGAAATTTCGCGCCCTGGGCAACCGCCCCTGTGGATACCCCACGCGACGCCACTGGTTGCAGCCTCTGCAGTGCAGGGTCCTCCTTTCCTCAGAAAGCCCGATATCTGAAGAGGCCTGGGCCACTCACCAAAATGTGAAGGGGACACTGTCCTTTAGCTTTACAAGATGGGCTTGGTGTAACCTCATCTCCCCAAAAAATACTGCACAGCTCAAGTTCCGATTACCCCTCATCTTGTCAACCATACCACTTAATGGAGCACTCACAGGTGAAGATAGGCAGTGTTACCCGCTCGACCCACACCCTACACTATACTCATGTTAATAGTCTTTGCATGCTATTAGGGCCTATGGCTTCTACCAGGGCTTTAAATGGGAAAAAATAAGTGCAGGTACTCGTTAAATTGAGCGAGGGGCGTGGCTAGTGGGCGGGGTTAGAGGCGGAGTTAGACATGATACAAAAACACTTCTATTGAGTATTCATGTTGTCCTTGCTTTGTCCTGGATAGTGGTCTCAAACTTTCCATATATGCAGATTAACAACTAAAACCATGAATGAGCCAAGCCATCAACAGTACTTTTAGCACTTTAAGGCTAATAATCAATGTGCTCTAGGACGAGAGAGACTCTGGCGCTTACACCGGTTGCGGGACAGAACAAAACATGTGAGAAATGTATCAATCCAAACAAAATGTGTTAACTCGTTATACAAGATGAAGGTGAAACACCAAATGTTCATGTTTCCTTGTTTTCTACTATTTGCAGCTTCTTAATATCATAATATTTCTAATATTCCTACTTGCATGCATTTGGCGCAATCCTTAAATATTTAAAATTGCACACATACAAACAAGCATTCCACGCATTTCTTTTCAAATACCTCCTGATTCTGTTCCTCTCAAACACACACTCTGTTTTCACATCTCTAACCTCGAGATCCCTCTCGCACTCACCTCTCTCCCGTTTGTAGCTAATTCTGTCCCACTCTCTTTACCCCTATTGCATCTTATCACTCTGTCTCATCACTCTTTCCATTTCTAATCTGCCCTCTCCGCGCCTCTCTACCTCTTTCCACAGGCGTCTGGATCCCTTCCATATCTCTGTCTGCACTTACCCCTTCTGCCTCTCTACCGTTTCCTACTTTAAACTCTGCTCCTTCCCCCTCACTCTTCACCTTCACTCACCCCCATTTTCCCTCCTCTCCCCTCGGCAGAGCTTGCAGTGGCAAGCAGTGAGCACTGGAGGGTCCCGAGTATGTGCAGAGTCCAGCAGGGGAAGAACAATACTGGCAGGGCCGGCTTTAGCACTGGTTGCGCCCAGTGCGACAATGGTTTTTGGCGCTCCCCCCCCCAATGACCTCCTGCGCAACGGATTCCCGCACTACCACCACCCCTTAATAGTCTCCATAACCACTCTCTCTCAGATGCATCGAGTTAGTTTTATAGTGTCACTCATAAAAGTGAAGGGTGTCCGAGCACTTTACATTGCACACACATTACTCAATCATATGTGTGTAAATCAATGTATAGGAAAAGTTCCATATGACAGAGTGGTAGGATTTATATGTCATCCATACTGGTAGGTAGTATAGTTACGGGTGCTTGGTCTGGAGAAGCACAAACTCAGAATTTAAAATGTAAGACCATGGTTGGCGATTATCTTTAATAATTGGAATTGATTTACACCCAAATCAACACTTTGTACAACATTAGGATATTGAAAGTCTGGGGGAAAAAAATCAAACGCTCTAATCTATACTTGAAGTCTGCATTTCAGTACTTTGATGACAGTAAATAGCTCCGTTTTTTTTTTAGCATTTTAACTTATAAGCTGCAAGTAACAAAAGGAAGTCTCTGACGAAAGATTTATGTTATGTTCACTTCGTGATTTGCATGGTACACATTCTTTGCCCAGGCACATTAACCCTCTGCACTACCTTAAGATGAATCAAAACATCCCCCAGTCAAAACTTCCACTAGACAAAAACTTGGTTCTCTCTCCAGGAACAGCGTCAATCACCGGAGTTAACTTGACATTTTTATTGTTGGCTAAAAATTGCTGCAGGTCAGGAACACTGCAGCGGGTGCTTTTAAAAACAATATAAACTAGCAATCAGGAACGCCATGCAGAGCCGGCCCTGCGTACAGACATGGGTAGAACTGTCCCTTTTGTTAGTGTCAAAATCTGGCAGAGGCTAAAATAAAGAGAAGTGTACGGGCCTCATGCGGGAAATGGAAAAGCAACGTTGCTTCCTTTCGAAGGTAACCTTTAACAGTTTCAGATAATTGACAGTACTGGCCTCCGATGGGAAGGTCAGTTGAACTCCCCCCCTCACCTGGGCACCAGAAAGGCTGCTTAAGCCTTCTTCGCCACCTCGATCATCACCGCCCATCATGGACTTAATGGCAGCGCGCGGGGTGGGTGGAATCGCAAGGGCAAAAGAGTCCGGATAAAGAAAGTCAGACCCCAGTGGGAGGCCAAGGGGTGAAAATGACCCTTTGTGTCTGCGTTCCACGGACCCAGCATCGATGCCTAGCAGGGGGTGATGAGGACAAGGAGAGCCTCCATCTGGGTAGGAAGGGAGCAGAGGCCGCATCGGGCAGCTTGCCAAACCTGAATAAATAAGGCAACGGCCAACTTGCTGCCAAACAAACGGCACGCAGCTGCCCACCTTCTAATCTGACCCTGAGTACCGGTACTCTCCTTGACAGTGGAGAAGTGCCGGTACTCGACTCGGTAAATTTAAGAAGTGCCGGTACTCAGTACCGGTGAGTACCGGCCCATTTAAAGCACTGGCTTCTACCCATCTCATTGTGTGATTCCCCCACCATCTTCAGAGAGGCCTGTTTCTTCCAGTCTCTACCCAAATAAAGGCTTCCCCTTGCCTGCAGATGGCACCCGAGCTCTTTCACATATCTCTGTGTTAGGTCAAGCACTGCATCACTTACCTGCAGAGAAGGCGGTCTGTGTGGTGGACCTTGCTGCCTTTCCTGTACTGAACAGTCCTATCCTGTCTGCCAGTCCATGCAGGTCCCCTTCGGGGCTGGTAGAGGGGGAAGGAAGCACCCCACCGCTGGGCACGGAGATAGCTGTGTGCTGGGAGGTGGTTTGGTGTGCCCATGTCTTAGATGTGCACAGCAGCGACTTGTGCTTTGCTTCATTCCTTTAAACAATATTCATAGTTGTAACTTGGAGTGGGAGGCAGTGGCGGCTCCTCCGCGAAGGCAGAGGAACGTCGCCTCACTGCCTCGGAGCAGGAAAAGAAAGCAACAAATAAAAGGATAATAACTAATGTTATCATTTTATTTTGTCCTCCTGCTGCAGCAGCTTGCATGAGGGGGCGGGGCTGAAGAGCTGGGGAGGAGTGGTGCAACCCTCCTAAGTGCACAATGACTGTTTGGTCGGCCCTCTCGGGCCCCCCAAACCAGTCATGCACACTTTTCCCCTTCTCCATGCAGGCTGCATTACAGCCTGCATGGAGAACATGCCCTCCCTTACAGCCCCTGGCTAAGCGCCGTGTCACGGCACTCAGACCAATCGCAATGCTGCATTGCAGCATTGTGGTTGGCTGCGGGAGCGTGGGAGCCCTGGTGCTTCCTGTTTCCTCTTTCTCACAGGAAGCCAGGAAGAGGACGCAGGAGAGGTGGCGGCTGCTGGCCAGCCGGGAGGTAAGTCATTGTTTAAATTTTTTTATAGTGATCTCCCCCACCCCTTCACCCGCCCCACTCCTGCTTTCAGGCAGCAGCAGCGACTGGTGGAAGGCCTTTCCACACTTTAGGAGAGATGCAAGAGAGCGCACAAAAATAGTCTGCTGATAACCGTACACCGCATTAAATTCATGTTTTGCTACAAGAACATACTCAGCAAGATCACAAAGATCTGTGCCTGGGAAGTCCCTGTTTATCCCTTATAACAACGATTATGTAATTTTGAAATCCTAAGATCCTGTTGATGAAATTTACTCTTAGTTGTGCTGAAAAATCATTAGACCTATAAAGGACTGCACATGTCACAAAACTATCTGTTTTTGGAATAACGCTTTTCGTTGTTGTCATTTTCCAAGGGCAGATTTGTTTTTTGGCCATTGAGTTCAGATGTGTGGAGCGGGCAATGGTGATTTCCACTCATTATGGAGTGAGTTTTGGACAAAAATATGCAAAAGTTTTTAGGCAAAATAATTTTGGCCAATCAGTATCAAGATAGCACATCATTAGGTATACTGCGAGCCCACCAAGTGTTATGAAGTCTCAATAGGGCACATATTAACATATCAAGGAGGTAAAAAGAAATGCATTTGAAAGATACATTCCAAACTATAAGGTGCAGCTAAGAAAAAGCATGTATTCCAAACTGTTCATTGGTCCCGGTTCCAAGGATGTCAAGAAAAACTATTCACAAAATGTTCAATTAATTTCTAATTTGATATTGCGTTAGAAATCTTTAATGTTTTGGACCTGAAAATCCATCTCACCCATTAACTTAACCATAAGGAAAACCCGTCCTCCTCATTGTCGCTGTAACATTTCACTCGGTGATGAAAGGTTTGAGCAGGTTATCCAATGACATACTGCAAAAGGAGAGGAACAATCCAGAGATCAAAGCATGGATGTAGATTTAGGCCTGGCTTGACTATGTAATCAAAGGTTAGTCTACTTTCCATTGCTAGGGTTGTCCCTCTAAAGAACAAAGCTGCATCCTGTGGTACAAACATTTTAGAGTTAATTAACAGAGACGGTCAAAATAGAGCCAGACTGGAGCAGCAGAATCGATTAGAATGGACGACTCGCCTGTAGATGTGGCTAGGTCTTCAGAACCCCCTAGAGAAGTCACAACAGTTATCAGTATGAGGACAAAATGCTACAGACAGGACCATTGATTTGTAGTGTCTGCTTTGATCTAACCCACGAAAACAATACAGTGCCCGGACTGTGTTAGTCTACGATGGCAGGATAGATCGTACTAGGCACATGCATTGAAAGACAACCGAGAGACTAAGATCACATGCTAGTCCCATAGAAGGTCATGAGATTGGATTGTCAACATTAGGAAATATGGACTTGGGCAGTGAATAAGGCAAATTTAGATAGAAATTCAAGAAAATGTGCTTATAATCTTGATTGTCCGTAGACGTAAGGGCTAGAATGGGCACTGGCTAGTTCAAAACAAGGCTTTGCTGGAGAATCCGCGGTGTGAAACGAGGCTTATTTACAAAGCGACTAGCCTGATTCATTTGTTGGAAAGCAGAGACTAACTATTGTCTTTAGTACAGTGAGAAGATCTAAGAATAAGAGAAAAATGTAAGTCCAACAAATTTATTAACAGGTTACTAAAGTAGCCCAACCAGAATAAAGCTTGAAAAAAAAATGGATTGCTCGAATGCAAAAACAAAAAACAAAAAATCTTTCATCACTCCTATGACAGGTAAATACAGTGCACGGAGATATTTGGACTGGTCTACACTGGAAAATGAGCGATGTGCTGGAAAGTTGCCAAGGTTTTAGATCCAAGGGAGGTGCATACAACTGACATCCTGTATAAAGCGGGCTGGATGGTAAAAATCTTGCCCTGAACACTTGCGAGTTTCAATTTGAAAGGTTCTGGGAATCTAAGAGGAGTCCTGTGTCCAGGAAGAATTTCTTGCTCATCTGTGATGTGAAGTGTTGTTGAACTTACTTTCCTTGAATACTCTACAGTGTCAGTAGCTGAGCAGCGCACATTTTTATCAAGGTACACATTCAACAGATGGGGGTACACGGATTGAACAATCTGTGAAGAGTAAATGCTGCCTCTGCTGGACATCCCTTTACACAATTATCATTCCTACTGACCGGTACACGTTACCTGGGAGCGGTCTCTGTGGGTGCCTGGCTTGCTGTTTTAGTCCCTGTGATAGAATACCCTACAGTGTTTATGTGCAACTTCTACCGGGTTTTCGGCCGAGGGGAAGCACCAATCAAATATGAAACAACTGGTCACACACTGAAAGGCAAGCCTGTAACATTCCTTCCAAATGCACCCCATCAAGGTAAACACGTGCCCCAGCCCTTCTGGCCCGTTTGATGCATTTATATTACCGTTGCCTTTCTTTTAGTGAACAACTGGTCTTGTGCAACTGTGGTTGTGTACAGGCATTTAAAGCCATCAAGGAAAAGATTTTAAAAAAATCTATTACAAAGAAGTTATCAGCAAATGGTTCCTTGTGATCTTCTGTCTGCTCTGCTTGTAAACAAGTCATTCACAGCAGTGGCAGAGCAGAGACAAATGCCATCAACACCCACAGGGGCTTCTTTGCTGGAAATTGCTTCTATTAAAATGAAGTGAAGATGGATGGTTTTATTAACAGGGATTAGCAGCGAGTTGTACTCATGGGATGAAGTAAGGTTTAGGCTGAGATAAATAGGCCATGTTTAACTGTGGAAGAGTGGGTCTGCTACAATAAGAAAGCATGTTCCTGATCAATGATTGTAGCCATTGTATTAATGTTTATTTTAATTGCAGACACAATCATTCATCAATCTACTGTTTCTCAATAATTCAAGGAAGAGATTATTAAGCCTTATTGTAGTTTAATGGAGAGGGGTGACAGATGTCCGTCACCCTTTCCATCAAACCCAGACCACAAGTATGGATGCAGATAGCACAGAGGAAGAGGATGTTGGCGAGGTTCGAAAAAAGGGGATCAAAGTCACTTGTGGCTCAGTCAGTGTATTGTGTGGCTAAGAAAAAGGATATGGCCTCAATCTCACCAAAACGTCTGCCACATTTTGGTCACTATCTAAAAGTAGGTCAAAATATCAGTAAACTGTGGTGAGGTTTTAGCAGCCATTCCAGAAACTTTTAAGAGAGGAGAACAAGGGTGTGTAGATGCTAAATGAGAAATGTAGAATTGAGACCGAGATCAATTTGGCATGAAGGATCCGAATGTGCAGCACAAGGCAACCAAAAATTCCACAAGTTGTAATTAAATAGATGAAAACTTAGTTGTTGGTGGGACTGAAAGCTGCTTTCTTCTCTCAAGCTAATGGGAGAGGATTCCAGAGGAATGTGCCTGGAGTGAAAATCTTTGGTCTCAAACTCACTTCGACACATTTTCAAACAGTGGATCATGCACTCTGATGAAAATTGGTGTCTGGATATTTATCGATTAACTGTAGATTGGAATTCGGTGGAATCTGTGCCCGACATAGTTATGTGTGCTATTCATAGGTCTTAAATATTGCATGGGAATCTCATTGGAACAGATGTAAAATGTAATTTGGAGTGGTCTGACATGTTTATGATGTACCTACAGCAGATGTAGCAAGATGGGGAGACAATGTATAAAATATTCTGATAGTGTCAGGACATATTCTATGAAATATTGACAGGGGAGATACTGTGACATGCGCTTGCTGAAGCCCTTAGAACATGAAGATAATCTCCCAAATGAATGATTACCTAAATAGTAAATTCAATAATCCAGGTCAAATTCGTATGCAGTAAAATTGCAATATCTTCTTCCATAATTTTTTTTTCTTCAAAGTTCACACAGTGCAACATGTGTCACAATTATACAGCATTGCTGCAATATGGCCAAAGAGTGAAAAAAGAGCAACAGAATGGGTTTATAATAAAAGCTCTTGAAATTGTCCATAATTAGTAGGCAGTCAAAAATAAAATTAACATTAACAAAAAATGTAATACGAGACAAACACTCCATTTAAAAATAAAATTCTTGCACAGCTTGTCAGTATGAATATCTATCACGAATCGGTATATTATTTTACACAAGACGTGAGGAGTACTAAACTGCACATATAGTCAGCAAAGAAAAATATGTGAGGGGAAGGAAACTGGTATCATACGATCCAATTATTTTTTTAAATATTGCAATGTGTCGCTGACATTTTACCTAACAAGCGAGATAAACTGAAAATATAAAGGAATTCAAAAGGCCCATTAAGACAAGCTTTTGTTTACAGTTCAGTCACCTACACAAGGTGAACAGTGTACTAGTGATTTAAAAATCTGAAACCCTTCACATATTAGACATCTACCAATGACACTGTTCTGCTTGTGTATTTTCGTACCTAAAGTGTAAGAAAGAGAAGGTTATAACAGCCATTCAGACATTGTACACAGTGAAACAATAACAAAACACTACCCTTTTAAATAGTGCCTCCGTCTTATAACAATGGCATACTAATCAGTGCTCTTAGATGAGATTATTAAAAATGTCCCTTTTCTCAGCAGAAGGGTGATCTGGATCAACGTGGTTACGTGTAATATCCGTCATCTTAAAGACGCGGCATGCCAACAGTAAAAATTTAGTTAAGCAACTCAAACGGGAGTTCGAGAAACAAGCATTTGCAATGCAATCGGTCTCACCTTTGGGACCTTATATGTATTTAGCTATGCAGCACATTAGCCTGGGTGCTGAAGCATCTACTGTTCTTTAACATGGAGGGAAAGTAAGCACCAAACTGTGTGACACGCCAGGTATGGGAACACATGGAGAGAAATATTGCCTTTCAGCGGGAAATGGTATAGTCCAAAGCTCTGTTTTTAATATAAAATCAGGGCCTTCGGTGGTCATATCACTGAAAATGTATAATTTGAAAAAAATATTATTGTCTACTGGTGCTCGTGGAAGACAATTTCTATGGACTGGAATCTAGAGAATGCTAAAGTGATTCTGGTATTTTACTGACCTCTGCTGGTCGTTTTCTATCAAGAAAGTTAAATCGAGGCAGTTGCCAGAAAAAAAAAAAAGAAAGTCCCTCAGTAGAAAGCAATTCTGGTATTTTACTGACCTCTGCTGGTCGTTTTCTATCAAGACAGTTAAATAGAGGGAGTTGAAAAGAAAAGTCCCTAAGCGGAAGCAGACAAGTCCCAAGGTGATCGCCAGAGCCCACAAAGTACATACACATATAAGTATATAATAAGTATATACTAAAGTATATACAAGAGGTCTCGAATTCTCGACCTTAAAATATATGGTTCAAACTCTGGATATCTGATCCGATTCACACTTAAAGTATCCATAGGAGGTTCCCTAGAAATGTGGAAAAGGAAAAGGTGAATTGAATTCTGCTAAACAAGGATAAAGTGATAAAAAGGCAAGTAATTAACTATAGTTAATTGAAAGATATGGTTATAAAGTAATTAGTTGGAAACAGAGAATACAAATTCACTGCTAGGACAAGATTAAAATCAAACCCAGGACGCTATGTGTAGAGGTCTAACTATAACAGTGTTGCCCCACAGTGAGAAGTGCCCTGACAAATGTGAAAAATACATCTTTTAAAATGTGATGTTTGATTCCAGAAATGTTATATTGAATTAAATGAGCAAACGTGTTAACCCAATTGAAACCAAGCAATCTAGCATTAGGAGCAAAACATTTGCTATATAATGGTTGGAATTGAACCCGAGGCTTCATGTTTAAAAGGATGTACTTAACAGTGACGTACCATTTATTTTTTAATCCGGCTTATTGTCAAGTGCGAAGCCATCATGGACCTTCAAAGGTTTGAGAGTTATAGAAAATGCAAAGTGTATTATCGCCTGATCCATAAGATGGGATAGGTCCATGAACAACTTCACTTCCACTGAAGTAAATGAGGCAACTAGAACTGGCAAATGTGAAGCAAAGTGTGCCATAAAATAAAACTTTGATCATGGCTACTTAGAGCTTCACAGCAAAATGAAGACACCTGGAGACACAAGTCTCTCCTTCACCTTCTGATATGCGGGGATAGGGATTCCCAAAACTGTCGTGGCTTATCCTAGAGTTGCATGGTATTATTTAAAGTATTGTGTGGGCTGAGTAATATTGTGAAAAGCAACTAGGGTTCTGTCTTTCTGCAACTTCTGTGGTAAGTTCGGATTGTGCCCACTTATTCATTTAAAAGTTGTACTCCGTGGTTTACAGCATACACTGCTGAATGAAAGGTATTCAAAAATGCTGCTTATGCTCAAATCAGAAAGCGTATGTGCATAGCTTGGTAAAATATGAATATTCCGCTACTATTTTCATGCATATTTGAATACAACATTGGACTACTGATCAAAATACCAGGTTACATCTGCCGGAAATCAGAATGCAAGATTATGATGAACAATTTACTTATTTTTGGTAATAATTTATCCGTTAGAGACTATCTAGCCGCAGATTCCTTACCTTAGAATATTCCCCAGGCATCACACTATCGGGAAGTTTTTTGTGAGCAGTACCCATGCGTGCCGCTAGGTGGCATTGTTCAGTCCCACGTGGCATCATCCACGTCAGAAGTGACATTTGCGGTGCCTATATAGGAGCCACCCAGATGCACTGTCAGTTACTTGTCGCGACTTTCCATGCCAGAAGCGCGGAGCCATGAAGTACAAAGACCACCTGTGTTGAAAACTAGGGCCCTGAATGGAAAGTACCCTGTTTCTAGAATTCCGTTTGCAGAGTGGGGAGGATGGGTGGGTCCCCAAGGAATCTGTGGCTAGGAAGTCTCTACCAGATAAGGCGTTAACCGAAGGCAAGTAACTTTCATCTGAAAGTGTTTTCTAGCTGCGTACTCCTTACCTTAGAATAGATCCCCAAGCAATACCTCCAAGGAGGTGGTTCTGTGGACTAATTTCACACGCGGAAGTCCTGCAGGACCGAACGGTCAAAATGGCCACCTCTACAGAGTCCGGACTGTAATGTTTGGGAACGTGTGCAATGAGGCCCATGTTGCTGCCTGGCAGATATCCAGGACTGGAACTCCACGAGCTAACACAGTGGTTGCAGCTTTAGCTTTAGTGGAATGAGCATACAAACCCTCAGGCAGTTGCTTTTTGGCCAGTGCATAGCAGATTTTGATGAAGAGGAGATGGTCTACTTTGGCACGGTCCGTCCTTTCTTCGCTCCAACATACCCCACAAAGAGTTGGTCGTCCACCCAGAACTCGTGTGCGGTCAAGGTAGAACAACAATGCTATTTTTGGGTCCAGACTGTGAAGTCGCTCCTCTTTCTTAGAGGGGTGAGGCGGAGCGTAAAAAGTAGGCAGAGTAATGGTTTGGCTTACGTGAAATGGAGTGACCACTTTCGGAAGAAAGGAAGCTCTCATATGAAGCACCAGTGTGTCGGGGTAGATGTTAAAATAGGGAGGCTTAGATGAGAAGGCCTGACGCTCACCGAAACTCCAGGCAGATGTTATTGCCACCAGGAAGACCGTCTTGATAAGGAGACGGAGTGGCAAATTGTGAAGAGGCTCAAAGGGAGCGCACATAAGGAAGGTGAGGACGAGATTGAGATCCCACTGAGGCATAATTAAGGGAGCAGGAGGTAACATATGTTGTAAACCTTTCAAAAACCTATGAACAATTGGGGATTGGAAAAGGGAAGTGTTAGAAATGGGGGTCTCAAGTTGGCAGAGGTAGGTACCTTTGCCCAAGTAGGGACCCTTCTTCCTAGTCAGGGTAAGGGGGATACACTACTAAAATAACCCCTGCTCACCCCCTTGGTAGCTTGGTACGAGCAGACAGGCTTATCCCAGAGGCAATGTGTAAAGCATTTGCACATAACCAACAGCAATACAGTGAAGAAACTACAAAAGGACACCAGTTTAGAAAAATATGCAATATTTTTAGATATCCAAAACAAGACCAAAAACGATAAAAATCCACCATACAGTTCTCTGAAATGTTCAATAATCCAAATAGACAAAATACAGTTCCTTGAGGTCAAAAACTCCGTCTGGGGCTATCACGGCGTCGTGAACAACAAATCCAAACAGTTCTGGCTGACCGCGGGTGAGCTACGTTGTCGGGAAGCGCCGCAAAACAGTACCTTTTAGGAATGCAGGGCATCGGCAACCTCTAGATGAGCCCCGAAGAGCCGGTGTCCGTAGGCGTCAGTTCCGGAGGTCAGTGCAGGAGTCGGCGGGCCCTTGAAGTCATATGCGTTGCAGATTGAACTCCTCGCGGTTGAAGTCGGAAGCGCAGGCGTTTGGGCTGCGGTGCGAAACAGCGGTGCGGTGTGCGGTGCCCTCAGGTCGTGGTGCAGGCAGCGGCTCAGTGACGGTCGTCTAGAGGCGTCAGTGAGACCAGGGCAGTGGTGCGAAGTGATGCGGTGCTGTCAGGTCACGGTGCAAGCAGCGTCGTCGTTGCTGTGGTGCTGTCGGCTGACGAACTTGAGTCGATGGCGTCGGTAGGCCAAGGCTGCGGTGTGGGATGAGGACGTGCGTCATGTAACTTAAGAGCGGAGCCCTCGAACCACGGTGCAAGCAGCGGCGATGTCGGCGTGGAGCGGCAGCGTCGGGGATACCAGGGCGGCGTTGTGAAGCGAGGCGGTGCGGAGTGCGGTGCTCACAGGTCGCGGTGCAAGCAACGGCTCGGTGGCATCATCGAATGGCGTCAGTGAGACCAGGGTTGCGGTGCCCTCTGCGGTGCCTTCAGGACACCGAGTTGGCAGCGGCGTCGTTGACGGCGTTGTGTTGCTTTTTCTTCTGTTGCAGCACAAAACACACAGTCCACAGTGATGCTAACAGATGAACTTGAAGTCTTTGCTGTTCCTGAGCCTTCTTGAACAGGGGGCACGCTCTACCTCAAGCCCTTGGAGAAACTCACAAAAAGAAGTTTGCAGAAAGTTCAGTCCAGTCCTTTCACTGCCCAAGACAGAAGAAGCCACTGCAGGCCAACACAGCAAAGTGGTATTCCCCCCTCACAGCTTCTCCAGCTCTTCTTCTTGGTAGTCTTCTTGGTTCCAAAAGAGTTCTCTGAAGTCTTATCTCCCTGAGACTTCGAACAGGAGGCAAGCTCTACTTTAAGTCCTTGGAGAAAGCTAACAGCAGGATGATGAAAGTACAATTCAGTCCTTTCCCTGCCCAAGACAGAAGCAGCAGGACAACACAGCAGAGCACGCAGCAAAGTGGTAGTTCCTCCCGACAGCTTTTCCAGCTCTTCTTCCTGGCAGGTTCTTAGTTCAGCAGTAATCTAAAGTTTTGGGGTCTGGGCCCCACTTTTTATAGCACAAATTCCTTTGTTCTCTGGTGGCAGAGAAGCTCTTTGCCCAGCCAAAACATGTTCTGTCCTCACTGGTGCAGCTTCCTGGCAGGAGGTGGAGACAGCATTATACAAGGCAGACAGGGCCTATTCAGGTGCAAGGGAAATCTCCTCCCACCACTCTAAATGCAGACCATGCCTATCCAGCCCAGCCCCGACTCCTTCAGGAAAGGCAGGACACACATCAACCCCATCCCCAGTGGCCGTCTGAGAGAATGCAGATCCCCAACCCCTCTCACTCCAAAGCCAGACAGTCAATCCACAAACCAGCAGAGGCACACAGGACGGCTAAGCAAGAAAATACCCACTTTCTAAAAGTGGTATTTTCAAACACACAATATAAAAATCATCTTTAATAAAAGATGCATTTTTATATTCTGAGTTCAGGCATACTAAACTCTATCTTTCCATCTTGTCCCAATGGGAAGTTATAGTTATAAGATGTTATAAATAAACTCCCCTTATATCGTACGGGACAGATAGCCTTTCAATAGTGAAAAATGAAATACACTGTATTTCACCACAGGACATCTCACACACCAGTGCATGTCCCACCTTTAACATACACAGCACCCAGCCCACAGGGGTACCTTGTGCCTACCTTAGGGGTGACTAACATGAAAGAAAAGGGAAGATTAGGGCCTGGCAAGTGGGTGCACTTGCCAGGCCAACAGGGCAGTTACAAACTGCGGGCAGACCCTGCAGTGGCAGGTCTGAGTTACATTTACAGAGCTACTTCTGTGGGTGGCACAATCAGTGCTGCAGGCCCACTAGTAGCATTTGATTTACAGGCCCTGGGCGCACACAGTGCACTGTACTAGGGACTTGAGGTAAATCAAATAAGCCAATCATGGAAACACCAATCCATAGCCACAATTTACAGGGAGAGAACATGCACTTTAGCACCGGATAGCAGTGGTAAAGTGCCCAGAGTCCTAAAACCAACAAAAACAGGGTCAAAAATAGGAGGCCAAAAAGCAAGAAGTCTGGGGGTAAACCCGCTGAAAAAGCCAAGTCTACAAGAAAGGTTGGTCAGGCAACCGAAGAAAAGCAGAATTTGCCCATAGCAGAGCCCTGTTGGGCAAGAACAAACAGGTGCACCTGAGAAAGGGGGGCAGAAAGGGGATCAATGTGTCTTTCTGAACAACATGCCACAAATTTAGCCCAATGGCAGGCATAAACTGTCCTGGTAGAGGGTTGCCTGGCTGCCAAGATAACATTACAGACTTCAGGTAGAAGGTCGAAGGCTATCAACTGTCGCCGCTCAGTCTCCACGCAAGAAGGCGGAGCATTGACAGGTTAGGGTGGAGAACCTGCCCCTGCTGCTGTGACAGAAGTTTCTCCAGAAGGGGCTGCATGATCAGAAGACCAACGGGCATGCTCAACTGCTTGGGATACCAGACTCTCGGTGCCCAGTACCGATCCACAATGATGACTTGGCCCGGTTGTTCCTGATCTTCTTGAGAACTTTGGGCAGGAGTGGTATGGGTGGAAAGGTGTACCGTAGGCCTGAGCTCCACTACAGACAAAAAGCTTCTCCAAGCAAGAGCCACCTTGGAAACTCCAGCATGCAGAACTGCTGACATTTCGTGTTCTCGTAGGTGGCGAACAGATATAACCAAGGCTCTCCCCACTGCCTCCGGATGGAGACGGCATTCGTGATCCGCTAGCCACCTTCAGCTGAGTTCATCCGCTCTGGCATTCAGAGAACCAGACAGTTGTTGAATCACCAGGGATATGCCCTGCTGTTCCGTCCATGTCCAGAGACACAGGGCCTCTTGACAAAGGGTCCACAACCCCGCCCGCCCTAATTGTTGCAGTACCACATGGTAGTTGTGTTGTCCATGAACACTTACACTAGCCTTCCCTGGATGGAGGATAGAAAGGCTTTCAATGCCAATTGGATCGCTTGGACTCCAACAGGTTGATGTGGAGTCCGGATTCACCAGAGACCAGAGTCCTCTGATCGCCATCTCTCCCAAATTGCACCCCCATATCAGGAGTAACGCATCTGTCACTACTGTCAGACCTGGTTGGGGAAGGCAAAGGCGTCTGCCACTGACCCAATCGCGGATCGTATGCCACCACTGCAGGTCCTTCACAGTTCCTTCGAGATCTGGACCATGTCGGGGAGATTCCTCTCATGCTGCGCCCACTTCAGGTCCCACTACAGAGCTCGCATATGGCAACGGCCATGTGCCACAAGCAGGATGCATAAAGCCATAAGGCCCAGCAGCCTCAGAGTCAGTCTCACCAAAATCCAGGATAGAGGCTGAAATATCAGTATTAGTGTCTGAATATCCTGGACTCGCTGTTTGGGAGGATAGGGCCAAAACTGCACTGTGTCCAGAACAGCTCCGATGAAAGGGAGCACCTAAGAGGGAGTCAGGTAGGACTTCGGCACATGGATAGTGAACCCCAGCAAATGCAGGAGGTCCACCGTAGTCTGGAGGTGGAAGACGACAGATGGGGCGAGGCCGCCATCAACAGCCAGTCATTGAGATAGGGGAAGACTGGCACCCCTGATCTCTGCAGATGAGCTGCAAACACCGCCATCACCTTGGTGAACAACTGAGGGGCACAGGTGAGGCCAAAAGGGAGCACAGTGAACTGAAAATGCTCGTGGCCCACCTTGAACCACAGGTAACGCCTGTGGGCAGGCAGGTGGGATTTTTAAAGTATGTGTCCAACACTACCATCTTGAATTTCTCCTTCTTGAGGAAGAAATTGAGAGAGCGTAGGTCAAAGATAGGACAAAGGCCTCGGTCCTTCTTTGGCACCAGAAAGTAGTGGGAAAAGCAACCACAATCTACTTCTGGCTCTGGCACTCTCCCTATGGCTCCTTAGGCCTAAAGAGCCATCACTTCCTGATGGAGAAGAGATAGGTGTTTCTCCATCACTCCGCCATAAGTGGGTGACATGGAGGGTGTGGTAATCTCGAAGGGGAGGGAGTAGCCCCTTTGGACAATCTGCAAAACACACTTGGTTGATGTTATGGACTGCCAGAGGGGCAGGTGATGGTGAATCCTGCCACCGACTGGGTGCCCATGATGATTATACGTGGACAGCCTAGGAGGACTTGGAGGCTGCAGCTACAGGGTGTTGGTCGAATGACCTTACCGCTGGCCACCCGGCACACATGGCTGGTAGGAACCCCAGCCACGCAGAGGCTGGTAAGCTGGGTGGGTAAAGACTCAGTTGCACAACCCTTCCGTGGCCACAAAAGGAGAATTGAGGTTGACAAAGGGCCATGGAAAAGCCAAAGGACCTGGCCCTAGCCCTGCTGCCCTTAAAGCGATCCAGTGCTGAATCCGCCTGGTCTCTAAAGAGACGGGAGCCATCAAAGGGCATGTCCATGAGTGAGGACTTGACATCCCCAGGAAAGCCGGTAGTCCTCAACCAGGCGTGGTATTGCAAGGCCACTGTCGATGAAACCCCTCTGCCTAGAGAGTCGGTGGTGTCAAGTCCACAATGGATGGTGAACTTCGCTGCATCCCCCCCCCCATCAGCAACAGCCAAAGAGAGCACGGCCCCGGCCTCTTCTGGGACCATCGGCAACACCTGCGCAACCGTATCCCACAGCGCATGGGAATAGTGGCCCAAAAGGCACACTGTGGTCAAAGACTACAGTGCCAGGCTGGCACAAGAAAACATCTTTCCAAGATTGTCCAGCCTCTTGGATTCCCTGTCTGCGGCTGCAGCAGGGAATGCACCAGGATTTAAGTGGGACATGGAGCTTGGACCACCAAGCTCTGCGGGTAGGGTGTTGGATGAGGAAATTTGTGTCCACTGGAGCAGGGCGGTGGGCAATCGTCCTGTTCACAGACCACAGAAGCCCCTGTGTTGGGCTTGGACCAAGTACAAGTAGGACGTCAGTAAGTGCCTCATTAAAAGGGAGAAGCAGTTCTGATGGGGTCACTCCCGGCTGAAGCACTTCCGTCAAGACATTAGTCTTGACTGCCACTGAGGGCAAGCTATGGTCCAGGACCTCAGCTGCCCTCCGCACCACCATTGCGAAAGAAGCTCCCCCCTCTGTAGCCATTGTAGGGGGAGAAAGCATGCCACTATCTGGAGAAGTATCCAGTCCACTGGCTTCACCCAGATCCAGAGCCCAGTCCAGTTCTTCATAAGGCTGGTATTCTTCAGGGTTCAGTGACCACTCCCAATCCTCCCTGAGTCACAGCCCATAGGTATGGGCTCAGGCTCTCGCCCGGAAGACATGGCTCCTGGTTGGCGCAAGCGTCGGACGACACCCCTCCGGCTCTGTGTCAGGGATGAGAATGGGGATGGCGCTGGGAGCGTCTGCCTCGGGAAAGGTTAAGGTTGCACGAACAGTGCCGATTCAGATCCATCTGTGGATCCTAGGGGCCCAACTGGTGCCAGGGACAGAGCTGCCAGCGTAGATCCAGTAGGGGCCCCTCCCCAAACAATGGGCAAGGGTTACCTGGCCTCAAAATTCTCACAATTGGGCAGGGGTCACTCCGGCTCCCCGAAACTCGGGGTGGAGCGGAACCGACCCAGATGCTGGCTCAACTGTGGAGCCAGCCCCTGAGTGGCAACGTTCACGCATCTCACCAGCCGACGGATGGGGAAGTCGAAGCACGCTTTGACTTCTCTTTGTGGGACTTGGACTTAACCGAATGGCTTGACTACTTTGAATGCGACGATGACCTTGGGCTCCACAACCGCTTCCGGGACCTTCCTCTCAACTGGGATCATGAACGTCATGGCGTTGCACATAATGCCATCATAAGCTTGAGGGATCTTTTCCTCAAGGCCTTTGGGTGCATGACGCGGCAGTTGGGGCAGGCCTTCGGGTCATAGTCCCACTTGAGGCACCAAAGGCATACAAGGTGCGGGTCTGTCACTGACATCTGTTGGGAACTCTCACTGTATGACTTTAAGCCGGCCTTCTTCGAATACATCCCTGCCACACCAGGAGGAAACCTCAAAAAAACTGACAAAACATAAAAAAACCTAGTCAAAAAGTGACTAAAGGGTAGCTCTTCCCGGATTTGTGCTGGGTGGCATGGAAAGAAAAGAACTGACTTCATTGTGCCTGGGTGGCACCTAGATAGGCAACTCGAATCTCACTTCTGGTGCGGAGCATGCCAATGATGCCACGCAGAGCCGAATGACGCAACCTACCGGCACACAGGGGTACTGCTCACGAGAAATTTCCAAATGCAGTCTGACGAGTGGGGAATATTCTAAGGTAAGGAATCTGTGGCCAGAAGTCTCAATCAGAGGAGCTTGGGCTAAGTTCTTGATGTGAGCTATGACTGAGCTACCCAGGGCCAAACAAAGGTAACCTTTTCTTTGTTTTGGTACTTTCCTTTGGGCTAGAATCTGCTGACCCTAATCTTCCCACTAACTGCCTATAGGTATTCACTAGAGATCTTCTCTCTGCAACACCTACTCATGAAGGAGGTTTTTTTTATTTTTTATTCAGACTGGTGGCTACTACCCTGCCTCTTTTTATTATCGTCCATTGTCTGTCTCTCTTCCACCAGGCTGTTTTGTTGAAGCATCCAAGCCTGGTCTACTGGATATCTGATCGAAGGACATTCTCTGTTCTTGTGGCCATCACCTCAGCATGAAGAATGAGTGAGCTTCGTGCCTTGCCTACAGTGCTTTATAGACTACGAAGTCCTGGGTCCAAAGTTTTATCTCAGAAGCCTGCCACAGGGGTTGCCGAATACCAAGGCTGTCTAGTCTGGATTCTTTTTCCTCCCTTCTTTCTTCCCTTCGTCACTGTTTTTCCTTTCTCTTCTGTGCTATCTCCCTTTTCTGTTTTTTCTCGCTTGTTGTGGCCCAAAAACTGATGATAAAAAATACTTTCTGGTCCCCAAAAATGAGTGCTTGTGTATTCTCACTTGCAACCACCAGCTCAAATCAAGCAGTGCTTTTCTAGCCATGAACCTTATATGAATTCTTTTTTAGATAAGGTGATACGTAACCATCGACCTGTTTATGAGGTGTTTTTGGTTATTCAAGTTTTCCAAGACATTTGTCACCAATTTACTTCCATGATCCTCACTTTCCTCCAGATTCGCTCATGCATTGTCTGGATATTTTTCAGGGTTCTTCCTGTATATCCTGATCTTACTACAGCTTTACACAAGTTGAAGGACTTGTTTGTCACAGTGGATTCCTCTGGGAAAGGGGGCGGAGGGTATTTCCATTCACTGGAGTAAGCTGGCTGTGACAAGATTATAAGCAGAACCTGAGGTCCCTCTGCCTGGTCCTTGTAAAAGTCAAAACACGTGTGACATGGCTCCCTTCCAGGCTGAACTGAAAGGAGTGGGTTGATCTGCTACTTTCTGCTGCCGTGGGCCAAGCAAGACACCTTAGTTCCACCCTATAAATTGACAGTGCAGATTAATACCGTCAACATGGTTATGGTGTCCTGTAAGAATCGGTCGCTAACACCACAGCGAGTCCTCCACAACCCGGTGAGCTGGCTGAGTGCTGTGCCCTATTAAAGGGGTGACCATGATGTGCCAGTCCGGACTTCAGAGCACAGTTCTGGGTCACATTCAATGCCACAGTGGGCCTCATTCGAAACACGAATTTCAGGTGTGCCAAGGCCAACGCACAACCAGAGACTCACCACACAGAGAACTCAGGACAAGGGTGCAAGAGATCCTTTCTGTACTAAAACTTGCATATTGCAAAGGGCAGAATATCCAGGCCTAATTATGCATTTTGTTCTGGAAGAATGCTATATCTCTCACAAACATTCACCTACATTGTAAGCAGGACTGCACCGTTATGACTCCACTAACCCTCAAATATACAACCTCAACAATGTAACTATGTATCTTGCAACAGTGCTTATTTTGAGCCGGCGGTTACTGGTGCTTAGCACTGGCACTTAATTGTCAACACTGGCACTAATAAAAGTCTGCTGCATGGTGGTTCTCTTTGTCTCATTTAGAGACAAGCACAGCAACAGTTGTTTATTAATTCAATGCACTTTGAAAATGACTAGGGCCTGACTGGGAGTCGCTGTGTGAGGGGGGGGCATCACCCCTTAAACATCACGAATGAAGAAGTCCATCGGGCTATACAGGCCAGCGCCGGGTTCCGGGCCCCAGGCCCCAGTCCCCGATGGGTTCCCAGTCGATGTTTTTAAATCTGCCCCTGAATTATGGGGACCTATTTTGACCAGGGCATTTAATTCAGCTGCAACAGATACAATTCCATCTTCATGGGGGATATCCATCTTTGTAGCCATATTTAAATAAGTGGATAAAACAGATCTGAAAAACTACTGCCTACTTTCTCTCCTAGACACCTTCTTGAAAGTAATGGTTAGAGTCCTGTTATTAAGACTGGAGGAATGGGTGCAAGAGCATTTTATTTTATCCCCGGTGCAGTTTGGGTTCAGAAAGGGGCTCGGGACTATCGAGCAATGTATCAATTTAGAGCTACTTATTGGCAAATATGCTAGGGCTAAGGCAGGTACACTATCTATGCTTTGCTGATTTAAGTAGCGCATTCGATCTGGTCGACCATAACTTACTCTGGGCAACCCTGATTTCCATGGGAGCGCCTAGGCTGATTGTTGGGTTTCTCTCCCGTTTGTATGAGAACCTAACCAGCCAAGTCCGTTTTGGCCCTCGGGGGGGGGGGGGGATGCTCACCTAAATTCAAAGTAGGGCGAGGTATACGGCAGGGATGTGCGTTAGCGCCAATATTATTTTCCCTTTTTATTATTGGGGTAGATAATCACTTACAGACGATCCAGGCTGATGCCCCTCGTGCGGCTGGCCGCCCGATACCTGTATTGTTATATGCGGATGACGCAGTATTATTAGCACGGACCCCAGTGGGCCTTCAGAGATTGATGAATGCTTTTGTGGACTTTATGATGCAAAATAAAATGGTAATTAACAAATCTAAAACATTTACCATGGTCTGTGGGCCCAAACAAACCCTGCAAATTGTTCTTGATTGATAACATCCCAATTATTCCAGGGAACTCTTTTTGCTATCTGGGTATTTCATTTATGGGTAATGGCTCATGGTCACAACATGTTTTAAACACTAGAGCTAAATTGAGTTGGGCACCACAAGGGATTTTTACATTTTCTTCAAAACTAGGGAACCAACTAGTCAATGAAATGGTAGCCATTTACAAAGCAAAAGGAGTGAGCACAGCTCTTTATGGGTCAGGCCTTTGGGGTAATGCAAACAGCACGGCCTAGCAAATGGAAGAAAATTGCTTTTTAAAACATTTATCATACCTACCCTCCTCTGCATCAAACACTATTGTACACCATGAGGTGGGACTAAAGTTTTTAGAGGATCTTTTATTGGTTAGACCGTTGCTATTGTGGACTTCACTATGGGACAAGGAAGAAACTGCTTTTACTAGATCAATTATTTTAGATTGTTTAACTCTGAATGATGTCTTAAGTATAAGGCTCCCAGTTTTTACTGATTTTTACAGATAGATACAGACCGAAAACAATGTGTTAACTCTGTATTTATTTTTAAAAGCGGAAAAATACTGAAAATTGTGCTTCTTGTGAGAGACTGTATGCTGTCTCATGAACTCCAAGCAAAACCTGAACAGATAGACAGCACATGGCGTTAAAAAATAGGATGAGATTTCCTTAAATACAGATATATGTTAACATATATTTGAAGTATAATGCTAATAAGTACCTGTGGGTGTAGTTTTATTTTAAATGTGGCTTCTTTATTTGCTAAAACGCGACAGGTATCCACGTATAAGGGCATGTGTAAGAGTTAAATAAATGTAGAAATATACCATTTTGCGACTCCATCTATTCTCAAAATACAAAATAAATATGGATAAATACCAATAAGATGGCCCAAAAATAAATATGGATAAATACAGACGGAAATGTCAAAAAAATAAATACCATAAAACCGGGAGCCCTAATTAAGTATACCATAGCTATTGTATATTAATTCCTCCCTCGTAAGGCTGTTTAAGATATCTATCTGGTCGGACCCCACAATAGTATTGACCCTTACAAAGAAAAGTATTAAATAAACCTTTTTCCAGCATAGACTGGATTGTTGATTGATGGACGAGCAGAATAAATCAACAGTCGCCTGGTATAAATCCCTGAATTTGGAGGAGGGAGGAAATAATTTATCATATGCGACCAGTGCGCAGCATCATTTCGTGCTAATAAGAATGATGTGTGGTACTGGGCATCATTTAGTTGCCTTCCCAACTATGAAGTCCCGCCCACCTGATACGGCTCTATGGCCCTGTGACAACAGAAGCAAAGCACATTGCACTTTCTATTGTTTTGTAAATTTTATCAGAATTTTAGGTGCTTTTATCTTAAACCACTGTTTGTTGCACAGAACATTAGGTCACACAAAATAGCAATGACATTTTTGGCAATATTAGATGATTCCTTTATATGTTATAATGTTGCTCTATTTATTTTGAAATAGATTAATGCGAGGAAAAGTATCATGCTATGGTGCAACAAATTAAATGAATTTTATAATTGTTTTTGTATGCTACATCAAATGTTTTAATTGTCTTAGATGTGCTATTGTGTTTTTACTTTTATTGCTGTTTTTTTGATAGCCAAATAAAGATTTTGAATGAATGACTAACACCTGCCTCCCAAGCCATTTTCTACATTTGTGGGTCTGAAACTGTCAGAATTGTCACACTTGTAGGTGTGTGTTGGTTAGGAGTTGGGCCCTGGCACTTCTATTTTTACAAATTAAGCACCGTCTTGCCCCAAAATGATGTAACTCACCTCAGAACCGTCCACTCACCATGCAAAAGACGAAAACGCTCATTGTAACTGTTGCTACATAGTTCAACTTCATGTCTCATTTTCGTATAGATGTAAGTAGTTACGATTTGCAGTATGTACAATATAAGCAACAAAACCATAAAAAAGGCTCATTTAATCCAGTGACTTTAAGGAGGTGATGTATGGGTTGTGATTTAATGTCATGAGCAAACCTTGGTTTCCAGAGTATGGAATTCAGCTCCACGCTTTCCATTAGTGCGACACCTTGCAATTTATTTCCAAGGCCCTTAGTTACATGAAATGTCTTTCCAGTGCCCTGAATCTGGTATGTATTGTTCACCAGTACACAAACACTTGTCTAGTCAACCTTCACTTCATTTTTACTGGAGCACATTCATAGCAATTATTAGTCTGTAAATAGATGTTCTCGGGGAATACAAGGAGACGTTTCTCCATCAAAAAATTTGAAAATTAAATAAATAACTATATTTCTGCAATGCTATTAGGGTAAGAGTGTAACTACTTCAACTAAAAAAACCAAGAACCCAAAAAGGTGACAAAGCATTTCACCTACTATGAATTTCAACCATACTGAAAAGAATGAATTGTGGCTTATTAATTTTAATTAATTCTTAAAATAATTACGCCTCGCTCCTGCAATCAGTGTTCCATCAACAACAATTTTCCTTCTGATTGATAGACTTTGTATAATGAATTTCACATCCCATCAGTAGACGTGCAGGGAGAAAGCGGCTCCTGCGTGTAAATTAAGAGAACTGCGTTTGCTGATTACTTTTAATCCCATACTAAAGTTAAATTAAACATTCCTGGAAATTAATGCTATTCTCAAACATAGCTCGCGCTTAAAGGGCAACTCCCTCATCTTTGTGGACCGGTTTATTTTTTCACCTCCCATTTTCATTGCTTTGCTCTTTTTTCTACAATACTACACCATGCTGCTGGCGCCATCCTCTGGAGTCCTTCCTGTGACCTAGTGCACAAATGCATTCTTTTGAACGTTTCACCAGGACAGGTTATGATTGCAAAGCTTAATTTGAGAAGGTGGGGCCCACCGCTCGCGTTATTCCGGATATTTACAATCAGCAAGTAATAGAAAAACACCAATTCTAAAGACAGAGGAAGCAAAAGACGAAATCCTTCACCAAATGAGAAAGCAGTAACCTGCAAGACTAACCTAAAAGGACAGGTAGCATCTGGTAGTGGAGTAAAGAGGCAGGAGGTGGATTTAAGACTACCAGCATTGATATTCAGTGCTCGAGTTATTAGATGTAGGGTTGGTGACTGAACTTGACCCAAGTATTCAAGGACTCTACTCATTCAAGTCATCAACTTTATTTCGGTTCATGGAACCATAAAAATGCACAGTACAAATATGAAAAAGCATAAAGAAAACAAAAATTGTTTAAGACAAAAAATAAATATTCAGTCTGTTAGATCAAATTAGTTCAGAACATATTACAATCACTGTCACTAAGGAACCTTCCTGCTAAGACAGAAACCAAAACAACAAACACCTCAGAAGAAAGCCATAGGAATGAGCTAAAAGAAGGGTCCATTATGTCACTTGGGGAGTCTAGAGCTAGATGCAAAATTAAGGTGCCTTAGGCTAAAATATGATGGCTATTAAATTGCACAAAGCAAATAATATCAATGTGAATAAAAAGATGAACAGCTGAAAAGCAGCAGCAGATATTCTAAAAAGGGCGATAGGCACAGCGAGAGAGCAAATTCTCAATCAATATTACCACAAGGAATTAGCCAGAAAATTAAAATACCTGCCACATCACACCTGAACTATACCTCTAATCCCACTGAGCATGTGAACCAAGCAACATTGGCCCACATTAGAGGAGTCACTTTCATCCTTGTTCCATCCATCTATCCCCCAGCCAATCATACTTTTTCTATCCATCAATATGTTCATGTACCCAAGCACCCTTGGTTTCACTAATAAATCCATCTCTTTTCTAAGTGTGACCATTTTTTCCATTCATGCACCCTTTCACCTGTCAATCCTTTCACTCTGCCATCCAACTTTTGACCTTTCTATCCATCCTTTCACTGTTCTGTTTAATTTTTTCCTTCTTCCCTCCCGACACTCCCCACATTTTTTCTTCCTCCATTGAGAACTATTTTTGCTCTCATCTTTACCGTTTCTTTATTGCCTTTCTCTCATGCTCATTGCTTAGTTCTGGCCTAAGAGAGCTTTAGCTGTCTTGCCAACATCACGTTTTCCAAAGAATATCATACAAACAGATAAATACATATAAAGGGGCTCTCAATCAACACTCTCACCATTGATCTGTTGGCATGTCATTCAAATTATACTCCCTCCCACTCCATCAGAATGCGTAGATCAACAGAACAGTCCACTCCAGCCACTGGATGCCTTCACATCGAGTGACTGCATTTTGCCTTTGCACAGGTACACATATGCCGAAACAATAGTTGCCCAAAACCAGAAATAGTGAGGCACTTGTACTTCCCAATGACTAATCGTCCCTATGCATAGTAGGGTTACAGCAACTATTTTCATAACTTAAGACATTTATTGTAAATTTCAATGTTCATTCCTCGCTATAAATCCGATTTGGTATATTTATTTATCATACTGAAAATGAGCACAAGTCATTAGAGTACATAAAGTGTACATGCAGATTTTTAGGTTGAAACCAACTCTTTCCCTCACAGATTTGTGACTGACATTTAAACCACCTGAGAGAGCCCTCTAGTAACTACTAGTGGAAATACATCACCCCTATTGGAATGTTTTACCAGCACTGTCAGTATGCAAAAAACATGACTCGCAACTTCAAGACAAAGCTTACACCCACAAAAACAATAAGCTAAGTGCACTTGTACTTAATAGCAAATAAAATGTACCATAAATAGTAGGGTGTGATCACAAACATAAAATAAATAATTTTTAGATTTGTATTTTGATAGGTTAAGAACCAGCATTTTTTTTTTGCCTGCTGTTTGTGCCCTTGTCTGTGTCCTCCGTGCCCGTTTTCGCTGTCCACTTCCCTGCAGCTGCTGCCCCCGCAGCCCCTCCCTCCTGCCGGTACCCACTCCCACCTCCCAGCTGCGGTTCCCTCCCCCTTTCCCTATTTAGTGGCGGCCATTGTTCCGGTGTCTGAGCAAGACCTCTGACCTCCTAGTCAGAGACCTGCTCTCTCCAGCAGCTCCGCTGTTGTGCCACTGCCGTGGCCCTGTGCAGGCAGGTGTTCGAGGACCTCCTCCACCCGCAGGCTCCTGCCTGTGCCTCATCCCTGGTAGTCCAGTGGGAGAGCCTTGCTCTTCTGCTGGTCTACTGTGGTCAGTCTTGTGTTTGTGCCCGTATTCTGACTTTTGTCTGTATTTTTCCTGCAATTTTGTGCCTCTGTTTATTTGCCCTGTTTTTATTTTGCCTGTTTGTGCCCTTGTCTGTGCCCGTTTTTGCTGTCCTCCTACCCGCCGCTGCTACCCCCTGCCAGTTCCCGCCTTCCAGCTGCCCTTCCCTCCCCCTTCCCTATTTGCCAAAGGCAAGCCTGTCTGCGCCCATCCGCGACCAGTGCCAGGGGCCCTGGTTCTCTGACAACCCACTAAGACTCTGCTGCCCTCCTCACACTCAACCTCGGAAGGAACAACAACTGCCAGCTGTCTATACCGGCCACCACCCACGGCCAGTTCTCCTGCCGACAAACCTTCACCACCCTCTGCACTGCCACGGCCGACTTCCCCCATGCCGGACGCCAGCAGCCCGAAGCCCTGAGATGCATCCTCCTCAACGTGCGCTCCCTGCACAGACACAGTAGAGATCTGGGACCTCCTCGACACCCTCTCGCCAGATGTCGCCTTCTTCACAGAAACATGGACCCACCCCACCTCCACCCCCGACATCGTCACCACCATCCCAGACGAACACAAGATCCAGAGGAAGGACCGCCCCAACCGCCCAGGCGGAGGACTCACCAAAGGCACACAAGAGCTCCCTCTGACTCCCCACCTCCAGCACGAGTGCCTCCCCGTCCACCACGAACACCTCCATTTCCAGATCAACCTTACGAGGCACCCTCGCCTACAGACCATCCAGACCTCGAACCGCATTCACCACTACCATCGCTGACCTCATCACGCCCCACGCCATCGCCTCCATGGACTACATACTCAGACCTCAACTTCCACCTCAACAACCTCAGTGACCCCCCCCCCCAACTCTGCCACCCTCCTGGACAACCTCGCCAACCTCAGACTGCAACAACTCGTCACCACCCATACCCACAAGGCAGGACACACCCTCGACCCAGTCTTCGCAGGAGGCAACATCGTCCACTTCAGCCACACCACGCAACCCATCTGGACAGACCACTACTGCGATCACTTCCACGTCAAAAAACCCACCGCACCCAAAGCGGCATGCCGCCCACCGCGAAGGAACTGGAGCAGGATCACCGAGGAGCACTTCAACGCCACCCTCCATCGCTAAGCCCCCCCCCACCACGACCGATGCCAACTCCACAGCCAAACAACGTTACAGATGGATCACCAACTGCGCAGACGAGCTCACCCCCCTCCGCAACCCCGACGGATAGCGACCCAGGAAGGACTCCTGGTTCACCACCGACCTCCAAGAAGCCAGACGCACTTGCAGACGTCTCAAGAAGAACTGGGGAAACAGCAAAACTTCGGAAGACCACTCCACTTACAAGAACGTCATGACAGAATACCACCAACTCATCAGATCCACAAAGAGGACCTTCATCCGTAACAAAATCCATGCCAACACCAGCAACTCCAAGGAACTCTTCAACATCATCCAGGAATTCACTAAACTGCCCAGCGAAGCCACGGACGTCACACCCTCCCAGAACCTTTGCAACAAACTCGGCTCTTTCTTCCACCTGAAAATAAGAGCCCTCTATGAGAACTTCGACAAAGACACAGGACACCAAACCCACTCTGCCCCCCCCCAGCAACGAAAGTCAGCCTACCATCTCCTCCTGGACCCCAGTCACCACCGAAGACACTGCATTGACCATGAAAGGCATTCACTCAGGAGCCCCTATGGACCCCTCCCCTCCGCACATCTTCCACAGAGCTGCCGCTGCCATCACACCGGAGCTACGATGCCCCATCAATGCCTCCCTTGAAGCCGGCACATTCCCAGACGACTGGAAACATGCAGAAGTCAAGCCCCTCCTCAAGAAGCCCTCAGCAGATCCAACAGACCTCAAGAACTACTGACCCATCTCTCTCCTTCCCTTCGCGGCCAAAGTCACAGAAAAGATCGTCAAAGTCCAACTATCAAAATTCGTAGAAGAGAACTCCATCCTCGAGCCCTCTCAATCCGGATTCTGCAGCAACCACAGCACCGAGACCGCCCTACTCGTCGCCACAGACTACATCTGCACGCTCCTCGACCAGGGACACACCGCAGCCCTGATCCTGCTCGACCTCTCTGCAGCCTTCAACACAGTCTCCCACCGCACTCTCACCGCCAGACTCCACGATGCCGGCATACAGGGGACCGCCCTCAACTGGCTCCGCTACTTCCTCACTGGCAGAACCCGAAGAATCAGACTTCCTCCCTTTCTCTCCGAACCCACAGAGATCAGCTGCGGAGTACGCCAAGGACATCTACATGGCCCCCCCTTGCCGCCACTGTCAGACAGCATGGACTCAGCATAGTATCCTACGCCAACGACACCCAGCTCATCCTCTCCCTCACCAAGGACCCCCTCACCTCCAGACTCAGCTTCCAGGAAGGAATGAAGGACGTCACAACCTGGATGAGCAGCAGCAGCCTGAAGCTCACCTCGGAGAAGACAGAAGTCCTCGGACCCACCCCTTCTGCATGGGACAACACCTGGCGGCCCACCGCCCTCGGCAGCCCCCCCACACTTAAGGACCACGCCCAGAACCTCAGCATCATACTCTACTCCTCCCTCTCCATGACCCGACAGATCAACGCCGTCGCCTCCACCTGCTTCAACACCCTCTGCATCCTTCGCAAGACCTTCAAATGGATCCCCCCGGAATCAAGAAAGGCCGTCACCCATGCACTCATAACCAGCAGATTAGTTACGGAAACGCCCTCTACGCTGGGATCAACAAATCCCTGCTCTGCAAGCTCCAGACCATACAAAACACCGCAGCCAGACTCGTCCTCGGCGTCCCCCGACACGAACACATCACCCCACACCTGCGAGACCTCCACTGGCTCCCTGACAAGAAGAGAGTAACTTTCAAGATACTCACCCACGCATACAAATGCCTCCACAACATCGGACCCCAATATCTCAAAGAATTGCCTTCCACGTACCCAAGAGAAACCTCCGAACCGCTGACCTCTTCCCTCGCCGAAACCCCGCGCATCCACAGAGCCGGAACAGGTGGAAGAGCCTTCTCCTATGTCGCAGCAAATACCTGGAATGAGCTCCCGATCAACATCAGACACGCACCCACTCTGCACATCTTCAGGCAGAGCCTCAAGACCTGGCTCTTCGACTGACCGGAGCTGCCCCCCCAGCGCCTTGAGATCCTCATGGGTGAGTAGCACGCTTCACAATTCCCTGATTGATTGAACCGCAAGCTTGAGGAATAGGTACAATAGAGCCACATCGATGAGCCCCCTGGCTTTGGATTGAGAGGAGGAAGATGTGGCGCTGGCTGAGATGGAGAGGAGGACTTGGCACCAAGAAATCAAGAGATTTTCAGCACAGGGACTTTGTTTCTCTACTTTAAGCCCTTGTCCACACTCAGGATTTCAAAATGGAGATCTGGTACTGCGCACTAGGCCAATCATCGCTGCGGTGAGGACTAAGTGCTCAAATTGTTTTTATGGGTAGGCCTCTCTTGACTTGACAGTCTACAATTGTTGTGCCATTTTTAGAACATTAATGTTTTTATCAAACATGTTAAAAGTGGGTCTCCGGGCATAAGGTGATATTACATACACGTTTGTCAACACGATGACTGATTGCGCTAGTAAAAGGAATTTGCAATGCTGGATTGACTCGCATGTTGTAGATATACTAAGTTTACTATCAGCAAGTGGCACAACTGTTTTGAATTTGTTATTGTGCCTACGTTTATTTTAAAGT
>CAWUFW010004087.1:1237500-1282500 GCA_963921515.1 Calotriton arnoldi | reverse complement strand
CTTTATTCCTTCCAAGGTCTATACAATAAGTATTATTTACTTGGATAACAAAAACATATGGTATTCAGCAACAAGATACCCTCAGGTGTGAATGTGCACTTTATATATGCATATGAGATGATATGATGTGATAATAGTGGTACTCAAGCCACCACTAGAGATAGACTGGAATTATCCCATATCTATGAATCCCACTTCAAATGCAGCATTAACTGATTTAAACTGTGTTCATCCAGGAAGGTTTACACTTCCTTAAAAATCCAAGTATCGGAGTTCTCATTTTCTTTTCTAGCCCCCATTTATCAACTCTAGTCTCCATTAAGAAGATAAAACTGTATTTCTGATTGAAATAAACTCCCCATACTGATTCGTTCTGACACTTTAGGATTATTACAATAGAGAAATTGATTTAAGAACTGGCACATCTTTATAATTTTTGTCTCTATAATTCAAGAATGAAATGGTCCTCTCCTCACAAAGCTCTTCTTTCTCTCGAAGTATTCCTTATACCTGCTCTTGGGGCTCTTTCTAGCTAACCAGGCTCACACTCTATAAATACCTGTATATATATGTCCTCACGAATGCTGCCTTTGAATTAAATTGGATAATTCCAGAGATTTGAATGCTGGTCCATTCTTCATGTGAAAAGTGGAATTTTTCGATTGTTAGAGGCGTGATGTGGCATCGCCTCAAACCAGCACCACTGGTGATTAGGAAGCACTCCGGAATCCACAAAACCCAGGTTGCAATATATATATATATGCACATAAACCTTGTTTAACAAACTTTAAACATTTACTGTGTTTGGGGGCACAAATTCTGTAAGTGGAGTTCCAGAATGGAGCTAGCAGTCCTTTGTGCAAGAGTAGAAAAAATCAAGTTGGAAGTGGTACATCCGCCTTTTTATGGGAAGACACATTCTCAAAATGTGCCCAGGTGAAACATGGGAAACTTTCACAAAGTTGAAACATCTATTTGTTCAGCCTTTTATATTTGGAGTGTAAAATAGAAATTCTTAAACAAGGCTTAAACATTCTCAAAAGTGCCCATGTCAGCTACAAAAGACTTTCTCAGCGTTGATGGTCTTTTTATTTGAAGGGCAAATAATATACAAGAGTCTTACAAATTGTATTCCTGAACTGAGCTTGTATGCTCATAATGTAAGAGTAGAGAAAGTCACTTTGGCTGACATACAGCTGTCTTTTTCATTGGAATAAAAACCTCAGAATGTGCCTACTTTAATTATAGGAATCTTTCACAATGTTAACAAAAATTTTTGGGAGGAGTGAGCCCAAATGTTGTACTTCGGTGTGTGTGTGGGGTATAAAACTAGGTTTCCTAAAAGGAGCCGATGAATCCTTTGTTCAGGAATAGAGAAGGACAATTTGATAGTCATGCACTAGATGTTTTTGTGAGAAAAGAAACCTTAAAATGTGCCCATGTTAAAGATAGGAGTCCTTCACAAAGTTGAAAAACGTGTTTTTGTCAGTGGGCATTTTATACATAGTCTTAAACACTAAGGGCCTCATTTATGAGTAGTGTTGCATCGCTGCGTAAAAGCAGTGATGCAACACTTTTCAGTGCGCCCTCCTTGCAACATGATGGATGAGCCGCATTTAATGTACGGCGCACCATGTCGCAAGGAATGGCAGATATGTCAGGAATCCTGACGTATCTGTCGGCGTGAAACCCACGCATTGCTGGAGTTGTGTCGTAAGCATGATGCAACTCCAGCAATGCATGGGGGACGCCTATTCCCATTGCACTGCGTCACCCTTATGCCTGCTATGAGGCAGGCGTAAGGTTGTGACATAGTAGCGTCCTAGAAGTGGCACAGTGAAATCTGATAGATTTCACTGTGCCACTTCTACGAGGCTTTTTGCAGGGGAACACCCACCCTACATACATTATACCTGACGCATCACTTTGTAAATATGGTGCAACATGGTGCATTATTTATGCCGCTGCAGCCTCACAAAAAGTGACGCAACGGCGGGGCAAAAGTGTAACAAGGGGCTCATCAATAAGCTCCTCATTTTGCAATTAGGTTTGTGGCCCCTTTGTGCCGGAGTCGAGAAAATGGCTAATAGTTCTGTAACTACACTTTTCATGAGAAAAGGGACATTTTCAAAATGGGTACATGTTAAATATGGTGAATGAAACAAATATTGTTTCCAAAATATCATGTGACATAAATATGTTGTCAAAAATATCACCATTTCAAAAATATAGTGGAACAGAATATCAAAATTAAGAATGCAGGTTTTATTGTATACAATATGGTAATGAAGACAATTGTTGTAATTAATATTGTGTACTTTAGTATACTTGTAATAAACATTGTTTTTTATTAAATAAATATATATATATATATATTTATAATATTAGTAAAATTGTCTTTTTTTAAATATAGTTTGCAATTTTAAATGTGTAATTGAATTTTTAAAAGGCAATTAGATAGGTCTGGTGGCTCAGTGGACTAATGTGTCCACTGCAGGGCCCTGTGTTCAATCTCATGGTCATAGGTTCAAATCCCGGCGGGTCCACTCAGGCTTTCAACCATCTGAGGTCAATAAAATGAGTACTGTTGGGTAACAATAAACATCTGTTAATGCCAAGATGCCTAAGAGTTAGTGTGCGATCTTCAAATACCTATGTTAAGTAGTTTATAATTTAGTAGCGGGATATTGGGTTTTTGGGGGAATATGGTGGGAGGTTAATTACATTTTAACTCATTATTTTTTAACGTAAAGTAAGGTAAAATCAATATATAAATGGTTAGTATGTAATGTTTTAATTGTTTAATTGTTCTTTCATTTATTTGGGTTTAATTTCAGATTTTTTATTTATATTTTGTATAGTATAATTAGGTATAGCTAATTTAGCAGCATGTCAGTTTGTAGGGGAATAGGGTGAGAAATTATTTCAATGAAAATAGTTTTCTTTATAAATTTTTGTTATTTAAATATTTAATTCATAAATCATAATTTTTTCATTGAATATTTAAAATGAAAAAATAGTTTTATTTAGACTATGCAAGAATTAATTAGTAATATATATCAGCAAGTGTATATTATATTTATTATTTTTATGTTTCATTTATTTTAATTTTATTATTGTTTTATTTATTTTTTAATTTATCTTCTTGGTGTTTGTGGTGTTTTCAGTAGTAGCGAGAGAAATGAATTCTACGTATGTTTATTTAAATATTTCATTTAATTATACGTTTATTTTGTATATTTATAATAAATTGTGCATTTTATTTAAATTTATACAATAGATATTTTCTAGTTTAACTATGGTTAATCATTTTATGTTTTTAGGTATTTAATTTTTTTTTTAAATGACTGTATTGGAATGGTATATGTAACCTTTCTGAAGTCCAACACTTTCCCTACTGTTGCTTAAATTGGAGTGGGAACAGTAAATCTAGTCCATCCAATTCCTATGCTTTCCTTAATATTGAATTTGACATTGTGTGCAAACTAAGAGCATTCTGCTTACCGGGAGGATGCGGGGGGTGGGTCTTGCCCGTGATTGAGGCTTGTGACTCTCTTTCCGGACTCACGCTGTCATTTTTGGTCCTCTGGGCTCCCGTAGGGTGGAGCGGGGACGCCATCTTGGCCTGCAGTGCTCTAGTCACACAGGCTATAAAAAGAGAAGACTGGCGCAACCGCGCAGCGGGCGCGCCACTGGCGCGCCAAAGGTAAGCCCGTCTGCGCCTGTCCTCGCTGGGACGGCGCCTGGGGCCAGAAACCATGCACAATACAATAAGTATTATTTACTTGGATAACAAAAACATATGGTATTCAGCAACAAGATACCCTCACTGGGATGGCGCATGGGGCCAGAAACCATGCAGATTGCAGGCCAGGTCCGGTGCAATATTCCGCAAACAAGCTACACACTCTAAACCACGAGCGCAACACCATCTGTCTGCATTCGGTTCAGGTGGAGCTGGGACAAAATTTCTGTGAGAGATGCTACTTTATGCTACGCCCGATAATGGTAAACTCCCCTGACAACCCTAAGAAAGGCCAATTTTTCCTATTAAATTTTCGCTCCCTCCCAAAGCACAGATTTGAAATTGCAGCCCTGATTGTGGGGAGACAGATGACTGCCCTTTTCCTAGTGGAAACATGGCTTCATGCGCAGTCCGCCCTAGACATTGTAGACGCCGTTCCTAGGGGCTATGTAATAACCAGACTGGATAGACCTCTGGGGAGGGGGTGGGCTGGCGGTTATACACAAGCATCAGCTACACTGCAGCCTGTCTGAAGTCCATATCAGTGGGGCAGAAGCAGCCTCCTTCTCTCTAGCGATTTCAGGCCAGTGCTCTCTCAATGGCCTGTTGATTTACAGGCCGCCGGGAGTAGCTGCCGCGTTTATCTCAGCACTTCTGGACATGATTCCGTCGTTTGTCATTCAACATTCTAAGTTCATAATTTTAGGGGATCTTAACCTACGCTTTGACGATCCTACCTCACGTAATAGTGTAGATTTATTGAAGGACCGAAAGTGGCTTCAGCTCTCGCAGTTGGTACAGGCACCCACCCACATCCGGGGGCACACTCTTGACTCCATTTTTGCAAACCCAGAGCTGGTGAAAGTCGACACCCCGATTCCTATCGCCTGGTCCGATCACTATGCTATCCCTTACCAGATTCTGGATACCCACTACCTACCTAAACCCACCTAAGCCCCCACCTAAAAATTCAAAACTGGACTAGGATCAGTCAGGAGGCGCTTACCTTTGCCCTGAATCATAGTCCACCCTGCCTAGAAAATTCCCCACAGGCCGCCAACCTGCAAGTTACAACATGGTTAGAGGTAGCACTAGATAGGATAGCACCGTGCAGAACATTTAATTCTCCACGGTCCAGACCCTCAGCAGGCTTGTTCCCAGAGGACCTGGCACAAACAAAAATATCTTGCAAACGTTTAGAACATAAATGGTGGAAGTATTACTGTCCGCAAGACAAAGAGTCTTACCTACGTTTGTTAAAAGAATACCATAAAAAAATCAGGGTGGCGTGGACGGTTTCTACTCACAGAAGATCAATGCAGCCAAAAACGCCCCGCGGGAGATCTTTAGAATTATGAAATCCCTCACCTCCCTGGATACGGTATTCACGGGCATGGACCCCAGCAGGAGCAGCTGCAATAAGATTGCCCATTTTTTTCTGGATAAACTCTCGGCTATATACGCCTCCTTTCCGGGTGCTGTCAACAACTCTGACCGTCCGTCCATGAGAAACTCTGAGCCTCTCCTCAAAGGCGCTTTCAAGATTGAGAGCATATCAGTGGAAAAACTAGGCATCCTTTTGATTCCCAGCTGTCGTTTGACAGTCAGATCAGGACCACAGTGGGCATATGCTTCAGGGTGCTGAGACTAATAAAGAAGCTCCTGAGGCTAATTCCGGCGGAAGCTCAAAAAACAGTAGTGCAGGCCCTGCTGATGTCTCGGCTGGACTACTGCAATGTGCTCTATCTGGGTACATCTATAGGCAGGCTAGCGATGCTGCAAAGAGTACAAAACGCTGCAGCACGGATGCTTCTGAGACTACAGAAATAGTCCCCTATTAGACACGATCTGGCTGAACTTCACTGGCTCCCAGTTAAACACAGAATCGCGTATAAAGCCCTGTGCTTCACGCATAGGATAATGTATCGGAGGGGTCCCAGCTATCTCTTCCCCCTGATCAAGGCATATACGCCCTCCAGAACGCTTAGATCTGTAGAAGCAGCGCTGGCAGTGATCCCCAGAGTACGCCGTGCAAGACTGAGGGACTGCTCGTTTGGGCTGCGTGCAGCCAAGCTATGGAATTCAATGCCGATCAACCTAAGACTTGAACAGTCTGAGGCAATTTTCCGGAAGAACCTGAAGACTTGGCTCTTTAGACAGAGTTAGAAGTCCATTTGCACCGGACTCGCCAGGGCCTGATTTTTGCTCAGCGCGGGGACACTCCCTTGGAGTAACCAGGCGCTTTATAAATCAAAATTCATTCATTCATTCATAATTGGGGTGGGGATAGTTAATATAACCCTTACCAAGTCCAACACTTTCCCTACTGTTGCTTAGGATGGAGTGAGAATAGTAAATATAACCCCTTTGAAGTCCAATACTTTTCCTTCTGTTTTGTATATATTGGGGAGGGAATAGCAAATCTAATCCCTCTGAAGTCCAACACTTTTCCAGCTGTTACTTACATTGCAGTGGGAATAGTAAATCTAACCTCTCCGAAATTCAGCACTTTGCCTGCTTTTGCTTAGGGTGGAATGGGAATAGTAAATCTGACCCCTCAGAGGTTCAACGCCTTCCCTACTGTTGTTTAGACTGCAATGGAAATGGCCGTTTGAACCCCTCTGAAGTCCAACACTTTCCCTACTGTTACTTAAATTGGAGTGGAAGTAGCAAACACTGACCTTCTAGTGGACTTGCTCCCTTCACAGCGAAACTCTGCCTGGTAGCTGCTGCTGCCCCTGTTGCTGCTGCTGACCCTTGGTCGAGGCCCACCTCCACCCGCAGGCCCCTGCCTGCGCCTCATATCTTGTGGTCTAGTGGTCTCTGCCTCTCTTTTCTGCTTTCTGCCTTTATTCAGCTTTTTCCTTTTTTACCTTTTTCTTTCCTTTGTTTGCCGCCCTCGTCCCTGTTGCTGTGATCCCAATGGCCCACCCCTCCAGTGACCCTTCCCGCTCCCGCATTTCCTGCCTCCCAGCTGTCCAGCCCCCCAGCACAACTTAATGGCAGCCGCCGCGCGGCTGCACTGCTGGTGCACCAAAGGCAGGCCTGTCTGCACCCGTCCGTGTCTGGACTATGCCCAGCACCAGGGACCCTGGTTCTCGGACCTTCTACCGCTATGACGCCAGCACCCTTCTCGCCCACAACTCAGGATGCCATACCACCTGCCACCTCGCATCGCCGAAGAAGACCCAAGGACCCTTCTCCTGCCAGAACTGCAGCCACTTCCTCACCCACGCCAGCATGCCAAATCCACTCGCCGCCCAACCGACCAACAGCACACTCGACCAACTCAACTGCATCCTCTTCAACGTGCGATCCCTCCACAAACACGCCACAGAAATCTGGGACCTCCTCGACGTCACCTCTCCTGACATCACCTTCTTCACGGAAACCTTGATCAACCCCTGATCCGGACCGGACATTGTCATCACCATCCCCGACGGCTACAAAATCACCCGCAAGGACTGCACCGACCGACCAGGAGGAGGCATTGCCATCATCCAAAAGAACACCCTCCGACTGACCATGCACTCAAACGACCCAATGACAACCATCTTGAACCTGGACCTGGACCCACCCTGAGTGAGTCGTGACCCTCAGAGTGGTTCTCCTCCAGTCCTGGATCCTTAGAAGTGGTGCTGAAGGTGAGCAGATGCCTCAGATCTAAAACTTGGGACTTAAAAAATTCTCTGCCCAAAAGTGCCCTGAGGACTGAGAGAAGACCAACATGCATTTCTCACTGATCCGCCCAAGGTGCATTTCCGGTTCGCCGGACTTTGAGGTAGCTCCCTTACATTCTTCTCCATTGCTGCAAAACCTGTTCAGTGGTCCCTCTCTGGAAGGGTATCCAACCTCCTGGAGCCCTCATCTGACACAGCTGCAGCCTCGTCTGATGTAGATTTTCGACTTCCAAAAAAGAGACAAAGGCCCAGATTTGCCAAAGAATTGCTTGCCCTCCCATCACGTAGGGTGACTCAAGGGCAATGAAAGGGCAATGCAATCCTTGAGTCAGATTTAACAAGCCACGCAAGGCCACCTTGCGTGGCCCTGTGTGACTTGGTAAATCTGGAGTAATGCAAAGCTGTGTAAGTCACTGCCTTGCGTTAGTCAGTGCCAGAAAGGTGTTTCATGGGTGGAGTTTGGGTGTTCCCATGCATCCACCCATATATTATGGCACATTCCCAGATTTACCACGACAAGCAAACCTGGGGATGCGTCAAAATTGTATGCCTTCCTGATAGAGGCGCAACAAGGAGAAATATCTTTATTTCTCTTTGTTTGTTCAGAATACAGCACACCTAGAAAGAGGAAAATGCATTTAAGTATTGCCTCTGTGCAGGAATGTGTCCCTTCCTCAATAAAAACAATCTTTCCTGCAACACAGGCACCCTTTCACTACAGCACAAAGGTGCCTGTGTTGGCGCTAGGTAGCACATAATGCACCAGCACAGTGAGAAAGCAGCAATGCGCAAAGTATTTATAAATATGGCACATTCCTGCCCTCTCCATTTGATGCAGTGCAGCATGTTGTCTTGCTGCTTTTCGCAGCGTCAAATCTTGATAATTTTGACCCTAAGTCTGAAAGTAGGAATCTTCACTGTGACTTCGTCCAACGGCTCCACGAAAACGACGCCTCCTCTTTGGACACCCTTGGCTGCCTTGCTCAGCTGAGGTTTAACTTCTCAGCCAGTTTTCTTCAAAAATTCCTTCTGAATATGAAGGTAAGTCGAGACGCGGTCCAATCCACTTCTTGTATCCAAACTGTGGTCCATTGCGGTCGGCCTTAACTTTTTACTTTGAGCTGGTCTTGCACGACTTTATGCCCACAGTTGGTGTTTTGAACATTTAGGCACTATTTTTCACTTTAAAATGTACAAATTCATAACTCTGATTCTACTGATAAAACATAAATATAAACATAAGATAATATTCGTCCTATTTCAGAAAATTCTCCATTACCATTACCTGGTGGACCATTTTTAATGTGTTTTTAACATGATTCTTGAACAGCCAACCTGCCAATGATCTTTCTCCTCATGCATCAAACCGTTTGGAGATACTTTGACAGACTGCATACAATGGCTTCACTAGTGTCTTATCTCAATAGCCTTAATGCCTCTGCTTGTTGCGTTACCCCCATGTAATGGCAAATCCGTATTATCCCCTTCCTCCTGGGATTTTTATACGCAGCACAAAAGAATAGAAGAAAGCCATTTTTTCATCTGGCGAATTACATGCCGGCAAAGTGCTGGACAGGCGGTATACGTTCTACTGTTTGGAACAAAAACCGCTGAATTAAAGAGATCCAAGTCTGAATTTTACATATAACTAACTAGCCACTAGGAGAGTAATAAAGTCAAAATAGCATTCCTAAGAACCAGTACATTTAAAATCCAGAAAGGCTACAGTTAGGAATTTCTGAGTCAGGAATTAGTAATTTCTTTGGCACAGTATTCCAATGCATTTTTGGATAGTGTTCTTTAGATAGTGGTTGGAAGTTCATTCTGTCTTTGTATTGCACTTCAAAGTTAAGTAACGTTAGCATTGACCACACACTTCTAAACCACAGGATTTTACATTGCCTATCAAGAGAAACGATCTTTTCTGGGGCTGCATGATATGGTAATAGTTCCTGGGTGTACCACAACAAGCTAGCAGGTTTCTGATGTTTGCCTTTGAAGATGTATTCTTCATCCCTATGTCTAAAGGAATGGAACCAGTGGGTGCTCTGGGGAAATGTAATCAGGAATCTCAAAAATGTGTTTTCAATTAAAGTGAGACCACTTGGCTGCAGGAAGCCCCACAATTCAGCTCCATAGAGTGAGTCTCCTAAGGCTTTGACATTATCTAGCTGTGGTTGATTTAAAAGCACAAAGAATGCTGGAGATGTTCTGTTGCAGCCTTAGACAGACGACTCTAAATACTAGGGTTATTGTTGCTATTGACATAGATGTTTCAGTTAAGGATAATTTTGCATTATTATTTGTGTCTTTGTGGATAAATTTGTTTTCACATAATTATGCGAATTTTCAGGGAAATTATGCAAAATCACATGCAATTACTCAAAATGAGAATCCATCATTGAGTGCGATATTGGAGCACAAAATACGCGCCATGATAAAAACATAGCATGAAAAAACACAGGCAGCGCAAGCAACCGCCGTTCATGTTCAGACCATTTGCATTATTCTCATGTACTTGCAGTAAAATGTTGCTGCAAATGACAATAGTATGTGAAGTGGTGCAATTTTGGAAATTTTGCTTAGCAAGTGTAGAGCAAAGTTCCAAAAATTATGTGACTGTCGCCGCTTTATTTAAATTTGTTGTGGTCTAAAAATGATGGTAAAACGTAATAATGGGAGTTGGTGATATGAGAAGTAGCAATGCACCTTTTTTAAAAGGCAGGGACACTGACTAGTACTGTACGATTATATGTCGTTGACTTGGGGAAGAACAACATGATGTGGAAAGACTGATGCTCTGAAAGATTTTTAACTAAAAGAAGTGCTGCTCATACGATGATCTTATAAAGAGTAGGGCATGTTATAAGAAAAAGAAGGCAATTGAACTATAAAGGACCTGCTTCTAAATATATATAAAAAAAACACAAACATTGGCATGCAGTCAACATTTGTACCTAAATGTAAAAATAAGTTAAAGCTATAGGCTTTCTTACTGTATCTGGAAAAAAGGTTATGCCATCAAATTACAATAGAAATGTGTTTTTAGGTGATATATAGGCTTTTTTAGGGTTTAGGGTGTGTACTGGTTTGTGGGTGGCAAAGGAATTTCTAGGGTTTAGGGTGGGTATGGGTTTTTGGGTGGTGAGGTATTTTTAGGGTTTAGGGTGAGTATAGGTTTTTAGGGGATACAGGCTTTTTAGGGTGGGTATGGGTTTTTGAGTGGCAAGGGAATTTTTAGGGTTTAGGGTGGGTATGGGTTTTTGGGTGGCAAGGGAATTTTTAGGGTTTAGGGTGGGTATGGGTTTTTGGGTGGCAACTGAAATTTTTAGATTTAGGATGGGTATTTGGGTGGAAAGGGATTTTTTGGGGTTTAGGTGGGTATAGGTTTTTGGGTGGTAAGAGCTATTTTAGGGTTTAGGATGGGTATGATTTTTGGGTGGCAAGTGAATTTTTAGGGTTTAGGGTGGGTGTAGGTTTTTGGGTGGTAAGGGATTTTTTAGGGCTTAGGGTGAGTATGGGTTTTTTGGGTGGCAAGGGAATTTTTATCATTTAAAATGGGTGTGGGATTTTTGGTGGCAAGGGATTTTGTAGGATTTACAGTGGGTATGGGTTTTTGGGTGGCAAGGGAATTTTTATGGTTTTGGGTGGGTGTGGGTTTTTGTGGGGCAAGGGAAATTTTATGGTTTAGGTTGGGTATGGGTTTTTGGGCGATAATGATTTTATTAGGCTTTAGCATTTGTATGGGTTTTTGGGTGGTAAGAGAATTTTAAGGGTTTCGGGTGGGTATGGGTTTTTGAGTGGAAAGGGATTTTTAGGGTTTAGGGTGGGTATGGGTTTTTGGGTGGCAAGGGAACTCTAAGGGATTTGGGTGGGTATGTGTTTTACGTGGTAAGGGAATTTTTAGGGTTTAGGGTGATGATAGGTTTTTGGGTGGTATGGGATTTTTTACGGTTTAGGGTGTGTATGGGTATTTGGCTGGTAAGGGATTTTTTAGGGTTTAGGGTGGGCATAGGTTTTCGGTGGCAAGTGAACCTTTAGGGTTTAGGATGGGTATGGGTTTTTGGGTGGTAATTAATCTTTTAGGGTTTAGTGTTTGTGTGGGTATTTGGGTGGCAAGACTTTTTTTTAGGGTGGGTATGGGTTTTTGACTGGCAAGGGATTTGAGGGTTTAGGATCAGTATGGGTTTTTGAATGGTAAGGGATATTTTAGGGTGGGTATGTGTTTTTGGGTGGCAATTGAATTTTTAGGGTTTAGGATGGGTGTAGGTCTTTGAGTGTTAAGGGATTGTTTAGGGTAGGTATGGGTTTTTGGGTGGCAGGGGTATTTTTATCGTTTAGGATGTGTGTGGGATTTTTGGTGGCAAGGAATTTTGTAGGGTTTACGGGGTGTATTGGTTTTTGGGTGGCAAGAGAATTTTTAAGGTTTAGGGTGGGTGTGGGTTTTTGAGGGGCAAGGGAAATGTTATGGTTTAGGGTGTTTATGGGTTTTCCGGTGATAAGGAATTTTTTGGGTTTGGGATGGTTATGGGCTTTTGGTTGTGAGGTTAGTCTTAGGGTTTATGGTGTGTATGTGTTTTTGGGTGGCAAGGGAATTACTGGGGTTTAGGGTGGGCATGGGTTTTTGGTGGTAAGGTATTTTTAGGGTTTAGGGTGAGTATAGGTTTTTAGGTGATAAGGGCATTTTAGGGTTTAGGGTGGGTATGGGTTTTGGGCAGCACAGGAATTATTAGGGTTTAGGGTGGGTATGGGTTTTTGTGTGGCAAGGGAATTTTGTAGGTTTAGGGTGGGTATGGGTTTTTGGGTGGTAAGGGATTTTTTTAGGTTTTAGGCTTGGTATGGGGCTTTAGGTGATATGGGCTTTTTAGGTTTTAGGGTGCGTATGGGTTTTTGGGTGGCAAGGGAAATTCTAGGGTTTAGGGTGGGTATGGGTTTTTGGTTGGTAAGGTATTTTTTAGGGTTTCAGGTGAGTATATGTTTTTAGGTGATAAGGGAATTTTTAGGGTTTACGGCGGGTATGGGTTTTTGGGTGGCAAGAGAATTTTTAAGGTTTAGAGTGGGTGTGGGTTTTGGGGGGCAAGGGAAATTTTATGGTTTAGGTTGGGTATGGGTTTTTTGGTGATAAGGAATTTTTAGGGTTTAGGGTGGTTATGGGTTTTAGGGCTGTGAGGTTTGTCTTAGGTTTTAGGGTGGGTATGGGTTTTGGGTAGCAAGGGAACCTTTAGGGTTTAGGGTGGGTATTGGTTTTTGGGTGGTAATGAATCTTTTAGGGCTTAGTGTTTGTATGGGGTTTTGGGTGGCAAGGAATTGTTTAGGGTGGGTATTGGTTTTAGAGTGGCAAGGGAATTTTTAGGGTTTAGGGTGAGTATGGGTTTTTGAATGGTTAGGGATATTTTAGGGTTTAGGGTGGATATTAGATTTTGGGTGGCAGTTGAATTTTTAGGGTTTAGGATGGGTGTAGGTTTTGGGTGGCAAGGGTACCTTTAGGGTTTAGGATGGGTATGGGTTTTTGGGTGGTAATTAATCTTTTAGGGTTTAGTGTTTGTGTGGGTATTTGGGTGACAAGTCTCTGTAGAGATCGTGTGTGATGTCAGTCATGTCCATGTCCCACAAGGATTAGTTACTTACCTGTAATCCTAGTTCTCTTCCAGGGGTATCCTCATCAAAGTCATAAGCACATGAATATTCCCGCCCATGCGCGGGACCCCGGAAACACATTACATATATGTGAAAACCATATATGTAGCTCTATATATATATATATCCATATATATATAAAAAACACACAATGTAGCCTCCCATAAACATGCTGAGCAATGTTGCAAGGAATTCTCTTGCACATAAACATATTCCAATAACGCAGGGAGAAATAAACTTTTGAAAACTGCTTTAATACATAGCAGACAACACAATCCTGCAAGGAATAATGAAGAAAACATTGCCAGCACATAGGCTGCATTGTGGAAACAGTGTAGAAAGCTGAAAAGCTAACCCACATAAACACTCAGATAAACTGGCACCGTGCCTTTAAGGCAGCCATGACCCCTAGCTTCCCATCATGCCTCAGGGGTGACAGTTAGGTCAGTTGTTCTTTGCGGATATCCGCAGACCTTTTTCAAAGAGATGTATGAATCATGTTCACTTGCCCGGGGAGGCGGGTGGGTTGCTTATGACTTTGATGAGGATACCCCTGGAAGAGAACTAGGATTACAGGTAAGTAACTAATCCTTCTCTTCCAGGGGATCCTCATCAATAGTCATAAGCACATGAATAGAATAGCAAGCCCATCCCCTCATCCTGCGGGCAAGTAAACAGAGTACCATCAAGATACATAAATGCCATAAGGCCTATACAGACTCCAATAGGTTAGCATTGGAACAGATTCCTCAAGGAGGCCTGGCCCACTTGTGTATCTGCTCTGGAGTCAGAATCCAGACAGTAATGTCTGGTAAACGTATGGACCGATTTCCAAGTTGCCGCCTTGCAAATCTCGGCCATCGGTACATTATGTAAGAATGCAATCGTAGCAGCCTTACCCCTAGTAGAATGAGCTTTAGGGGAGACAAACAGAGGCTTATTTGAAATCTGGTATGCCAACTTTATACAAGATACTATCCATCTTGAAATGGATCTTTTAGAAGTTGGGAAGCCTTTTCTAACAGAACCATAGTTTATAAACAATTGATCTGCTTTTCTAATGGATTTCGTTGCATCCAAATAGAATTTGAGAACCCTCTTGAGGTCTAGCGAATGAAGAGACCTTTCCGCTGGTGTGGATGGATTGGGAAAGAAAGAGGGTAGAGAAATTGTCTGATTAACATGGAACTCTGACACAACCTTAGGTAGGAAGGAAGGGTGAGTTCGCATAACCACCCTATTATGGTGGAAGACCGTATAGGGTTCTTTAGAACAGAGTGCTTGTATCTCACTCACTCTGCGTGCTGATGTAATTGCTACTAGAAAAGCTACTTTCCAAGAAAGGTGTTGCAATGTAGACTTATGAATGGGTTCAAATGGAGGTCCCATCAATTTAGACAATACCAAATTCAACTCCCAAGGAGGAGAAGGAGGTCGAACAGGGGGATAAACCTTTTTCAACCCCTGTAGGAAGTCCTTGACCACCTGAAGCTGAAAGAAAGAAGGCTGGTTAGGTGATTTACGATATGCTGTGATAGCCGCCAAATGCACTTTAATGGAAGAATATTTCAAACCAGATTTGGCCAAATATAGCAAATACGGCAAGATTACCTCCTCTTGCCCGTGAATTGGACTCCAATCATTACTGATACACCACAAGTAAAACCTCTTCCACTTTAGAGAGTATGAGGATCTTGTGGAAGGTCTCCTTGACTCCCTTAAAATGTCCATGCAGTCCTGAGGGAGGTTCAAATGTCCGTACTGCAGGACTTCAGGAGCCATGCTGTCAAGCTGAGCGAGGGAAGGCTGGGGTGCAGAATTTTCCCTCCCATCTTGGTGAGAAGGTCCGGCCTGCACGGAAGTCTCCGATGAGGGCGAACCGAGAGTTGCAAAAGGTCCGGATACCACCATTGGCGAGGCCAGTCCGGTGCTATGAGTATCATCCTCATTCTGGATCGCAGAAGTTTGGCCACCACCTTCGGAATTAGAGGGAGGGGTGGAAAGGCGTATGCAAACGTTCCTGACCACTCTATCAAAAGAGCATTCCCTCTCGTTCCTGGTCGGTAAAACCTGGATGCGAAGGCGTGGCATTTTCTGTTTTGATCGTCTGCAAAAAGGTCGATGGAAGGATGACCCCATTGATGAAAGATTTCTGCCACCACTTCGTCGTTGAGCACCCAGTCTTCTTGCTCTTGGAAGTGACGACTGAGGGCGTCTGCTCGCACGTTCTGCTCTCCCGGCAGATGTATTGCCGTGATCGATAGGTTCCTGGCTAGCAGCCAGTGCCAGATTGCCTGGGATTCGAGAGACAGAGGGCGAGAGCGAGTTCCACCTTGTTTGTTCAAGTAATACATGGTGGTTGTATTGTCCGTTTGCACTAGGATCGATCCGATCTGAATTGACGGTTGAAAAGCTTTGAGGGCTAAATGAACTGCCCGCAGTTCCAGCATATTGATGTGATATGTCTGTTCTCTGCTGGTCCATCTGCCCTGAGTTTGCAGATGACCCAGATGCGCTCCCCAGCCCTGAAGTGAAGCATCCGTGATCAGAGATTGTTCTGGCAGAGGTTGATGAAAAGGAACTCCCACCAGTAGGTTCTGTGGTTGCAGCCATCAGAGAATGGACTTCTTTGCTGCAGGAGAGAGGACAATCCGGTCGTTCCACTGACCCGAGGATTGATTCCATTTGTCCTCGAGATCTTGTTGTAACGGTCTCATCCTCAATCTGGCGTTGGGTATGAGAAAATGCACGAGGCCATCGACCCCAGTAGAGAAGCCACCTGTCTTACTGATGGCTGATAAGCCTGAAGGATGATGTTGCCCTTGTCTTTCATTGATGACAATCTCTCCTCCGAAGGAAACACTTTTCCGAGGTCGGAGTTGAGGTTGGCGCCCAGATAGTGGAGTGATTGAGTTGGGCGAAGGATCGACTTGTCCAGGTTGACATGCAGGCCTAAGCGCTGAAGTAGATCTAGGCAGGCGCGAAGATGTTCCTGCACCATTTGAGGAGAGGATCCCTTCAGCAGCCAGTCGTCCAGGTATGGATATACGAACAGGCCTTGGCGATGTAATGCTGCCGCTACCACTGCCATGCACTTGGTGAATACCCTCGGAGCTGATTTTAGGCCGAAGGGTAAGACTTTGAACTGGTAATGTCTTGTTCCCACCGTGAATCGCAAGAACTTGCGATGTCGTGCTGTGATTGGGATGTGAAAATACGCATCTTGTAGATCCACCGAACACATCCAATCGCCTTTCCTTAGATGTGGAAATATTTGGTGGAGCGCCAACATCCGAAACTTTTCCTTTTTGATGGACTTGTTCAGAGAACGTAGGTCCAGAATTGGTCTGAACTTGTTCGGTTGATCTTTTTCTGAACAAGGAAGTATCGTGAGTACACTCCCTTTCCTCTCTGCGCTTGAGGGACCTCTTCTATTGCTTGTTTTTTGAGAAGGGTCAACACTTCCTGACGCAGGAGGTCTATATGTAGATGACGAGATTTCACAGGAGGAATGTCTCTTGGGGACGTCCAAAAACGTAGTGTGTACCCATTTTTTAGTATATTTAGCACCCACTGATCTTTGGTTATGTTGCGCCACTCTTGAATGTAACTTGAGATACTTCCTCCCACTGGAGTGTGCAACGGTGCTAGAGGAAGCAGAGACTCATTGCTTCCCTGGAGTTTTTGATGTAGAGGAGGACTGCTGTTGATGTCCTCCTCTTCCTCTCGAGGAACGGCGGCCTTGATACTGGGATTTGCCCTGTTTGTTTTGTGACCATTGAGGGGTTTGAACCCTCTGCTGGTAACTTTTCCGATTGTAGGTCCGGTACCTCTTCCTAAACTCCTTTTTCTTTTCTAGGACAACCGCCTTTAAGGTGTCCAACTCGGCCTTCATCCTCGCCATTTCTTCGTCTGTGTGAGCACCAAACAGTGAAGTGCCAGAAAAAGGGAGATTCAGGATGCGTTGTTGTGCTTCTGGTTTTAACGCTGTGAGGCGCAGCCAGGAAGATCGTCGTGCACAGATGCCATGTGCATACGAGTGAGCCGCCAGGGACGCACCATCTGCTGCAGTGCTGATTACCTGATTATCAACCAGAGCACCTTCGTGAAGGATTTCAGAAAAGTCCTGCTGATCCTCCTTTGGGAGCCTGTCCTTGAAGCGCTCCAGTGAGTCCCATAATGATCTGTCATAACGACCAAGCAGAGCCGCAGCGTTGGACACTTGCAGAGAAGACGCTGCAGAACCACAAGCCTTCCGTCCCCAAGAGTCTTGTGCTCTACTCTCTTTATCCGGAGGAGCGGAGGAGGAAGATGCAACCGCATGCGTCTTTTTCGCTGCTGCAATTATAACAGAGTCCGGAGGTGGATCTGATCTAAGGAAAAGAGGATCCGATGCAGCTGGCTTGTATTTTTTAATAATCCGAGCTGGAGCTGCTTTAGTCGATGCTGGTGTAAGGAAGAGATCCATTACCGGCTCGATGATGCCTGGGACCAAAGGAAGTAATGGTCTAGTCGCAGACCTTTGGTGGAGAGTTTCAAAAATGATGGACTTGGTTGTCTGAGGAGCTGACATGGTGATGCCCAGCTTCTGAGCCCCTCTGTTGAGAACATCATGGAAAGTGTTCACATCATCAATAGGCGACACTCTGGAGGGAGGACTATCCGTCAGGGTAGGTGAGTAATCCCTTTTGGATGAATGTGTTGAAGAGGAAGACCAAGATGGTGTACGCCGCCTCTTGCGATGTCCCTGAGACGACCTGCGTTCAGGGGATCTGCCTCGGTGTTCCCTGGCCCGAGTGGTGGGTGATTTGTCCACTTCCTGCACAAGACGCTGTAATGGTGATCTGTGCTGCGGACTGGAGTAGGTCGTAGGTCGTTGAGCGTGACCTGTGGACCCCGTCTGCCAATGATGAAGTGGTTGAAGCCATCTGGGAGAGAGATGGATGGAAGGAGAGTGCTGTCTCCTTGGAGAACCTCCTGGCGGTGCTTTTGTAGGCTCCTGTGAGTGAACAGAAGCACTGCGTGATGACGCAACCGTCTGGGGTGAGCTCCGGATGGAGTGAGAGGACTCTCTGCGGCTTCTGGAGCGTGATCGGCGTCTGGATGAGCGATGTGACGTTGATGGGGTGTGTCTCGACGTCGACCTGCTCTGTGTCACCATCACTGGTGAAATTCTCTTCGACGTCGACCTCTCAGTGTGCCTAGACCTCGCCTTCGACGTGGAGCGTGGAGACCTCAACGATGAACGGGTAGACGGAGAAAACCTTCTCGACGTCGATCTTTCTCTCGACGTTGATCTTCTCGCCGTCGACGAAGACCGCCGTCTCAACGTCGATCTTTCTCTCGACGCTGACCTTCTCGCCGTCGACGGAGACCGCCGTCTTGATGTCGAACGACGTCTGGTATATTTTACCCTTGGTCTTGACGCCGAATACCTCGCCGTCGGAGAGGATCTTGCCTTCGACGTCGAACGCCTTCTAGGCGACGGCGGAGGCGATGAGTGTCTATCCTCAGGTGACGAGGTGTGTCTCGACGACGACTGCCGTCTGGGTGACGTCGACTGAGATCCTTGCTTCGACGCCGAACGCTGGAGACCCTGCGACGGCGGAGCCTGTTTCGACGTCGAACGCCGCATCGACGGCGGAGATCTGTCTCTCGACGCTGGGCGAGCCCGCACCAACGGAGAGCGACTCCTCGACGCCGATCGTCGCCCGGTTGACGACGGCGGAGGATTCGACCTACCTTTCTTCGACGACGACCGGTGTTCTCTCGACGGCGAGCCCGCCGTCGATGGTCTTCTCGTCGACGTTTTTGCTGCCGATGAAGGGAATTGAGGCGCCGAGCCCGACGCCGATGGAGAGCATACTGGAATCTTACTTGTAGCTAAGCTCTCTTTCCTCTTCTTCATCGGAGTCTTGTCTTTAGAAGGTGATTTTCTCTTCTCAGCTAATCCATGGAGACGAATCCTTTCTCTGTCCTTTAAAGTTCTGTTGGACAGCAGCTTGCAATGCTGGCAGGATTTAGGATTATGCTCAGAAGGAAGGCATAGAATACAGACAGGGTGGAAGTCTGATTTGGCCTTCTTCTTGCCACAAGAAGGACAAGAGTCAAAAAGAGAGGGCATTCTGTTGTAAAATAATGCTCAACTCTCTAAAAAAACCAGTAGAAAATACTTTAACACCAAAAAGATGTCGAAGTAAGAGCTTTTATCAAAAATTGAAGAGTTTTCTGACAGAAAATCAGAAAAAAAGGTAGAGCTGAAGTAACCAGGGTCCTGACAGAAGGAGCCGGAAAGAACAACTGACCTAACTGTCACCCCTGAGGCATGATGGGAAGCTAGGGGTCATGGCTGCCTTAAAGGCACGGTGCCAGTTTATCTGAGTGTTTATGTGGGTTAGCTTTTCAGCTTTCTACACTGTTTCCACAATGCAGCCTATGTGCTGGCAATGTTTTCTTCATTATTCCTTGCAGGATTGTGTTGTCTGCTATGTATTAAAGCAGTTTTCAAAAGTTTATTTCTCCCTGCGTTATTGGAATATGTTTATGTGCAAGAGAATTCCTTGCAACATTGCTCAGCATGTTTATGGGAGGCTACATTGTGTGTTTTTTTTATATATATATGGATATATATATATAGAGCTACATATATGGTTTTCACATATATGTAATGTGTTTCCGGGGTCCCGCGCATGGGCGGGAATATTCATGTGCTTATGACTATTGATGAGGATCCCCTGGAAGAGAAAGATAGTGTCTGATGATAGTGATGCCCGGGTCCCCAAAGAGATTGTGAGTGATGATAGCAATACCCAAGACCCCACAGAAATTGTGTGTTAGTATATTCTTGTTCAAGTACATAGAGATAGTGTGTGATGATAATCATGTTGCAGTCACTAGAGATAGTGTTTGATGACAGTGATGCCTAGGTCCCCACAGAGATAGTGTGTGATTATAGACATGATCAAGTCTCTGTAGAGATCATGTGTTATGTCAGTCATGTCCCACAGAGATAGTGTGTGATGATAGTGATGCCAAGGCACCCCAAAGATAGTATGGGATGATATCAATACCCAAGTCCCCACAGAGATACTAGGCGATTATAATTATATTCAAGTACCCACAGAGATAGTGTGTGATGATAATCATTTAGAAGTCACTAGAGATGGTATGTTATGATAGTGATGCCTTAGTCCCCACAGAGATAGTGTGTGAATATAATCATGTTCAAGTTCCCACAGAGATAGTGTGAGGTTACAGTCATGATCAAGTGTCCTTAGAGATCGTGTGCAATGCGAGTCATGAGATAACATTTAATTTTAAAACTCCTAATGCTTTCCTTTGAAAAGGAGTTCTAGTTAGTATTCCCAAAGATAGGAATTCCTTGGATTTTTGCTTCCCAATAAGTTATGCCTACGTAGGCGTAATGAAGTGGTAATAGGTAGGGAAAAATATAGGGGCTTATCTACAAGCCCCTTGCGCCATTGGTGTGTCACTTTTTCCCATATTAAAAGTGATTTTTCCCTAGCTATTACCACTTTATTATGCCTACGTAGGCATAATGGCAGTACTTCGTTTTTTAAAAATTAAATGTGTAGCAAACTTAACAATACACTGTAGTACACAGTACACATATAGGCACCTATTACGATGTCGGTCAGAGTTGCCTCCAATCTACACCGTCTTGGTGTGGGAACCAACCGGCGGGAGGTTGGTGGTTCCAAACACCGTATTTCGATGCAACGACACATGATGCGGTCGCTAACTCCCTTTCTCAGCAGGAGCTTGTGCGCCGAGCGGAAACCTCCCGCAGCACTAGCTCCGATAGAGAAATGGGAGTTTGTGTAAATCCCTGCACCATGTGGCAGGCACCACATGGTGCCTGCCATACAGTGCAGGGATTTACAGGGGAGCACCATAGGTGCCCCCTCGGCCCCCAACCCTAGGCCACAGGGAGAAGGGAGCCCTGCTAGGGACCCCAATGTCACTTTCCGACCAGCTTTTCATGTCGAAAGCCCGACATGGAAAGCCTGTCGGAAACCAACATCATAATCCCGACAGAGGAAAAGCCGTCAGCACGGGATTATGGTGGTTTTCCGACTGGCCGACGGGCTCCATGAGCCCGTCGGAAGCCAGCCGGAATGACCCGACGGTTTGAATTTGACTGCCGTAATCCTAATACGGCAGCCAGAATTTAAACAAAGGATGTTGGTCGGAAAGCCTCCGACCTGCGGTCAGAGGCTTTCCGATCGACCTCCTAATGAGGGCCTAAGTGTACTACAGTATATTTTTTATTTTTTACATATTTAATTCTTTACAAAAAATGTACAGAGTACCACATTAAGACATACAAATTACCACTCTACATAAACATTTTTTTAAAATGTTTTTGGGGTAGGAAATTATAAATACACTGTACTACATTAAATTCCACTAATATAGTGTACTACAGTGTATTTTTTAACTTTGTTTTTATTTTTCCTGTAACTACTGTGGTACGTAAACTGTTTTAAAATAAAGCAAAAAATATAAATAAATTTTCAGTACCTTTATCTACTTTAATATAGTGGGAATAGGTAGGGTACAACAATAAAAAATTAATACTTACATATATCTAAGGCCCTAACACAGAACGGAGCCAAAGTGTGCTAAAAACTACATGGATGCCGCATATGTTTTGTAAACACAGCCATTAGCCAGTCATATGGTACCTTGTTTTCACAACGTTATACCGCAAAGTTACCGTAGTGTGCACCGGCACAATATATAAGTAAGTATTGGTAGATTTATAACTTTAACACTACTTAAATTATTTACGCCTACTACCAAAAATTACCATTTACGCTCCTTAATCTATGTTCCGGGCACATTACATCTACATCCGTTCACCCACTTTCACGCTACATCTGTTAAAGTCCCACACTCCACTCTCTGCCACACCACACTCTGCCACTCCACTCAATGACATTCCAATCTATGTTATTCCACTCTATGCTAATCCGTTGTACACCAGTCCACTCTACCCCACTTCAATGTATGCCACTCCACTTTACATCACTCCACTGCACACTATTACACTCTAAGCCATTCTATTCTATGACACTCCAGTCTATGCCACTCCACTTAAGCCCCTCCACTCTATGCTATTACACTGTACACCACTCCACTCTATCCCACTCCACTCTACACCACTCCACTCTACACCACTCCACTCTACCCCACTCCACTCTATCCCACTCCACTCTATCCCACTCCACTCTACACCACTCCACTCTACACCACTCCACTCTATCCCACTCCACTCTACTCCACTCTATGCCACTCCACTCCACTGTACGCTATTACACTGTACGCTATTCCCCTTTATACTAGTCCACTGTATGCCACTCCACTCTACAGCACTTCACTCTATGCTATCACACTCTACGCGACTCCATTGTACGCGATTACACGCCACGCCACTCCACTCCACTCCACTCCACTCCACTCCACTCCACTCCACTCCACTCCACTCCACGCCACTCCACGCCACTCCACGCCACTCCACGCCACTCCACTCTACGCCACTCCACGCCACTCCACTCCACGCCACTCCACTCCACGCCACTCCACTCTACGCCACTCCACTCTACGCCACTCCACTCTACGCCACTCCACTCTACTCTACGCCACTCCACTCTATACTAATCCACTATATGGCACTCCACTCTGTCAGTCCGATGTATGCCACTACAGGCAATGCTATTCCACTCCACACCACTCCATGCTACTCCACTATATGCCACTCCATTCTATGCCAGAACACTCTAAGCTATTTCACTCTGCACCACTCCACGCCACTCCAATCTACACCACTCCACTCTTCACTATTACACTAAATGTCACTACTCCCTACCCTATTCCACTCTAACCCACTCCAGTCCTCAATTTCTCCAGAAGGATATTTCAGGTGTTAACACCTCGATTAACTGGCAAACTGGTTATCAGGAACACTAGCCCTGGTCTTCAAGGATTCCTGCACAACTATATGGAGCAATGCTTGTAAGCGTGAAGTCCTGGAACAATGACTGCATGCTTCATTTCTCTTCGTATACTCATAATCCAGACAGGGATTGTGGCCTCCTCATTTGTACTTTGAAACCAATCAGGCCTGACGGTCAGTTTGTGTATCCACCTTTGGTCAATCCAGACACATTCTTTGTCTTTGGGTGATGGTAAAAAGGAAGGGTGGCACTACCTACATACTCCTAGAACATAGGTGCAAAAGGGAGAACAGCCTTCGCAGGTGCACTTCTCAACTTCTTGGGAGTGACATCTGGAGAAGAACAAAAGTGCTGACACGGGACAGGCCTTGCAGTTCTAAAGAAACTAAAAACAATTCTAAAGAGCAAACTGTCGCCATTCTCCCAATCAATAAGTATAGGAAGTTAAACAAAACACTTTGCTTGCCTGGTAAGCTACATACACTTGTACAAGTTTGTATAGCATGTCTTTTAGTGGCTATCCAAGATGGATTCCATAGGGCCACTGTCAAACAGAACATCTGGCTCACACTACCAGACACCAGCTCTACATACACATGCCACATATAAGCTTGAAGAAGCAAAAGTCCTGGGGCCAGATGTATTACCGTTTTTGCAGTCACAAATTGGTAATCAGCCTGTTTGCAACCGCAAAAAGGGTGGTGGTATGTACAAATGCTATTAAATAGTGTTCGCGAGTCGCTATTAGGAAGAGGCGTGCCAAGGGCGTCCCTTCCTAATAGCGAGTCAGAATAGTATGTATCATTGATTTGCGACCGCATTTGCGGTCGCAAAACACTTGCAGTTTACCCCCTACTTCAAGTAGGTGGTAAGCCACTCACAAACGGGAAGGGGTCCTCAGGAGACCCTTTCCCTTTGTGATTGGCAGTGAAAATATTTTTAAGAGCAGGAAGTGGTCCCACGGACTACTGCCTGCACTTAATAAATGAAACAAACGTTTCATTTTTATTTTTAAATGCATCCCGTTTTCCTTGACGAAAAACGGGCTGCATTTTTTAAAAAACAGCTTTATTTAAAAAGCAGTCGCAGACATAGTGGTCTGCTGACCCCAGCAGGCCACCATCTCTATGAGTGCTGGCCATTCCCAATGGGGTTGCAAATTGCAACCTGCCTCATGAATATTAATGAGGAAGGTCATTTGCGACCCCATTGGGAATCGCAAGCAGTGTCGAAGACACTGTTGTACATTCCATTTTGTGAGTCGCAAATTGCGAGTCGCAAAACGTCGCAATTTACGACTCGCAAAATGGAATGGTCGTACACCTGGCCCCTGGTCACATGAGGCTGGGCAACACTTTATCATGGCAAGGCCAGTAGACAATTTACCCATGGCCAGTAGTTTGCAGGCAGGGCTAGGCACACACTGCTGCTCAGCGCCGGAATACCCTTACGGTGCGTTTAACAAATACACAACACCACTGCTACTTTCAGGTGAAGCTCATAGTAGTCACACTCGCTAAAGAGAGCACGTTTGCTGCCCTTCACCAGATTACAGACACCTGCCCGGGGCTGCAGTGTCACAAACTAAAAAGAGTCACTAGCGTGCACACTTAAGTATTGTGTGTAATGAGGCAGGAAAAAAGTTAGAAATGCAACACTAATTCCTGCTCTCCATGCATTTGTCCCTGTGAAATGCGGGTCTCCTCAGTTTTCCTGGTAGTGGAATATCCTCAATAGTGTCTTCATTCTGCTTGTTCTCTGCATTTTAACAGCTACCAACTTGTACAATAGCAAGAAAGTTTGTTCACCCAGCTCTGATATATTTCTTTGCGTCACGATCTGTACATTTTTGTTTTTCCATATTAAATGCAGTTCCACAAGTATCAGAAAGAAAAGATAAAGCCATTCAGCTACCATTTTCATTTTAGTGTCACCTATTTTCCTAGCCTCTTCCAGATGAGGCAACATTTTTCCTAGCAGCGAAGGAAAACTACTGTAATGTAGTCTCGCCAAGAAAGTTCTGTGGTGTTCTTATTTTGTTAAAGAAAAATCCTGCTGAGCTCCCACAGCCTCGAAGAGGAGCTGACATTATACACTCATGCTTTATGGGATTTAATATAAATAAGGAGCAGCTAATTCAGCTGTGGGCAGGTAATTTGAAATGCACCAGAGAATTACCTGTTTAAAAATAATGTGAATATCGCCAAAAGCCATGCATGAAAGGGTCTCTGAAAGTCACCTGTATTCCTTTCATTGAAAGCATATCCTTGGACAGGAGAAGTGGTTTCTTTAAATATAAAACGTATATTTTTCACAAAAACTGTGTGCCTGTGCACATAGAACTTTGCATTGCATTTTAATTGTTGTGAGCGAAACATAGCTCAAAGCTGGAAGCTTTGCTGCAGGAGCGCTTCCGTTCAGGTGTCTCTATTCTTTCTTTCCTCAGACGCAAGTAAGTTACACACCATGCGGCTCTCAACTATGCAAAGGTGTGTTCTGTTACAGCTAGTCCCATCCCCCAGTCTGGAAGTCTGCACCGGCCTCTCTAGTCATGCTAATGAAGCTTTTGTTATCGGCGATTAGCACCTCTCTTGCTGCCTGTTCTAAACAGCTGATTTGGGTGTGTTCTCAGTAACTAGAAACACTCGTAAGGAAAGAATTCAGGTTTTCTCCTGCAACATTTTTTTCTCTGATGCACGCTTTTGTGCTGTTACTTTTAGGGATCTGGTTAATTTATATTCCCGCTTTTCTCAGTTCAGAAAATCAAGTGAATCTGAGAAAATGATTGAATGCACTTTATCTGCCAACATTGAGCGTTTAGTGAACTTTGACACTGACATTTATAGTCTTGTAATATAAGTAGTGTCTTGCTTTTCTCTGAAACTCTGTTCTATTAATATAACCTGTGCGTGTTGCTTTTCTTTGAAACTCTGGGGCATATTAACAAGGAGGCGATAGGCAATTATCGCCGCTTTAGCGTCCGTTTTCGGACGAAAAGCGGCGATAATCCTATCGCCCAATCAGCAAGGTCACGCTATCGCGTGAAACCTTGCACTATCGCCCCTTTCCCCAACGCCCATCCTTGCATCTCTAATGAGATGCAAGGTGGGCGTTACTGGGCGTACCCCAGATGGGCTACGTTGTAAATATCGCCGATGTGTACATCGCGATATTTACAAGGCAGCCCACAGGATTGTAGCAGACCTTAGATTTTGGCGAAAACGGCCGTTTTCGCCAAAATCTAACGTCTGCTACAATCTCGACTTACCTATGTTACACATAGGAGGTGGATCCTGCTGATACGACCCTGTGGGTCGTATCAGCAAGGTTATCGCCGTTTCCCATGGAACATCGCTGGAAAACCAGCGATGTTCCATGGAAAACACCGCTAACGCTGGGAAATTATCGCCATTGCGCTATGCGTTGTTAATACAACGATAGCATGCCGATAATTGCCAGCGATAGCCGGCGATAAGGAAAACCTCGCTAAGAGCGGCCAGCGATAATCATCGCTGCCGCTTGATAATATGCCCCTCTGTTCTGTAATATAACCTGTGCTATCTCCGACTAATTTATTTACAGACACATACTTCATTGCCGATAGCTCACATTTACATTGCTCACCTACCATTCCTTTATCTAGAAAATATATATAACTAGGCAATTGAAACACAAGGTGATTGACTGCCACAGTAAATTTTTTGTTCTAGGAGCACGCAAAAGTGCGTAATTTTCCACCCCAAAGAATGGGAAATTATGATAAATTGCGCAAACTTTGGTTTGCCTTTATTGCGAGTGAAATTCTCACAAAAGGAAATACCTCCAGTGACTTTTTTTTTAATAAAAGATGCCAGCAGAAACAGTCTCATGGGTGAGATATCGTCTGTGCAGTCTCCCACAACTGAATGTTACTAATTAGTGCAACAAAGAATTACTAAATAAAATGTTTGCACAGATCTAGTTTAACCATCTCAATACCCATGATATGAACTGAGAAATGAACTGTCAATGTATTCTGTGGTTTCACTAAACAGAAGGGTTTAGGTCTGTTAAAAGGGGTTATTTAGAGAGGTTGAATTTGCATTTTTAACCTGCGCAGCCAGGTTACTGGTGGCAAGCGTCAACCATGTTTTTCATTCTCACTCTAGTGATGGCACATGTGCTACAGTCCACTTGTGACATTTAACTTGCAGGCCCTGGGTACACTTTGTGCCTTATACTAGGGACGTATAGGTAAGTTAAATAAGTCAATGAAGTACACTGAGTCCGAGATTTATTAACACAATGCACAGGCTTTGTGCCTCCTATGATGCAAACCCAGCCCAAAGTGTTGGGGTGGGATATGCTATCCAACTCAAACCAGAATTTGCATTGCAAAGTATCCCAAAGTAATGCAACGTTGTGCTATAGGTTACTTTTTCTTGCTTTGTGTCAAGGGAGTGTTCCATGGGTGGTACATGGGCATTCCCAGGCACAACCAACCATGGGTTTTGACACAAATCCCTATCTACTAACATTTGTGGAGAGGAATTAGCCCCACAAACATATGCCTTCTCGGGGCAGGCTTAACGTGGAAAAATATTTACATTTCACAATATTTTCCCCGCTTTGCTTGTGTGCTGCATTGTATGGAAATAAAATGAAAATAGTATTTGTAAAACGCAGCTACTACCCAGGAATGTCTAGTTGCTAGCTTTTGAGGTGCAGATAGAAATTAATGACCCTAGAAATTACTAACAACCAGGTTTTTTAATTTTTTCTGAATTGCCCCAAGTTTTGCTTGTTCTTAATCATAGGGGGTAAAGAGTTCCACAACCTGATGGTGCTGGAGACAAAACTCTTCTCACCCCATCTGACAGCTTTGGATTTGGGGATGACAAAATTGCCACTCAATGAAGAGCATACAGAGCTGGATGGGACATAGGGTTGAACAAACTGTGTTAGTTGAGCTGGACCAAGGCCATGTGTAGATTTGAAGGCTATACACAAGGCCTTGAACTTAGCCCGCTTATCAACTGGCAGTCTATGTAGCTGGACTAGAGCCTGAGCCGCAGATTTATGTCTGGGAATACCTAGGAGAAGACGGGCAGCAGCCATTCTGAAGCATCTGTAGCTTATTTAAGCCTCTTTTTTGTGAACTTGTGAAAAGGACATTACAGTAGTCAAGTCCGGATGACATGAGTGCTGTGACTACTGTTCTCCATTGGGATATAGGAAAGGACCTTCCTGAGAACTTTTGGGATAAAGAAGCATGAGGAGGTAATGTGGTTGACATGTCCCTCACAAGATAGTTTTGCACACATGCACATGTATAGCACACATAAAAAGTGGGAATGGTTTCAAAAGATAGTTAATGTACTGACCGGGTCACCTTCCATTACAAAACCTATGCTTTAGCGAATGCACATATCCTTGCACTATGGTTCAAAGGTTGTGTGATTTGGCACAATGCAGTCAAAATTGCACTAGCTCTGGGGGAAAGAAAAATGTGCCATATCTCAGTAGATGTGGTGCATTTTTCTCTCTCCCTTTGACGCAACGCAACATAGTGTAGCAACTTTGTAGGCTGCTCCGCGTTGTGTCAAATATTGGTGAATCTGGGTATGAGTCTTTTCACACAGGGCATTGAATTGTATTGCAGTATTTATATAGCGCTTACTACCCCTAAGCAGGCCCTGAAGCGCTTACCTACCTGGGTCCGTGCTATGCATTGTGATTGTTTGCACCCGGCGCACCTTTTAAAAGGTGCGCCAGGCACAAACAATCATAATGCACCCTATTATGTTGTATGTGCTGCCTCCAGGGCAGCCGCGACCTCGCGCTGCCCTGGGGGCAGCACATTCATGTGAAAACACGGAGCAGCTGCTCCGTGTTTTCACAGTGCAGGCAGCATCCGCCTGCACTTTTACAGGGTAATAGAGATCCCCTTGAAGGCGGGTGCAGTCAGTGACTGCACCAGCCTACAAGGGGATGTTTGGGGTGTCCATGGGACCTCCTTTACCCCCTGCAGAGGGCTGTTGTCAGGAGGCGCACTGACAGTGCGCCACCTTTTAAATGGCGCACTTTCAGTGCGCCTCCTGAGGGCTTCTTTGACTCTGCGCCCGCGTCTGTAATATGGCGTGGGCGCAGAGTCAAAGGAATTCCCTCATTTGCACAGGGCATGCCCCTATGCAAATGAGGGAACACCCTTTGTTGATAGCGCTGGCGCTTTAAGTGCGCCAGCGCTATCGGCATTATAGACGGGGACGCACAAGCATCTGCGCCCCCTTCTATAATACAAAGGTGCCCCGGGGTCGGGCAAAGCGGGCGCAAATGCCTGTTGCACCCCCGGGGCACTTATTGTAATACGGCCCCTGGGCAGCATTCTACACCATGTGGGATGTGTGGCTGGAAGGGTGTTGTCTTTGCATGGCTACTTTGTGGGAAGTGTTTACAAGTTGTGTGTGATGGCTACCAATGTGCTGTTATCATGGAATGGAACAGAACAGTCGATAAAGAGGTGTGAGAGACAGGCACGGGGTTTATGGTTTTCAGTAAGGTGGTAGCTTTGAGCAGCTCTGCAGGTCCCTTTATGGTATATCGTATAATCATAGTCCAGAGTGAAAAAAGGAATATCAGTAAGAATACAACAGAATTCTGCTAAGACAGAGCAAGAGTTTGAAGTAAAAACATTACTCTGGAAATGAAAGAAAACAAGAAATATTTGTATTTAGGTATGTACCAGTCCTTGAACACAAACCCCATGAAACACCTCTTAGCAGGAATCTCTTTTTTTGTACTGTCGAAAGTTCCACAGGACAAGTGGGAAAAAATTCTGAAAAGTCAGTTTTTACTAAATTGTATGGCTAAAAAGCAGGAAAAAGCCAAGACATCTTGTCAATGCACAAATTTACAAAACCATATTGGTCTTGCCGAAAACATGCGTGTGCGCAGTTTGAGTTGTGGATACACAACTGGCAAAATGTGAGCTTGAGTCTTGCCCAGGGTGTGTCCGGTGTAAATTGAAACCCATTTCATTTATAGTGAAATGGACTGATATCTATGATAGTACAAGCACAGAGCTGCCTCAGTGACAGACAAACCGCAGGCAAGGGATAGATAGAAAAGTCTCCTATCTGAATGCAGATCCTGTACTCCTACAAAAAGGAAACACAAGCGCATAGAAGGTCAAATTTATATCGCCACCCATTACTTACTGCGGGATAATATAAATATAGGCCATGAGAAGTATGAGCCCTTTATACCTGAACACAATAATGTGTTCGCACAAGTGATGTAGATACACGGACCGGCACCTGCAGCCTCAGCTGATTCCCATCCTCATCCCTATGTGCTTTGTGAGCCTATGCAAAGTACAAGAAGGGAGTGCAAACCAGTCACATATGCCTGGCCTTCCTCCTGTCAGGACATCACTTTCACAATAAAAGTTTAAAGAGATGCATAGTTCATGTGAAGTGGTTCTGGAAATAAATTGTAACTTAAGAGAATGTTTTTAAAAGAGCAGGATGCAGTTAATTCAAGTCAGCGCCTTATCTGCTAACATCGTCTGCAGACGATGCTTCATTTGAAGGGCAGACATCAGCAATCACTTCAGTCCCATTGGAGCCCCTCCTCCAGTGACTACAGCCTGGGGTGCAGGGGCTGCCCTTGGATGGCTCTCTGCTGAGCGGACGGGGACGGTCAAGCTCTCGGCCCTTTGTTATGTTGAACCTGGGACGGAGCGCGTTGACACCTGATCTGTCAGCCACTGTTATGCAGCAGAGGTCGACAAAAGAGGCAACAGAGGTATGGGGGAGGGTTGCATCAAGGGATGGGACACTGAAAGTGTTCTGTTTAGAAGAAACTATCTTCCACAGTCGTTAGGTACAATTTAATACATTCAATACCTGTTCGTTTGTTAGCAGGGACAGGGAGAAAGGAACTTTCTTTCTCAGGCTGGTAAAAAAGCACGGGCATTTCAGCACCTCGAGATCTTTGAAAATGTAAAAATCGGCTGGCAACAATAAGCCACTTTTAGAAATAAAATGACATTCACATTCCTGCATAAGATGTAAATCCCCAGTAAAAGGAAACATGTTTAATTTCAAGTCCCCAAACAGTTATTTAAAAAATAATGTTATTTGCATTAAAGAGGCGGTATAATTGAAATGTGCACAATGTATACCAGTTTATGTGTTTGTACTTTTGCTCTTACTTTTAATTTTACATGTGCAATGTTTCTGGTGTTTCCAATTAAGTCCTGCCGGCTTGACACCTCCACATTCTGTCCTAGCAAGCAACTTCTTGCTTTATTCAGCGTAAACAGTGCACACACCTCTAAGTAGTCTCTCAAATAATGGTTTATTCTTTGTATTCTGCAAACTGTAGCTGTGCTTTTCCAGTTACAAATGCAGGAGTAAAAACACTAGAATGCAAAAAGAAACCAGATGTGGTGAGATATGATTTTTAATAACATCAGAACTGTATATGTGGATATTTATATATCACACAGCTAGCCAGTGGCAACGCAGGAAAGTACAAGGCCAAAGGAAAGGAATATAATCAGAGGTTATAGGGTGAACATCTGGGTTCAGAGAAGGGAAGGGGACTTTCTAAGGGTAGTGAGATGTAGTGCTGTCTATGAGCTGTCAGGTCGTTTGTAATGTTACAGTAAAGAATAGATTATGGTGTTGCACTTGCATGCTGAGTGTGGGGTTGGTCAGTCTTGATTTGTTTTGAATAGCATTCCACTTTTGTTGAGCTACCTCATTGGTGGTGTTTGTGTTGCACGCATGGGTTTTATAAATATGAAGTCTTCCATGGTTTTCCTTATTGAAGAAGGGAGCGATTGATGTCATCAAGGTCTACACCATACCAGGGTGCCAGTGGTTTGGTAATACAGTGTAAATGGCTTTTGGTGGGGTAGGTTCTACCAAGTCTCACATCCAGAAATAAATAATTATTAAAAACTGACTTTGAAATGGGCACCTACCAGGCCCTATATTCATGTCCTTAATTTTCCAGGAAAATAACACTGATTGGTTTTTCAGCAATGACTATAAAACCCGAAAAGTAATCAATGTCAGCGATGCAGTCCGTTTACAATTCACGTTTACATTCCCTAACAGTATTTTCTTGTCCTAGATATTGTGTTTTTATAGGTTATTTTCTTGCAATATAGAACTCTTGCCTAGTGCAAACTATGAACATAGTTGCCTTTATGTGTTTGGGTGAATACTGGTTGAGGGCGGCAGCTCATCACAGGTTATGATTGAGAGCTGTAGAGTTGAGGATGAAGGCAGTGAGAATTTCTCACATTGCATGTCACCGAGTCATAAATGGTTCAGAATACATGCTCATCCAATCCTTGGCCTCTCTGCACAACTCACAGATTGATGGTTACTTATGTGGGAGGTGTAATTACCAGTTTGAATGAAAATATGCATAGTAGGTACACTGCTGTTGAAATATTGACAGTACCAAAGGAGAATAAAATGTTATGTTTTTAGGTAAGAAGGAAGAGAGATTGTGTGTGTGTGAGAGAGAGAGAGAGGGCATAGTAAAGGAAAGGTGACACAAGAAAGTACATGCAGAAGAACAGAATTAAAAGAGTAAATAAAAGTGGAAGGACATTACGTGTAAAATATGCAGATGGATGATTTCAGAAAGATGTGGCAAGAAAAAGACTGTGCCTAACCAAGTGAGAGACTGTAGAGGAAAGTGGTGTGCAGGGGAAACAGGAGTAAATGAGACACTCTAAACACCACTACCTTTTCCATCACTCTCACTAATGTTCAGTTTAATTCACTGTCTCATATTTCCAGAAATTAAATATTTTCAATTTTAATATTTAACCCCAAAATCATTTTTGTTAATCATTTTTCTGATACTATTAACATGCCTTGGAAAAGCAAATAGGTCTGGTTTGTGTTAGGCGTGTGTTTGCTGTTGTGTGATATGTCTGGATGCAATGACCAAAAACTAACAAAGAGGCCCAAAATAAAGATCAGGTTGCCTGCTATATGAAGCACAAGATTCTAGTTCACATGTTTTACATACCATCATTGATTACATAGGCTACAACTCTTGTAACGGATTGCTAGTTAGCTCTCTTTGGCCAGGCCCCTTCTACACAGGCTCCACCATTTTCATCCCACATAAAGCTCTAATCTCACATGTTTTCGTTGGTGTATGGATGGTTGCATGTTTTTTCAGGAATGTATTGATGTTGTCAAGAAGAATACCACCTTCAGAGAGCTCGGGGATATGTTGGGGTTAATAGAGCAGGTGATATGCTCAAGCTGTAGATTGTCAATGGAAGTGTCCTGGAAAGATCTGAAGGTTTGCTGTTCTCATTAGGGCTGATGTCGAGATGTCCATTTAATGTGGAGCAAGCTGATAAAGATGGGCAAATTGTTGTTCCAGTTGAGTGGTATAAGTTGGTTTGTATTGAATAGTCAGGGATGTTGAAAGGGCAACATTGAGGATGTGGCCTTTGGAATGGCTTTGTTCACGGCAAAACTGAATAGCGTTGAATTTCCCAAAGGGGTTCAAGAGTGTGTCAAATGATTTCTATGTGCTTTAGTTGTCCAGGAGTTTGAAGTCTTTGAAGAGGATGGCATGGTGTGTTGATTGGATGAGGTAGTGAGAAGGTCCGGTTCTTTGCTCTATCTGGAAGATCTATAGGTGAGATAGAAGGTGCTGGATTGGTAGTATAAAGTGGGAAGTGGTGTGTTAAGAGTATTAAGTATTTAATTTTTTTACCAAGGATGCAGGGCCAGGCAGAGTTTGTTGATGTCCCCAAGGCCTCCTCCTGTGTAGTGTGAATGATCAGTATGTTGAATATTTTAGCCTCTGTGTAAGAAGATGCCTAGGAAGCGTGAGAATGGGGCCAGGTTTCCATGATGAAGAATGCATTGAAATTGTGGCTTGTGATAAGGTCTGCAATGTCTGGAGCTTGGTGGGCAGCACAATGTGCTTTAATGAGCATCAGTTGAGATGTGTGTTTGGTTGTTTGTGGGTGCGTGGAGTTTAGTAAGATGTATATGTTTTTGGAATTGTGTGTTGTGTGGGTGTGGTATGTCTATGACGTCTTGATCTAGATGCAATAGAGGGGATGAGTATTGTAGGCGATGGGAGAGGTACATCATGTAGGCGCTTGGCACTGTTTAGGTTGGGTCAGTGGCTCTGACCCTAGGACACACCAGGATGCCTAGTTGAAGGCAACTGGGAAGTGTTTGTTGTTTCAGTGTTTCTATGAGTGACATTCTAATGCCAAACGTGTGACACACTGAATGATGACACTTTCTAGTGAGTAAAACCAAGCAATGAAGTCCATGTAAAGCGATACATATCAGAAATTACCCACTTTTGAGCATTGGAAAGCTCTAAAAGGACATTGTAATTACTGCAACACCCCCTCCTCCCCACCCCCGAAAACAGAAGGTCAATAGCCCACTTCCCCTTTCTATGACGATCACACTGAAAACAATTTGCCATGTTGCCAACGAATACTGGGAATTTTACACAATTTCTTTATCACCTCCAGCTTTTGACGTTGCAGAATGGTAAAACTTGATACAAATGTCCGCTATTTTGTCTGCTAAACATGGGTGGCAAGGAACCCTAGTGTTGACCACTATGGTGTATTTCAACATTTCACAAGTCAGTTACAGGGCCACAGCTGGGTGCACTAAGAAAACCTGACTTCTTGTCTTTTCTATAAAGTCTGTGCATGATTCAGTTAACTGAGTCTGAGACCACCTAGGTACATGGCTCTCTGAGAGCATAGCTGGACATCAGTGTCCTTGCTGCTACAGTTAGTGGTCACTCGTGACCTCCTCTGCCATCTCTAGTGATGCTGTATGTACTTGTCAGTGTCGGACTTGCCAGGTGCAAGATGTTAATCGAACTGGCCTCTGCAGAGCATGAAAGTCGCTGTCACAATGTTTTTTATTATGATCCCATGGCTGTGTCACAACATCCTTTGGGTGGCAAAAGGGATGTTCCCAAGACTTTGAGGCCGCTAAGGCAAGTCAGACAAATGATTAGGCCGAATGCCATGTGAGAGGAGACAAGGGTCTCTGGCAGCCCTCCTCCATAAAGCACATTAAGGTGCAGATTTACTAAAGTGTCACTAAACTCAGTGCAGCAGCCAAACATGCTGCGCTGTGTTGCGTGACACTGAAGGAGCAGGTGAGTGTCATATGTGTAGAGATATTTCTCTCTCTCGTCTCCTCTCCCTAGTGCCGGCACAGAATTTTGCTGTTGAGCGCCTCCTTTGCGTAGTAATGTAAGGGTGCGCCGAGAGTCTAGCATAGGCTTTGTAATGGAGAGGTTTCCTTCTGGTACAAAATATTATTCTTCGACCAGTTTTAAAACTTTTCCTACTTTGTATGTGTACTGTACAGTGCAGCACACATACAATGTTGGAAAAAGAGCACAATGTGAAATATTTCTCTTTTTAACACCTGCTTTCAAATTACGTTAATTTTTGACGCACATCTGTCTCACATTTTTGGTAGGTAGGGTTTTGGTCAAAAGCATGGGTGGTTGCATGGGAGTGCCCATGCAATGCCCTTTGACACTAAGTATCGCAAAACAGCGCTTCGCATTACTTTTAGGCAATGTCCAGCACAAAACTTGAAAGTAAATAATAATAAAAACATTTTGTGCTGGTTTGCATCACTTTTTTGATAAAAACACATTGCAAATGGTGGTGAATCTGTTCCTAAGTGTGCACAGTAGCAAGTGCAAGACATTAGGCCCTTATTTATGGGGACTTGGAGTTGGGCAGCGAAGCAAATCAGCTTGCTGCACTGCCCTACGCCAAAGTGAAAGGGCAGGAATGCACCGTATTCATGCAATACAGTGAATTCCTGTCCTTTTCCCCTGCATTGGCGCCATTTTGGCAGTCTAGCTCCAATGCATGCACCCTTGCACCATGGTGCAAGAGTACGTGTGTTGTCGGCAGGATTGTTTTTGTGTAGGAAGGGGCAAATTCCTGCAGAGAAACAATCCTAAGAGTTGTTTTCCTCCATCTATGTGTGCTGCAGAATGCAGCACATATAGAAAGATGAAACAATGAATAGAAATAAAGTTATTTCTCCTTGTCACATCTCACATTGGCAGGCATAAGATTTTGGCACTTCCCCAGGTTTATGTGCTCTTGTAAATCTGGGAAAAACCCACCGCAACGCCCATGGAACTCCTCCCGAGCACAGAGTAAGGCAATTCGGCGATTTGTGCTGCTTTGCCTTACTCAACATCTATGAAGCCATTCAAAGGCACGCATAGTGGCTTTGCGTGGCCTCATAAATATGACATTGTGATTTGCACCGCCGGAGTGTCACAAAAAGTGACACTATGGCGGAGCAAGGGGCTCGTAAATATACCCTTAAGTAAACAAGTCCAGGCCTATGCTGACAGGGCTGTACCCATAGAAACCAGTCAACTCTCCTCCAACTGGGCCCAGCTAAGTTATGCAACCTTTACCATGAGTTTTTGTTACCCTGCATGACATTTACCTGACAGTATTTACCACGCACATAAGTAATACGCAGGTAAATTATGCTAATGGATTTTTGCTCTTACTTTGAATCCATTATCACTCTGTACTTTGCTTCACAAGTAAGAATTTTGTTTTAACAAAGCATTCTGTTAATGTTATTTAAAGAACAAAACAGGGTAAAGGTGTGAGTAGAGGTAGAGGGGTTAAGGGTGATTTTAGGGTTACAATACAAGGTGCATAGCAGGAAAGGAGGGTAAGGGTGTTTTTAGGGTTACTGGGTGGGTAGAGGTAATGGGGTAGAGGGGATTTTAAGATTAATGTGTTTAAGGTTACTGGGTGGGTAGAGGTAATGGGGTAGAGGGAATTTTAGGGTTAATGTGTCAGTAAAGGTAAAGGGAGGTAAGGGTGATTTTAGAGTTAGTGGGTTGGTAGACGTAAATGGAGATAAGGGTAAGTTTAGTGTGAAGGGTCTGGAAGAGGTATAGGGAGGTAAGGGAGATTTTAGGGTTAAGGGATGAGAAGGGTAAAGTGAGGAAAGGTGATTTTAGGGTTAGGGTGGGTAGAGGTAAATGGAGGTAAGGGTAAGCTTTGGGTGAACGGGTTGGAAGAGGTAAGGGTGGTTTTAGGGTTAAGGGATGGGTAGAGGTAAAGGGAGCTGAGGGTTATTTTAGGGTTAAGGAGTGGGTAGATGTAAAGGAAGATAAGGGTGATTTTAGGATTCAGGGGCAGGTAGTTTTTTTTATTAAAAAGGAGGCATTATCCTCAGAACAGACCAAAAAAGAAGAAAGGGGCTAGGGCCTAACCCCCCAAAAAATAAGAGAAAAATATATAGATATATACATATAGATATACATTTCAGAGTGCCAGTAGCCACTCTGTAGTTCGCGTTATGATTCCCAGAGATAGGAAATCCTCGCATTTTTGCTTCCTAATAACTTTGCTCCCATTTGACGAATCTCCATAAAACTTTACAGACCTTTAGCTATGTCTACATTGGCTGTTGATGGAAGGTTTTGTGGTAAATCGTTAAGAGGGTGCAAAGAAAAAAGCGGGGTCCCAAAACAGGTTTTTCCACTACTGCAATTTCTATAGACTTTTGTGTCGCACATAGCGCAAAAACGGCTGCACTGATTTTAATGAAATTTGGCTGGAGTATAGATTATGGTGAGCAGATGATCCTTTTGTATATGGACGTATAAGTACATATAAGTAGGGTAAGTATAAGTAGGGTAAGTATTTCTCAAAGTTATAAGGCATTTTAACCTAGTGATAACTGTGGCCGTTGTGGTACTGTGGTACAAGCTGATGAGGGATTGATTGGCTAATGTCTGCCTTTACAAAAGTTAAAGGCAACCATGTTGTTTTAAGTACACTTCGGCTGCTCTGGGTTAGGGCCTTAGATATAGGTTAGTATTTGGTTTTATATTTTTTCCCTACCCATTACCACTTTAATAAAGTGGTAATAGGTAGGGGAAATTATTTATAAGTTTCTCTATATTTAAAAAAATGTCACGGAGTACAGCTGTACTTCATTTTAGTTTTTTAAATTTAGCAAACTTAACAATACACTGTAGTACACTATATTTGGAAAATCTAGTGTACTACAGTGTATTTTCAATGTTTTGCATATTTAATCCTTTGCAAAAAAGTCCATGGAGTACCACAGTAAGACCTACAAATTACCACACTACTTAAAAATAAAAAATACATAATTTGGAAAAAAATTATAAATACACGGTACTACATTATATTTCACTAATATAGTGTACTAGGTTGTATTTTTTTCAAGTTTTGCTTTTTTTCTGTAACTAAGGTGGTATTTTGAAGGTACTAGCGTGGTTTTCCGTAGACTGTTTTCAAAATATAGCAAAAAATATAAATACATTTTCACTACTTTTTAGCACTTTAATAAAGTGGTAATAGGTAGGGTACAACAATAAAAAAGACTACTTGCCTATATATAAGGCCCTAACCCTGAACGCAGCCAAATTGTGCTAAAAACTACATGGCTGGCTATTATGCTTTGTAAACACAGGCATTAGCCAGTCATATGCTGCCTTGTTATCGGCATTTACCATGTTATACCGCAAAGTTCAACCATATTTGAAAGTTGTTCCTGGAGGATATCATCGTTATTTACTAACCAGATTTAGACTGGGGGTCTTCCATAGAATCGTGAGTCTACCAACAATGAATGATTGGACCCAACAATTGCAACTGTGTACATGTGATAATCTTTCAGAGCAATCCACCATCCATGTGTTGCTGTTTTGTAAGCTCTACAGAGAACTGAGAAAGGTGTGGATTCTTCCTATTCTAAAATGCTTTGGGATTAGACAATGTAGGCCAGCTTTCATTGCTTTGCAATTTTTAGATAATGTACATATCACCTGGAAGATAGCAATGTTCCTAAAGCACGTAATTAACCTCAGGAAAAGGATGGTAATTCAAGTCTAAGAGTCGCATGGTAGTAAAAGGTACTCATTGCTATTTCTTTTAACATTTTTATGTAGTTTTTTTAATGATTTTTTACTGAGTGTATAATTAACTGAACCAGCAATGTATATATAGGATGTTTTTCTCTTTTTAACTATATATATGTTTTTTATATGTGCTTTTGTGATTGTATGAAATAGCAATCGAATAAAGCTGTACTTGACTTGACTTGACTACCGCAAAGTTACCGTATTATACCACATCACAATATATAAGTATTGTCAAATATATAACTTTAACACTAATTAAACAATTTACATCTACTGCTAAAAATTACCGAACTCCATAGTCTACATTCCTGCCACATTACATCTACATCCGTTCACCCACTTTCACGCTACGTCTGTTTAAAGTACCACACTCCACACTCTGCCACTCCACTCTGTGCCACTCCACACTATACCATTCCACTCTATGCCACTCCACGCCACTCCACTCTATGGTAATCCACTGTACACCAGTGCACTGTACCCCACTTCACTGTACGCCACTCCACTCTGCACCACTCCACTGCACGCTATTACACTCCAAGCCATTCCATTCTACGACACTCCAGTCTATGCCACTCCACTGTAGGCCCCTACACTCTATCCTATTCAACTGTAATCCACTCCACTCTACGCTGTTCCACTGCATGCTAGTCCAGTGTGTGCCACTCCACTGTACGCCACTCCACTATACACTATTCTACTCTAAGCCACTCCACTCTACGCTACTCCACTATATGCCACTCCACTCTACGCTATTGCACTCTACGCCACTCCATTCCACGTCACTCCACTATATGTCACTCAACTCTACACTAATCCGCTGTATGCTATTACACTCTATTCTATGACACTCCAGTCTACGCCAGTCCACTCTATGCTCCTCCAATCTACGTTACTGCAATCTACGCGATTACTCTGCAAGCAGCTCCACTCTATGGCACTACACTCTACGCTATTCTACTCTGTCACTACACTCTATGCCACTCCAGTCTATGCCACTCCAGTCTATGCCACTCCAGTCTATGCCACTCCAGTCTATGCCACTCCAGTCTATGCCACTCCAGTCTATGCCACTCCAGTCTATGCCACTCCAGTCTATGCCACTCCAGTCTATGCCACTCCAGTCTATGCCACTCCAGTCTATGCCACTCCAGTCTATGCCACTCCAGTCTATGCCACTCCAGTCTATGCCACTCCAGTCTATGCCACTCCAGTCTATGCCACTCCAGTCTATGCTATCCCACAGTATGCCACTGCACTGTGCGTCACTCCACTATATGCCACTATACTCCATGCCACTTCACTCCATGCTATTCCACTAGACGGCACTCCACTTTATTTCAGTTCGATGTATGCCACTACAGTCAATGCTATTCCACTCCACTCTACGCTACTCCACTCTACGCCACTCCACTCTACGCCAGTAGACTCTACGCTATTCCACTCTGTGCCACTCAACTCTATGCCACTCCAATCTACACCACTCCACTCAACACCATTACACTAAATGCCATATACACTCTACCCCACTCTAACCCACTCCACTCCAATACATTAACTATAGCTCACTCACATCCATGCACTGCTTATATCCTTTCATATTACATCACTTGTACCATCTGAAACTATAGCATTCATCAAAACACTTATGATATCACAAATCACACAGTTTGTCACAAGACAGTGCTTGGTAGAGTGGTGAGCTATAGGTAATGTAGTGTGGTTACCGAGCTCACTACACCGTATACGTATATGGAGGTGCATGAGTTACAATAATTCGAAGGTGGTGTGTAAATTATAAATTTAAGGTATAACTAAAACGTTAGAACATCTAATGTTTGTTTAGTTTAAGTTTGGTTTGTATAGATAGAATAAATAAAGAATCGTAATTTAAATGTGGAGCGTAAATTATACATTTAAGGTATAAATATAATTCAAGAATTTCTGATGATTGGGTACTTTAAGTTTGCTTTGTATAGAAAGAATAAATAAAGTTTTCCTAACTATAACAAAGGTTTAACCTTTGTTTTTGTTATTTCAAAAGTTGTTAATAATGATTTATAGTGTGTAACAAATGGTATGGGGTTCTCCTTATGGGCTGTTTTACAGTTGAATGGTAAAATTAAATCTGTCAGTACTCTGCTTGAGACATTCAGTGCCTCAAACCCTGCTTGCATGCCATCCAGACAAAACAGAATTCCTGGGGGGAAGATTTACAAGAACTGGCGTATCTCTGCATATTTACAGAGATGCGCCAGTTCATTTGCGTGACGGAAAAATAGCCTTGCGCCACATGGATGCGCCGCATTGTAAATGCGGCGCACCATGGCGCAAGGACAGACAGATGCGTGACGCATCTTTTGTCGGAAAGTCAACGCATTGCTGGAGTCGTGTCGTAAGCACGACGCAACTCCAGCAATGGTCAGGAATGCCTATTCCGACCATGCTGTGTTACTTCTTACGCCTGCTTCAAGCAGGCGCAAGGGTTTGACGCAGTGGCATCGTAAAAGTCACTCAGTGACATTTTGTAGATTTCACTGAGTCACTTTTCCGAGGCTTCCTTGCGACGGAACGCCCACCCTGCATACATTATACCTGACGCAGGTATAATGTAGCGCAGGACTTTACAATGTGACGCATCTCCCTAGATGCGTCACGTTGTAAATATGTCACATTGTAAATATGTCACATTGTGGCGGATTGTTTACAACGCCGCTGCATCACAGAAGTGACGCAACGGCGGCGTGAAGTTGGCGCAAGGGGCTTGTAAATCTGCGCCCTGTTATTTACCAGGAACAATAAACAAAATACAGTACAAACCTAGCTCAATTACATGAATCTTGAGAGCTTCGAACCATAACTTTAACTAAATGCCAAGTCACTTGGATTCACACTAGACACCAACCTCACCCACAAGGAACACATTGGCAAAAAAACAAAATAAACAAAGATCACCTGGTACCAGCTCTCTTTTTTAAAGAATGTCAACCCATTTATTACAGAAATTGACTTCTGAACTGCTGTTCAAACCCTTGTACTCGTGCATGTGGATAGTGGTGATACCCTGCTTCCTGGCCTCTAAGACTTCAAAGCTGGCAACCATTAGGGGAGTTCTTCATGCTGCAGCATGTCTCATCCAGGGCCTGAAGAAATATGATCACATCACCCCGATCTTGAACCCCACCGGCTCCCCTTGCCAACCTGCAACAGCTTCAAAATCAGCTGCATCATTTGCAAAGATATCATGACTAGCACCACCGCTTCTTTTGTAGAAAAGCTCATGATCTCTGGTGATCTCGGCACACCTGTAGCCAAGACACCATCAGACTGCGACTAAGAAGTGTAAACAAGAAAAAAGCCAGGATACCAGGCATTTTCCATCCAAACACCCAGGATCTGGAGCAACATACCTGTATCCATCAGGACTGCCACAACACTGCTCCAAAGATTTGAAGACTCACCTCTTTAAAAACACTATTCCACAATGCATTAAGCACCCTCAACCCAGCTCCATCTCCTATTACTCTTTGACTTGATGATTATCTATGACCATGTACAGGCGCTTCACTACCTTTTGGCTAGGTTTGAGCTATAGGAATACCATAAACATATGTACGTTCATACATGACAACAAAGTTTAAATTATTTTAATTGAAAAGAATGCACAAGATGAAAATTGGTCATCAGAATGACATCCATCGTGCTATGACTATGATGATGAAAACTCTCTGCAGTCAAAGGATGCTCTAATGAAGAGCATACCTCTTGCACCACAAGGTGTAGGATTTTCCATTACTACCTAGCTTTAAAATCTACTTATCTCTTTGGGACATAAAACGTAGTATAAAATAGAAAATAAAGGTTTTATTTAGAGTTGGGTCATAATGGAAAATCTTCCAAAGTTTAGAGGAGGCACGGAACCTGGATGAGAATCAAATGTAGAATGCTACCCACTAAATTGTATATATGTTACAAGATCTACCAATGGTGAAGTCTCCTCTAAATTTAGGGCCAGATGTACTGACGTTTTTTGCGGGCGCAAATGGGTTATAGACCCGTTTGCGACCGCAAAAAACGAGGGCCCATGTACTTATCCTATTTTGCGAGTCGCAAATCAATTTGCGACTCGCAAAATAGGATTAGCAACTCGCTATTAGGAAGGGGCGTTCCAAGGGTGTCTCTTCCTAATAGCGACTCCTGAAGCTATGTATGACTGTTTTGCGACCTCAATTGTGGTCGCAAAGAGTCGCAGTTTACCACCATTCACAGAAGGGTGGTAAACCACTCGCAAACGGAAAGAGTTCCCCAGGGGACCTCTTCCCTTTGTGAGTGGCTCTCAAAATATTTTTATGGGCCGGCAGTGGTCCTAGGGACCACTGCCTGCCCTTAAAAAATGAAACTGAGAAATTTCATTTTATTTTTTAAATGCATCCCGTTTTCCTTTAAATGGGCTGCATTTTTTTTTTTTTTAAACTGCTTTATTTAAAAGCAGTCCCAGACATGGTGGTCTGCTGACTCCAGCAGGCCACCATCCCTGGGAGTGCCAGCCTTTCCCAATGGGGTCGCAAATTGTGACAGCCTCATTAATATGCATGAGGCATGCAATTTGCGACCCCATTGGGAATTGCAAACAGTGTCTCAGACACTGTTGTGCATCCCAATTTGCGAGTCGCAAATTGTGAGTCGCAAATGCGACGCAGTTTGCGACTCGTCAATTGGTGGGTCGTACATCTGACCCTTAGTGCTTTCTCTAATGAAAAGACTAATTGTTATTATCCAACTCCTAACCAGGTACTAAGGTTGCTACGGTAGTGATAATTCAGAGCTAGACTCTTCATTGGCAGAAAATCCACCAAAAGAAAGACTTGCCCTGTTACTGTAGCACCCATCGTTAAATCAGATTGCACCAACATCTCAGAATGACCAATACATCTGCTTAACCACACCAATCCAGGAGAGTGAATACTGCTATCTGGAAACCAAATATCCCAGACAAACAAACCTTTGCTCAATCTTAGAACCAATAGTCTGATGTAAACAATTTGCTGGAAAATGAGACAGCACCCTGAGACATCCTTACATTATCTATGATAGTGTCAATCAGATTATCCACAGACAACCATTAATTCCAGTGCTGGTGATCTCTAATTACCACAGCCAGCTACATAAAGAAGACAACCCAATTCCCACTAGCTGACCCTGAAGCCAGACATCCTGATGGTATAGGATCAAAATTCCCTCCAACACACAACCCAATTCAACACATTTCACTTTTGCTGGAACCCTAGGTATCCTTACCTGGAGCCATAGTATACACATTGCACACTGTCTCACTCTGCAGCATGGTGCACCTTTAACAGACCAGGAGAACGCATTCAATTAGAGTCAGTGCTGTGTTCAGAGTGCAGAGTGCAGAGTGCAGCCACAAATGCACTGTAAACACTGCATTAGTGAAAGTCGGACCATCTGTTTGAAGCCACCACTCTGCCATTCTCTGCAGGCAGAGATATAGCCTGAGTTCGAAAAGGGGGCAAGGATTTTCCCTGTTAGAGAGAGCAGTGCCCGACTGCACCACCCAACAAGGGTTTCTGCCTTGGGGTTCCCTAGAACCTCCATCCCTCATTACAAAGGGCATCATCCGGTTTGCACCGACTGTACACCACATCTACGTACAAATCCTATGCTAGATAGATACCTTTGCATTATGGTGTGTGTGGCTCTAGGCAGCCTGATTGCGCTCCAATGCTAGGGAGAAAGAAGGAGAGCGCCATGTCTTTGTTAATATGGCAACTTCTTGCTTTCTTCCTCTCATGCAATGCAGAAAATGTGGTTGCTGCGCTGCTTTGCATGACATCTTAGTAAATCTGGGCCAAGTCTGCCATCCTTCCTACTTCGGTAAATTGAGTACCATAAATTGGATAATAAATATTAACAGCTCTTATTTCTGCCTTTGCATGTGTTATGAAGCACTTTCTAAAAGCCT